>JAOVVA010000030.1:16198936-16213084 GCA_028565275.1 Leiocassis micropogon | reverse complement strand
ACATCCTACATACAGTAATGCAAACCCAACAGAGTGCCGGATCCGTGTAATAGGAAAAATAACCTTTATAAATACACAATTCATAAGCGTTTTTCTGAAGCCTGCAGATGCCATTTCCATTTTGCCAACTTCTCAAGCATCTTTAGAGCCTACCAGGCCCCAGCGCTGGGAGAAATCAGCGTCTCATTTGATTTTTCAGGAGAATGTAAACACTGCTTTCAACAGCGGGACTTGTCTGGTACGAATCAGCTTTAGTTTCCCTACCACAGGGCCTTTTTCTGTACTGATAAAATATGGCTGCGAGTTAATGGTATGTGTGACAGTCATGGTTAGGGTTTGAAAAGAGAAAGAAGAAAAAATAAACAGAAAATATAAGAAAGAGAACCAGACAGAGAGAGACGACGAAGTGGGGGATAATAATAAAATATATATATATAGCGAATGGAAGTATAACCTAAACAACAAGATAATTGGATACAGGTAGTGTAGGGTATCGAATATGGTCTTTGCTGGAGTGGAAGAAAAGACAGAGAGAGAGAGGAAGAGAGAGAGGGAGAAGATTTCAGAGCTCAATATGCCGGCCTGGTAAGCTGCCCTGTTGCCATGGCATTGGCCTTAAGGGTTGTGTGAAGAATTTACTTCCTAGCGCACACATACACACTTATTATAATGAGTTCAAACCCTGAAGATGGAGAACAACACCAGGAAACGCGGTCCCGCTTCGGCGACACCACCGCATACGTGCCATTGTTCGAGCACCTGACTGGAAATAGATTTTGCAAACTGCTGTGTCATGGGGACACTGGAACAGCACACGAGCAGGAGTGGCGGTGCTTAGAGTTTACAAATAGAGATGGGGAAGTGTCGGGTTAAAAAGGATCTATTAGACCAGATTAACTTGCTCACAGGTTTGGACTTGTCGAGGCTTAAAAAAAAAAAAAGAAAAAAAGTTCATACTGAATACACATGCACATCCACGCCGTGGCGCCTAAAGACAGGCATGGAGGCCCCGACTCGGACCGAGTACCCAAAGGTGCCTCGTCGTATTGCGTTCCGGGGGTGGTGGGGGGAAGAACTTTCTTTTTAAACCTGCACGGACACACTCTCACGAAATGACTCGGTGACTCTGAGAGTTTCCTGGCAAACACCTCATTAGAAATCCAGCAGGCTTTCATCCTTTCAATTGAGCTTAATCCAGACCCCTCTCTCTCTCTCTCCCTCTCCACCTCCTTTCCTTCTCTCTCTCTCTCTCTCTCTCTCTCTCTCTCTCCTGCTTCACTAAGCCGGAGCTGGCCTGCAGCTATAAACCCTGCTCAGTCTCAGCCAGACAGCTATCTCAGCACACAGCACAGAAAAGAGGAGACCATTAGTGGCTCTTGGCGAACAGGCCGAGGTGGATGGAGCCTGCCATTTTTGGAAATGCGAGAAATGAGTAGCCTGCTGTCAGCTGGGAAGAAGACACATGGACATCCATATTCATACAGGGCTCCGGTCACCTGAGAGAGAGCGCGGACACGGGCACTCGGATAAATGAGAGACGAGAGATTAATATAAATCAGAGCTCCGGCTAGCCAGCAACGACCGTGAGCGTTTTTTTTTTTTTTTTTGTCGTCCCCCCCCCGACGAACCTGACATGAAGTTCATCATGTTAGATTGTTATCATGAACTGGTTCATCTAAGACGAACGATTCTAATTAACCAGTGCCACAACATACTGTAGGATAAATTCTTCTATTTCCCAGACTTGGCTTGGTCTCAGCTGCCAGCAGGGTCAGTTACAGCCTTCCTGTAATTGTCCAGACTAATTATAGAGCACACAAGACTTTAGTTCTGTATTAGCAACGTAGACACAGCATGGTTCTGATCATGCAGTGCCACGGGTAATCCATGCTCCCGGCTTAAACATACAGTATAGTCAATGTGAGAGGGGAGTGTTCCAGTCAAACAAAACGTGAGAGTGAATGAAGATGTAGAATGGATTAACAGCACTAATTATAGTTATTTTCTAGGGATGGGACTTACAGTACACCAGTAAGTCACCACCCGATACTACAGTATATCGTCACAATACCTACCGTAGGTGCGGATTTTCAAGACCGTATACAAGTGGTGTTTTGAGACCGGTGTAATTGGTAGAATTCGGGAATAATTACTGTAAAAGAAAAAAAGAAAAAAAAAACGCAGACGGGAGGTTTTTTAAGATGCGCAACTTTTGACAATGTAACACAATAAAAATGCGTTTTTGTCGCACCACTCAGAAACTCGTGCACTCGGTACAGAATCGGTAAAGTCCAAAGTGAGCGAACAAAGCTCTATTATTTTTCCAGTCATATCCAAGACATGATCGAGACCTCTGATGAGTTCGACTTCAAATCGAGGCCTTCATAAGTGCCTTCACCCTATATGAGCAGCTTGCGTGGTGATGGCGACTTCACAAAACGGAAGGACGAGTGAACAGGATCGAATAAGTCACATCCTATCACCTTGAAAGCTCTGACAGGCCGCAAAAAAGTGGCAAGAGCTGTTAAATACATGAGGAAATGCCATGCATCGGTGTCCGGCTGGAGGTCCCTTTTCCCTGGAACATGTTTGCATTGAAGAATGGCGTGCAGGACGGCAGCCAGCGCTCGTTCCCTCTCTCCACAACAATGAGGTTTAAAAATAAGAGTTACTGTTCTAGAAATGCCCTGAGCAGCTGGACCTATTTTTTCCTGTTAGATTTTCCAGGGTTCCCATTAATGGCAGACTTCATCCCAGACCTCACGAACACACACTCACACACACACACACACAGCTGTGTCTAGAATTCTTCATTACTAAAGGACCACACCCTAAAAGAACAGCGCTTTTAAGACTACTGTACCATGTGAGCACCTTTTAAAAGTTTTTAGATCCTTGTTGTTCTCGATTCGATCATCCTATGCACAAAAAAAAAAAAAAATCTGCAATAGTGATTTGTTAGACAAGCAGGAAATGTTGCCTTGTGAAAATGTGGCTGCAGTCTGTGGTCGTCCAAGCCCATGGGCCAAAGCTTAGCTAACATGGAGGAAGCTCAACATCTGTAGCCATGAACAACCTGTTTGTAAAAACACACAAGTCCCTAATGAGGCTCCTTATAAAAGTGAAAATGAACACCATGTTTTCAGACCTTTAAACGTTCCAAAGCCGGCGTGCTAGCGCAGGATGGAATGCCAAAGAATTGTGTGCACATTTGTTCTCGAATGAATTTTACAAGTTTCGCAAAAAAAAAAAAAAGAACTTCTGTTGGAGGGTCAGGATCTGGCTCGCTTGAACGTGTGGAGTCTGGCTAACCAGACTCCATACAGGAGAAAAATGAAAAGCCTTTCCTCACCACTGTTTGTTTAATAACATGTGCTACCTACCTCATATCTAACTGTTTTTGAGATTCTATTGGAAATGAGAAAATGAAATGCTTTACCAACCTATGACAATGAAGAAAGCTTGGAATAAGAGCTAGGAATAACTACACTACAGGTCACAAATAAATAAAAAAAATTATAATAATAATAAAAAAAGCCTTAGTAGGGTGTTTGATCACCACCCATAGGTGTTCAACTGGGTTGAGATCTGGTTACGGTGAAGGTCGTAGTACATGATGCGCCCATCATGCATGCTGCCCAATGTACAAGCCCCTGGAGGCAGTGCTTTTGGGTTTAAAATAAAATCAGTACTGAAATCACAGAAAAAGCCCCTCTGTTATAAATAAAATTTCCCAAAGTATGAAATCTGGTCCACCACGATCTGGGGTTGCTTCAGTTGCTCAGCTCAGCAACGTTATGTGGCAATAAAATTAAGTCAGCTGACGACCTGAATGTTTTCTTCCTTGGTGGCACACACATTCCAGGACTCCAGAGCAGTTCTACGAGCATGAGGAATCATTTTCACACATGAATTGAGCACAACAGGAGTTCTGACCCTATCCCTAAGACTTTCAATGGAGGTATGTTGGACAAGACTTAAACTTAGAAACCGCTTATAGGGCGGTTCAACTCTCCAGTCAGCGATACAAGATCTCGGCCAAAAGCTGGAAGAAGCGGGATCTCATATCAAAGAGATGCGAGGGTGAGTCAAAAATTACCCGCACTCTGACTGCAGAATTTAGTTTGTTTAACTTTTAGAAAAAACGCTTTGGTTTATGAACTACGGTGAGGTGTTTTGACACCAGGTACACCCGCAGACCACAAAAAAAGAAAGAAAAAAAAAAGAAATCAATCACTGCACACTGCTCTTCTTTCATGCAAATCACAAGTGGGGCGTCCGTTTTTGCTCGCACCACAGTTGCGTAAATGTAACACGTTCACACCTACACAGCAGTGACTGGGGAGACAGTAGCCTTGGCTGGAAAGCGCTGCTCAGACAGTGCGGCCAACAAAAGCTTCTATATAAACGGAGTGCGGATCATTTTTGACTCACCCTCTTAATTTGTGAAACTAGGAGTTTAGTTGCTTAGCAGCAAGTTTTTTACCAAAAGAGGTCCAAAGAGGCCAGGAGACAGTAAAAAAAAATTAAATAAAAAAGGACTTTGCTCATAGAAGCACAAATTAAGGATTTAACTAGCTAAAAAAGCCAAAGTTAAAGGGCCAGATTTGATGCTTTGGGCAGAAACGTTACCATGTGAAAATATGCATTGACCCTGTTCTGAAAGCCACACACACACACACACACACAAACACAAACGTCTCCTAGAAAATCCAGAAGGATCTTTTCTGGGATGTAATTTCATTTATAACAGAGAGGCTTTTGTGTGATTTCAGTAATCCCAAATTGACTGTGATTTTCTCTTGAAATTGGCTCAAATTCTTTTTTTTTTCCTGTTTACGGTTCACCTTGTGCCTCAATGAGGCTACTTACAGGGTGTGCCACAGGTGCATAAGGGTGATTTCATCTCGATATGTTGATTCTTTGTGGCCTTTCCAAGTCCATTAAACAAACTAAAAACACTTATCTAAATAGCATCTGAACAAGCCAAAGCGATAGCAATGCTACACTGGAAACGTGAAATGTTTTTTATAGAACGTCCCTTGTGCTTCAATATATTTCTTTAAAGTGTAATAAAATGTAGAAAAAAATTTTTTTTTTCTCTTAAGAAATTGCTTGGAAGGCGGCACAGTGGTGTAGTGGCTGGCACTGTGGTCTTGCACTTCCAAGGTTCTGGGTTCGAGTCCCGTCTCTGGGTCTGTGTGCATGGAGTTTACAGATTCTTCCAGTGCTTGGTGGGTTTCCTCCCACAGCCCAAAGACATGCAGATTAGTCTAATTGGCATTCCCAAATCTGCTCGTAATGTGTGAATGAGTATGTGTGTGTGTGTGTGTGTGTGTGTGCGTGTATGCCCTGCGATAGACTGGCACCCCATCCTGCCTTGTGTGCCCTGTGACCCTGTATACAAGATAAATCCGTATAGACAATTAACGAGTGAGAGAAATGGCTTAATTAGGCCGAAAATCAGTGCTACATCAGGAATCACCAGGGACCAGCCGATACGATGTTATCACGATACCTAGGATGTGATTTGATCTGTATTGCGATTCCATACATATGATTTATTTTTTTATATCCCTGTTCGATACAAATTCTTTCCTAGAATTTGTTTAGCACACGGGATGCCGTTCTCCCTGCCAATGTGTGAATAGTTTAGAGCACACCACCTGTAGGAATATAGAGGAACACCTTAAATGCTAACGTATTTAAATTAACACAAATATATATATATAATTTTTTTTTTTAAAAGACTGTGGACTCAGTTACATTAATCGCCACGTTCAAGAATCGTAATATATATCGCTGATTTGATTTTTCTCCATCTTTATATGCTAACAGGCAGTAATTGACATCTGAGTCTTGTGGGATCAGTGCTAAACTCCCAAAGACTTGAGCTCGGCAAGAGGTTGCTGCTGTTCTTTCAGGTCCTCCGTTACCTAGGCCAGGCCCTTGAGGAGATAAGCTGCTAATAGGTAACGATCTACAGCTAATACACACATTCCTCACTGAAAGCATCGTTTAATAACAAAAAATAAGAAAAAGCACAATTCTCCAGAGACTTATTCCCACCCTCTCTCTCTCTCTCTCTCTCTAGGCCAGTCTCCATGACCCTTCTGTAAACAAAATCCAAAGAGAACCATAGGAGGGGCTAAGCAACAATAAGGTATGGACACCAGGGGACATAAACTTAAAGGCTTTTCCTGTTGTTGTGAAGAGACAAAGGCAGACGCGCAAGGAGAAACGGACCGAACAGCAGAAAGAAGCGAGTATGAGCATGCTATTACCTGAACATTACTCCGAACACAAAGGCAGAGTTAAAGGTGTGGCGCTCTGGCCCAGAGGCTGTGCAAGATTAAATGATTAGACAGAAGAGCGTAGAGAGAAGCAGACAGACTGGTGAAGGTGGTTACGGTATCGCAGCGTACCACACAAACACAAAAAACAGGTTATTTACTTTAC
This sequence comes from Leiocassis micropogon, assembly GCA_028565275.1. Taxonomy (NCBI): domain Eukaryota; kingdom Metazoa; phylum Chordata; class Actinopteri; order Siluriformes; family Bagridae; genus Leiocassis; species Leiocassis micropogon. The sequence goes on along the minus strand of JAOVVA010000030.1, from coordinate 16,206,625 downwards.
ACCGTGTACTCCTCGTGCATTCTTGGTGTCTGAGACGTCATGATTGGTCGAATACAAATTGCCGTCACTGATTGAGCTCCCACATGTGCCGACATGCTGCGAGAGGTGGTAACCCAGGCCTCGACGCAGTCACAGACTGTCTGCTGTGGGTCCATCTTGTTGCGATTACGCGCGATCTCGTGATGTTAATTGCAACGGTGACTGCCTCCAAGCTGTTTACACACATGTACAATCACACACATGGACTTCCCCACTTGGGCTCGGCTCAGCTCGGCTCCATGTGGCGAGCAGAAGCGCGACGTAATCTATTCTTGCCTGCTAATTCACACCATGGCTTTTTCCGAACCGGGCGCTGCAAACGATCAGATGTATTCCACTTTATCACTTCCTCAAAACTGCCTAGTTCCCATCAAACATAATCCCCACGTCTTGACTGATTATACATCAGGGGTGCGCTGCCAGATAGTGAGAACGGGCAAATCTCCACATCACAGCCGCTTCGGATCACTAGTGGGATCCCGTTGCTAAATAGTGCCGAGATAAAGTTTTCCCGCTTCGCTAAAAGGGACAGTTATATCACCTAATGAAGCGTAGCAGTTGGCGTCTTAATATTATGCCACGCACACCTCATAACATAAACATGAAGGACGCACTGTCCAAAATAACCGTCTCAAAAACTCTTTTAATGTAAGCAAAACAGAAACGCGCGCACAGTCTTGTGATTGTTTTGCGCCGTCCGTTTTTGAGTCACTGTGCTGTCTTCGCTAAGGAAATATTGCATGGATCAAACAAGTCATGTCTTCCTGTAAAAATAAAAAAAAATATATTGAAGCCACAAGCTTGCTTGTTTGTCTGAAACAATTAAGGCCCATACAGAGGTAGGTGGGTGGGTTGGTAGGAGGTAGAGTTCTGACAAATAGCTACCAGCTGATAGAGCTTTAGCAAACACTGGAGGGGGGGACATCAGGGGAGAGGGAAGCGGGTGGGGGGGGAGGGGCCTAGAGACTGGGCTCCAAATTAATGATTGGTCAGGGTCTAAAGCCCATCTAATCTCAGCCAATTGCTCCCTAATTATGCAAGGTGCTGCCAATTTGGGCTGTCGAGCAAATCAGAGCCAGCACGCATTTGCCTTTCTCTAGAGTCTGGTCATTATTCGAGCTGATCTCATTTTCACACATGGAACCAATATGCCATCCAGATGTTCATTTGCAGCCGGGCACAGAGCGCAACGACTCATCTACACGCAAAGGCATACTCCCTCCCTTATGGAGACACTTTCTGACACCACGGACACAGAAACTCTTTATGCGTGGAGAGGAACATGAACAGAGAAATATCCACGGAGAAAAGGCGGAGTCCGTTAATGCCACGACCGATTTGACGGCTTGTACGCAGGATAATTGAAACAGGGGTGCAGGGAAACCATTGGGTTCAAACAAGCCAGCAGTGGCACAACTTTCACTGCTTAAGGAGCGTCCTTCCCCCATTTTTTTTTCGCCGCCTGATCACAAATAACTCGGTTCGGGATTTGGTTTCAGCCCCTTGCTTGGATTATTAGGGCCACCTGGATGATTCTGGCAGGACTCGGGAGGTGCGACTCCATTTTGAGTGACAGATTGCCTAGGCAATGGTTTTCCCATTACCCCAAGGCTTGGTTTTTAATGACGTCCTGTCAATCCAAATTTAGTCCTGACTCCACTTATAATTCTAAGTAAGAATTTCCTCAGATCAGTTTGGCCAAGAGGATCTCCATGAGCAAAACAGGGTGTCTTTGTGAGGGTTAGGTATGATAAAACACTTTGCCATGTGTGCAAACAATACACCTCTGTGACCCAGTGATCTTAAGATCTGTACATGGGTTATATTTGGGTACAGTGCTCATGTCTATGGCTGTGTGAAACGGAGCTGGAGCTAAGTATATTTAGAAATCATAATTAAGTGTACCATATGGACGTGCTATTTAAAGGGGTCTATTATGCAAATTTCCCTGCTCTTTACCCTCTTTCCATTTTTGCATTGGACAGGGTTTAAAAAAGCCAATTACATATTCTCCCCTATTGTGACCTCATATAAGGAAAATACCCTCCCCCTTGGCTTATCGCTCGGCTCTGCCGTTTACTGGAGGTGGCGGTGTCTCAGCAGCAGTGTGATATTGCTCTTATACGACAGCTCCGCTAACACCATTTATCATCAACAGATTATAATTTGTATGTTTATTTAACAAGTTATTTTGCTCCGTCCACACATATCCTTCCGCAACTGACGGAACAGACTAACAGTGACTGATGGAGCAGGTGACTGACAGGTAGTGCAATTAAGGGGGGTAGAATGGAGGTTAGTGCCCTTGATCAGGGTTTCGAATTCAGCCTTGTGTTAGGAGCTAGTTAGCTTTGTAGCCATAAATAAAAAGAACACGGATGGTTCAGATGCAATTTCGAACGATTTCAAAGCAATTATTAGGGAGTTAAAAATGTTTAAGACATCATTATCTGATGTGTTTTCCTGCTGAAAAGTGCTTCTGTGACTGGTTTGGAAAGTGGTTTTTGGTGGGTAGTTGCTCTTTCTTCAGTACTGCGGACCACTTTTACCCATGCTGCGGCTGACGATTAGTGTAATTAACGAGTGTAGGCGACTTACATCCTGGACAGGATGCCAATCCATCTCAGGGCACACACATATGGCAATTTCAGAACACCAGTAAGAATAATCTGCATGTCTTTGGATTCTGGGAGGAAACCGGAGTACGCGGAAGAAACCCACCAAGCAATGCAAACTTCATGCACAAGAGTTAAATGTCCTAGTGGTATTACTGTCCAGTATCACCATGCCTCTCAACCAATCAGATTGCTCGGTTGTAGTTCAAGGTTGTTAAAAAAAAAAATGCATTATCTGGGAGGTACTTCAGCTGGAGCATAAACAGACACTTTGGGGGACCACTTAGATCTATGTTAACATAATGGTAAATAGTAATATATGGGACCTTTAAAGTGCACATAGGTCAAAACCTACTTTACATCTCTTTTTTAGGTAAATGAATGTGTGTACGCTTTTGTGCACATCAAACACACGCATCAAACCAAAAATGTCCCCAGCACTTCATGACAGTGCATTGAAATATCAAAGCATACCATTTCCACGCAATTGTGATGAACCTGATTCATTTTTGCGTTTGACTTCTGCTTGCATGTAACACACTGAACGGCTTGTACTTTGCATGACACAGTCCGACTTACTCAGTAGTCTTGGGTAGTATCAGTATTTTCACACAGTCTGACCTTCAATGAAAATGACCGCGTTATTCCCAAGTGAAGAGAAGTAACACTGTTGCTTATTATAAAGCTGAAGAAACCACAAATACCTTCTCTATCTTTCTCGAGCGACCGAGACTGAGAAAGACTGTGTGGGACGGGATCGACTGGTTGCAATTATCAGCAGTAACGCGATACTGCATTTAAACTGCTAGATTACTTCACAAACGCGCACACACACACACACACATTGTGCAACGTAATTTCTTACGCAGTCTACTTTTAGACTCATTGTACATTTCTGCGGTCTCAATGCCACAGTTTGACAAGACCGGGGTTGGCGGATGGAGGTATCAGGTATACTGCAAAAATTACCTTCTAGTATAGAGTTCAGTGTGTTCCACCGGCGAAGGATTTATCAATCGTAACAATGTCTTTCCAGTCGCTGATTCCAGTTGAAATGTTTATACGTACCCTGAACATGGCTCCGGGTTAGAATTGAATATGTGATCTGGACCAAATCTTGCAGGGCAATTACATGCAAAAGACAACCTTACCATGATGAAATAAGTAAGCATAATTTAGAATGCTCTTACCAAACCACTAAATAATCACCCACTCACTCTCAGCCTTCATCTATACCACTTTATCCCGTATACAGGCTGGTGGGACGGGGGCCCTGGAGCCTATCCCAGACGACTTAGGGCACGAGGCAGGGTACATCCTGGACAAGATGCCAATCCATCTCAGGGCACACACATATACGGCAATTTCGGAACACCACTAAGACTAATCTGCATGTCTTTGGATTGTGGGAGGAAACCGGAGTACCCGGAAGGAACCCACCAAGCAATGCAAACTCCATGCACACAGAACCCGAGGCAAGAATCGAACCCGGACCCTGGACGTGCAAGGCGACTGTGATAACCACTAAATACTAATCCACTAAAAATACTACATACTACTTTAACTTACAAGCACTACTCTTCACCCATTTGTCTTTAAAATTACCATTTTTTCAGAAAGTAAACTTTTGTCCTTTTAATGCCGCATCCATAAATCTGATAATTAAAAAAAAGCTGCATATTTTCATAACGCAAATGATTATACTCATTTGGAGGATTTGTTCATTTTTAGCTGCAGAGATTACATTTAAAGTTATATAAATTGATTCACTGATACTAGGCTTGTCCCTGCTTGAAGACATTTTGTTTAGCAACAGGAGTCCAAATGTCACAACACATCCATAACACTGGAACTGGCCTACAATAAGCTTTTTTGGTTGTCTCACTTGTGATTTTAACTTGTCTGTAGAACACAGACGTCATTCATCTTCTTATCCTGTGCAGGAACCCTGGAGCCTATTGTAACGTAGGAGACTACAATTGGGAGGGACAGGGTGCCAATCCATCAAATGGCGCACACTGATTTACACACTATGGGCAATTTGGTAACACCAATTAGCCTAAGCTGCATGTCTTTGGGCTATAGGAGGAAACCAGAGGACCCAGAGGAAACCCACCAAGCATGGGAAAAAAAAAAATACACAAACCTGAGATGGGAATCAAACCCTCAAACCTGGAGGTGCGAGGCTGGGGTGCTAACCACTACGCTACAGTGCTGCTGTTTTTCCTGCATCGTTTTGTTTCAAAATGTTATCACATCTCCATCCAAGATCTCCAATTTTTATGCGGTTTGAATCAGGTTGGTCTATTTAGACCAGAGCTGTCCAATAGAGTTCAGTTGCAGGATTGTTTGCGCCATTAAAAAAAAACACACACACACACACACATCCTTCCTTCACACACTTTATTAACTTGCAGATGGTAATATATAGGGTTCACACTATCCAGTATTTTCAATTATTATTATAAGACCAATTATTCAGTTTCAGTTAATATTTAGTTTGGGGCATATGTGTACAAATCAGTATGTGGGCCTCGATAGTCATGTATTATTATTATTATTATTAATATTGAGCAGCGGTGGGTGGTATACAGGTAGGTTAATATTGCTGCTATTTCAGTCCGCACAATGTCAACTTTGGACAGACAGACTTGGAGAGCAATGGAAAGGAAGTTGATTTGCGAGCTGTTTACACCACTTTGCTCTCAGAGCAGGAGGATCAGTGCGAGTCTTGTTAGGATTTTGGCACACGGTTCCACCCAAGAGCGCGTCATAAGAGTACATTTCTGCACGGAAAAAGCTAAACGTATTGTTTGTTTCCGACGATAAATCAGACGACAACTGACGCCGCAGTTTATCACACGTTCAAAAAACGAACGCGCGGTTAAATCATCAGCAGCTGCAAAAAATGAAATAAATAAAAAGTTAAAAGGCATAAGTATGGCTGCTGGGATGAGCTGCTAATTCTAGACAAAAAAGAAAAAGAGAAAAAAAAAAGGGCCTAGATTTCAGCAGGAGGATGTGATCATGTCACACACACACACACACACACACACACACATAAACGCCCACACACATGCGCACACAGACAAATTACCTTCAATTACTCTGCTTTAACTTTAAACACAGTTTGACCATTATGGCCCGTGGAACAACAAACTTTGCACATGGCCTCACCATCTTTTTCCATTATACTTCCAGCGCAGAACAGCCAAACCCCAGAAACTAAGCACACACACACACACAGCCTTTCTCTTTCTCTCTCTCTTACGCACACACACACACACGCCCCGCTCACCCCCGCCCAGCCTGGTCTGGTCTGGCCTGGCAGGCAGGCCGCACCGGGGTGTCAGTTTGTTTCTGCAGCAGTCAAATTTCCCATCATCCCATAGACAAAAATAAACAAGGGCGTCCTGGAAGGTGGTTGAAACGGCTCACTGTAATCCACCCCCTCAGACGGTGAGGTCATCCACAGCCCTACCTCTTGGCCCACACTCTGAGGCAGGTACTCAAATCGCTCTCTTTCTTCTCCCTCTCGCTCACTGTCGCTCCCGTCCTCCTTTTTTTTGCTGTCTGTAAAATGTGACACTGTGTTCCTGAATTTGGCTCCAAGTGACACTGGCAAACTTTGCCACTTCCCGCCCGAGGAGCAATTGCACGAGTGAGCGAGCTTGAGTACACAAACGAACCGGGGTACGTGGTGGCGGAAACGTAAACACATACGCGCGCGCACACACACACACAGTGCAAAAAAATAACGAAAGAAAAAACACAGATGCATGCAGATGAAAAAATAATAAAGCACCGAGCGTGCGTTCGAGGACCTGCGGGGAAAATAAAGTAAGACTGCCAAAGGTTAAAGACTGTTTACACTGACAGTTAAGGATGCTAACAAAACACAGGAGCGCGCACACACACACACCCACAGAGAGCTAGCGTGGCGTGCTGGTAGATGATGTGGCAGATCGATGTGTACAATCCTGTCCTGTGGAATATCAATAGAACAATGAGCTATCGGTGTAGTATCGGTGAGAAGGAGAAGAAGAAGAGTGCGACATGCTTTCATCTGCGATACGGCGATCGGGTTCCATCCAGATGTTGACAGCAGCCTGTTTGTGATTCTAACAATCATCTCGATGCAACGCAAATAAAGCGAACTTGATTGCTAGCGTAGATGACGTATAAAAGAACATCTGACTCATAACAGGCTGTCAGGCCTAGTCTTAAAATAATTTCATTCGCGAGAAAAAAATATTGTGTTTGATTTCTGGTCTAAAATGGCACGGCTTGTTCCACGTTGGTGGTCCACAACATCCAAAAACCATACGGTTGCCTGGAAATCGAGGGTAACACTGGTATATTTGTTCAGAACAGAGCACTTCTAAATGAGTAGCGCTGCTGTCCATCTCAACTGGTGTGTCCTGTAAACTGTTTCGGTTGAAAGACAATGACAGTCAGCTGCAGAATTATTGGCACCCCTGGCAAACATAACTCGCACCACCAAAAAAAAATAAATAAATAAAATTGTCTTTAAAATTAATTAGTTTCAACTTAAAATAAAAATATATAAGAGATCCCGCATTTTATATAAATATAAATTATTGGCACCCCTGGATTGATTTTTTTTTTTTTTTTTTTTTTTTACACGCAAGTTTACCAGGATCAGAAGTTTACCGTTTAACAGTCAAAAGTTTGGACACAAGTTTGGATTTATTTTCTACATTCTAGAACTTCCTTTTTTTTTCTTTTCACCAAAACTATGCAATAACACACATGGCATTAGGTAATTAAGTAAAGTAAAAACATTTACAACAACAGTCAGTTGTTATTTTAAGACACAGAGGTCAGATGTTCTGGAACGGTTCTTGCAAGAACAGTATTGTGTTTGTAAAACCCATCAAGCTCCATGAAGCGAGACCAAAACTGACCTTTGCTGCAGAGGAGAAGTTCATTTAGATTCACCAGCCTCAGAAATCACCAATTAACAAACAGCACCTCAGATTAGAGCCGTTATGAAGCTTTACAGAGCAGAAGT
>JAOVVA010000030.1:16166038-16177758 GCA_028565275.1 Leiocassis micropogon | reverse complement strand
TAACAATTGACATTGTCGCAAAGCAGCTTTACACAATCAAAAGAATTATTTAAGTTTGTATGAGATGTGAACGTGTACGAATCAAAATGATGATAAGACCGACAAGATGATAAGAACAGAAAACAGTCTAGATGTGACCAGTCGAGCCGCGCTGGAGGATCGGAGGGAACGTAAACCGTAGAAAATGCATGACATATCATTAATTAATGAATAAATTAAACATTGTAAAAACTGGAAAATCGGTATAGTATAATGAAACAACCACAAAAGTTATGAAGTTCTGGGAGGAAGGGAGGCGAAGTTTTGGGTCATCAACACTGGTGTGGATTATCTACGCTCAGTCATCTGTTTTTCCTTACTTCTTCATCATCATCATCATCATCATCATCTTTGGACCAATCGGATTCAAGAATTCAACGGCCTGGTGCTATACGACACATTACTAGCAATACGATTCATCCTGGTGATCGCTCGATCCTGATTTTTATGCGTTGTATGAAATATATCACGTGTGCGAGTTCTCAGGCTAGAGGAGGCTGCATCACCGTCTGCTTCGTGTGTAAACGAAATGCATAAAAATTGGGGGGGGAGAAAAAAAGCAAAACAACAAGACTGCGCTCACACGGCGTCGGGTGGGAGGTGAGAAGAGGGGAAATCTCCAGGGAGGCTACGCAGATCTCGTTTCTCCTTCGCTAGAAGCTTGGAATACAAACAAGACCTTATTCAGCATGCCTACACACACACACACACACACACACACACCACCCCCACCGCTCAGCCCAGCGTCACTCCGCAGCCAGCTGAAACAACCAGCCCTAGGCTACATACACCACGGCATGTCATATATACACACACACACACCGACACGCATGTTTGTGTGTGTGTGTGTGTGTGCTGAGTTGAGGGCCGTCACATCTGAGCGAGTAGATAACGAGTGCACCTGAAGAGTCTTTTATGGAGACGCTCCCTCTGGAGTGAATCCATTTCCTACATGATGGAGGCGAGTTACAGAAAATTGACCCTGTAGTTAATCATGCACGAGAACTCGAACATCGCTCGCAGCAGCGCGGTCCAACAGGAAGTGTCTGAAATATGAACTGGAAATCGCAATAAATGCAATGTGTTGGTCGAGGGAGAGAAAACATTTCCATTAGAAATAGGCAAGCTGATATTATCTAAACGTCTCACCTATATGATCTAACCCGGACCTTTCCTGTAAATATAGTGCACTCGTGCTTCAACGATGTGGGGAACCCAAAACATTTTACCGTTAAGCACAAAACAAGGCACACACTTTAAGATTTGATTGAGCCAGTTTTAGCTCTTGATTACAGCACACAATCTCGTGTCCAGTTCATGCTTGAAGATGATTTCTCGTGCTCCCAGAACCACTTTTTCACTGTTTAAATCCTGGAATATGTTCAGTGCCATCAGGGAAGAAAAAAAAAAAACCTCCACCGATGTGATAATCTGGTGATTCAGTACATTCAGGTGGTCAGCTGACTTCATTTTATTGCCACATAACGCTGCTGAGTCTAGACCTGAGTAACTGAAACAACCCCGGATCATAACACTGTCTCCAGAGGCTCGTACAGTAGAAATATCGATTCAATTAGGTATCGCAAGATTGACACTTTTTATCTATATTTTTCATTTTGCATTTAAGCTTAAATTTTTTCATTTATGCTGGCGTTTGACGTGGTTCCTCTACAGTCCTACTATTAACTAAACTAAACTAACTACCCATAACTAATCACACAGCGCAGCAAATTATTTGTTTAGAATTTTAACAAAACCAAACGAATAAATCAAATATATCGATCGGGATATTTATAAAAACGTGATCCATAATCGCGATACAAATCAAATGGCCACCTATACTGTATATGTATCGTGATAACATCGTATCGGGTGTTCCCCGGTGAATCCCGTCCCTATTTTGACATGCATGATGGGTGCATCACTTTACACGCTTCCCTTCTTACTCCGACCACGCCCATCCCTCTGGAACAGGGCCAATCTGGACTCATCAGGTCACATGACCTTTTACCAATCGCTCCAAAGTGCACTCTTTAAGCTCTCTTGCAAATTTAAGCCTTTTTTTTCACTAACAAGTGGTTTTCTTATGAACACACAGCTGATTGGTCCCAATCCTGTAAGTTCTCATCACATTGTGTGTGTGTGTGTGTGTGTGTGTGTGGAAATGCTTTAACTTTCACTATTAAACACAGCTCTAGTTTTTACTGTCTTTTTTTTTTTTATACAACCTCATCAAACCAGATTTGACACTGCATGTGTGTGTGTACGTGTGTGTGTGAGAGAGAAAGAGAGCGAGTGCATGCACTATCCTTCCAGGTTGTAGTAATGTGTTGGACAGTTCTTAACCCAATTCCAGTAATTTCAGCAAAAGTTCAGTAATCTAATTTTGTGCTTTTTTTTTTTTCTGCTTGGTGCAGGAAAGTAAATTTGACTCCGTCTCAAAACACTTTCTTTTCCTTTCTATGGATGGACAGACAGACAGGATATACAGTATGCAACATAAGCAAACAATAATTTAAAAAATGATAATATCATAACATTTATTATATAACGATATCAAGAATGTGTTTATAAAGTCATGAAAATATCAATAAAACAAACCAAAACGTGCACCAATCCGTCCGGCTCGGGACCCCACACCATTTTGATGGACTTCATGCCTTTTCCCCCTAAACAGCTGTTTGCTTGTTTCACTATGTTTGGTGCGAGGATCAGAACCCACAGCCTTGCAGCCTCGTCCCCTCGTTTCTCTCAGTTTTTCTGTTTTAGCATGTGGTGACTGAACATACAGTAGCGGCTAAAGTGTTTAAACCACTGTCGTCGTGATTACTGATCTAACACTACATGACCTAATGCACTCTGAGCAGTGAAAAAAAAAAAGACAAACAAAAAAAAAAAACAACAACAACATACAGTACAGCACCACCCTGGTGTAATCTGTTAGTCTATAAAACACTGCAGTTATTTAAACCATTAGACCGATGCACGTGTCTGCATGCATGCTCGAAGTTGGTTAAAAATGAATAGAATATATTAATAAATAGGTAACGAGCACGAAGAATCATAAATCACTAGTGTCAGTTTAATCTAAAGTACTCTGGATAGTCAGAGCTTCAGTCTCGGTGAAGTCAGGAACGATACCTCAAAAACCTAATAAACGTTAAGAAAACGTAAGCATCTGTTTCATGGAAATAAAAAACTAAAGAAAGGTGGGAAGCAAATAAAATGTAAAAAAAAAAAAGCACACATCTCGGTTTGGCGATAAACAAAAGACTGATAAACGATGTGCAACATCGCAGGGATTAGGGCTGTTTGCCGTGCTCGCACAACGTGTACGCTGGATTTAACGAAGCCAATTACTTTCGCTCAAACTTTTAAATATGGATTGCGGTGCACGTGAACTCCCTGAATCGAACCACAACACGCCTGTAAAGTACGGCAGAAAATACCCAAATAATTGAGATCTTATGTGGAGGTAGTGGCTCTACCATGCCCCGTCCTTAAGAAACGCGTTCCCTGTAAAGCTATTATGAGGAAAGGCATTTCTCTATAATGACTTAAGGGATTTCATACAGAAAAAAAAAATAAAATCTCCTCCACACACACACACACACACACACACACAGATATTTGGCTTAAAGGCAAGTTAAATCAAAACCAATGAAGGGAACGTTTTAAAGGCGGATCGAATTACCTGATGTTTAACATTGTGTATTTATTCCGCAAGCGTTGCTTAACTTAAGGCACGGAGCAACACTGAGGAAAATCTGTTGCTTATTAGTAAGAAAGCAATATTGGTGCATCACAACAACAGATAGTCTAATCACATCATGCATGATTTGATTATCTGTAATCTTAACAATGGCTTCAGCGTCCCAGCCTCTGACTGAAGACTGCTGGGGCCTAAATAGAATAAAACGAGCTAGGAGACGAATGTGCTCATCGGTACTGAGAGATTATTGCCTTAATTCACAGCAGTCGGTATTGTCTTTCCAAAAGATAAAGTGGTAATTCTCTTAAAAGTCGATTGGATCGCGCTTATTAAAATAAAAGCGATCTACATCACGCAGTTAATCTCTTTAAACCTATTGACCGTTACCTGTAGTGACGGAAAATTTCCTCCTCCACCTCGGTGTAGAAGTTGCACTTGGTGCAGGCGTACTCTCCGTGCTGGCCGCGGCCGCCTCCCTCGCCCGTCGCCTCGTCTTCGGGCTTGGCTTCCAGCAGGGCGCGAGGAGCGTGGGCGCTGTCGTAGTGCAGCAGCAGCAGGTCCACGTCGGTGGAGGAGAAGGTGCACTGATCGCACTGGTGGGTGACGGAGGCCCTGGGTGTCGGCGCGGCGCCACCGATGGGCGTTAGTTGGAGCAGGAGCATGGCACAGTGCGGGCACGAGCTCCTGCGACACGCAAACGGGTACGAGACGTCGCCCAGGTGCTTGTCGGGGCTGCAGAGGCCACGCGGGCACAGCGGGCAATGCTTGATCGCGCACTTATGGATGCTGTGCGCCCTCTGGTAGTGCCGCAGCAGCGGAGCCACCACGATCACGTCAGGCCCGTGGTTCATGGAGTAGCGGAAGTCGCAGAACTGGCAGTTGTAACTGGTCACCACCGTCTCCGAGTCGGCACCTGCGCCCGCTTTGCCGCTCTGATTTTCCTTCCTCTTTGCGTTTAGATCTCCTCCCTCTCTGGATTTTCGTTCCCTCTCTCCCGGACTGCCGTCTAACCCCGCAGCCTGGCAGTGCCGCTTCTCGTAGTGCTCCAGCAGTCTAGAGGAGCCGGACGATTCGCAACTGAAGCTGCAGTATTTGCACCAGTAATACGCCGCCGGCGCGTCAGCACCCACGGGCCGGATCGGCACCGAGTACCCCGCCACCGAGTCGTCCTCCGCTCTGACGGCCACCCGCTCGGCCCAAGTGCCTGGCTCCTCAACTCCTGACCATGGCGCGCAGTTCCCTTTCGCCTCCACGGCCTTGTCTTCGCCGCTCGTGATACCCAGAGGAGGGTTCTTCATCTTGTTCGGGTGGGCGGCCAGGAAGTGCTGCTCGAGCTCCACCGACGAGCTACCCATGTAGGTGAAGTTGCAGAACTTGCAGCGGAAATACTTGGTGTTACCCTGACAGTCTGGTGTCTTCCTGCCAATGCCTATGAAGGTGCCCGCTAACGTCACCTGGTAGCAGCAAAAGAGGAAGGAGGGAGAAAGAAGAGAGCATATGACAGAGAGAAGAAAAATGAATAAAAGATTTACGGTTTCAGAATAACTCTGGCACATTATGCCGCACACAACAGATGGATAGTTTTCAGTAATGTTTCCAATCCGACAGAAGACTCAGCAGTTATCTCTGCGCAAAAGGCAAATCATGCCGCCTTTAAATGGTTTTATCGCTTTTCAGTGGGAATTTAAAAAGCGTTCCGTCTGTAATTTGAAGCTCGTGACACTTTCTTAGGCATGAAGCAACAGTGCATGAAAATGCAAAATGGCAGGGTTTACTTTTACAATCACACAGCCAGTGAAATGAATAAAAAGAGGCATAAAATGATCGATTCAAATGAATGCTTTACATCATGGTCCAATTAAAAACTGCCCATTTGGCGATTATAATGTGAGAGATCAAATAAAAAATGAACGGTTTTAAAGGGACGATGCTGGCGTTTTAGGAGAAGTTACACACATGATAACTGTCTCATGATAAAGTTACAATTTTATAACAAACTTTAATTGATCGTTCTGGACTGCTGAATTAGAAAGGAAAAAAACTTTTTAAAAGAAATTAAAAAACATATATACAACAAATAAACTTTAAAACCTCATAAGAATGTAATGTATATAAAAACTACTACCACTTCTATTATGAATAATAATAATAATAATAATAATAATAATAATAATAAAAAATGCTAAAAACCTAAATAATAAGCTGCATCTGGACAGCTGTCTAAAACTGTGGTGGGGGGGGGGGGGGAGTAATCAGTAATTATTACTATTATTATTATTATTATTGTAGTAGTATTTATAATAATAATAATAATCATCATAAAAACTAAAATGCATTATTATTATTTTTATTTATTATTATAATTATTCTTTTATAACATAAAATGGGGAAAAATAAGTTATTATTATTATTATTATTATTACTACATTATTGTTAATACCAATGCCAACAGCATTAATAATAATTATATTTAATTATATATATATATACACAAATATATATATAATAATAATAATTATTATTATTATTATTATTATTATTATTATTATATTGTTAAATATAGTAGTAGTAGTAATAGTAGCAGTAGTAATAATAATAATAATAATAATAATAATAATAATAATAATAGTATATTGTTAAATAATTTGATATCTAAAAAGTTAACTTTAAATCATTATCATGTCATTCTTCTTTAAATAATTAAATATCTAAAAGAAAATAAAACTTAAATAAAAAAATACATACAAATATAAAAACATTATATTTAAATGCTACTACTAATATTAATGATATTACTACGTATAACCAGTAACAGCATTAATAAGAAGAAGAAGAAGAAGAAGAAGAAGAAGAAGTGGTCGATAGACATTTTTTATCATTTGAATACATGTCTAAATGAAAACTACAATTATTATTATTATTATTATTATTATAATGCGACATATTTTTCTGTTTTTTAGGGACAGAAACACGTAGGTTTATCCTCGTATACCCTGTAAATTTTCACCTTCTGGATGGAGACTAAATAATCCTGGCATGCCACAGTGTAGTCTTGTCCTCAGCAGCTGTAGAGCTATATGTTTAGTAGATGATTAAACAAATCACTGCACCTGTACTTCCCGACAGACTCCTGTTCCAAACATCCACATAAATCACGGGCGTGTGAGAGCTGCTCGCTCGCTCTGATGTTTGGATTCATTCCACAAGCACATCCACTGCATTATTAATGTATTCATTATAAACCGGGCGAGCCGTGAGCGGCTGCATTTTCATGTGGAGTTTGTTTAAGCATGAAAACGCACCCAAACTCATGCACGAGCAAGTTTTTACACTATGGGGTTTTTTTGGGGTTTTTTTGTCCTGTTTACCATCACCATGTAAAAAAAATGAAGAAGGATGCTTGCAGGAAATGCCGAATGGTGAAACAGAAAGAAGAAACCCTAAAGAGAAATGAACTGACAGTAGGCTCCTGAGAGGGCCGAGGGCACACCCCTCACTACAGGAACGTCCTCCTATCTCCCTCTCTCTCTCTGTGTGTGTGTGTGTGTGTGTGTGTTCATTATTGTAACACTAGCTAATCCAGGACGTGTGTTCACCGAAACAGAACAGAATAGTTAGCGCTCTCCGCCAGGCAATGCCGCGCTGCCCTGTGAGCACCGGTTCGCTTCAGAGGAAGCACATATTAGCCTGTGACGCTGCCTGACTGGTATCTGTCGTGCAACAAAAAAAAAAAAAAGAAAAAAAAAGAAAGAAAAAAGAAAAGGGAGACCTTCCAATTAAAAAGGAAAAAAGAAAAAAAAAAAGCATCACAGATTGGTATTCGGTGAGTATGGGGAAACGAGCTGAGAGAAGACTTTGGATGAGAATCCGCACATGAAAGGAGACGCATTGAGGAAGTGCAAGGTTTCCCAGGAGCATTCATGTTTCAGAGCTGTATTTATTGACGGATCATGACATAATTTTTTCCTGGACAAAACACGCAGCTCCCAGCAGGCAAACACGGCCTTAATAGTGAAAATTCATCATCCACTAGAATTTTAATCATTTTAAAAAATTTTTTTAAAAAGGAATATGGTTCAAACCGATGTGGTTAACTATTAATCAGAAAATAGGTTTTACTGCTTTAAAAATAAAAAAAACAAAAAACAAATGTCTTTGTTGTGTTTTTTTTTAATGCATTACTGATACTTAATTTGGATTTTCCATGGACAGTTTTTAGGAAAGTTTCATCTAAGACTCTCATCTAGAATCTCGCAGTTATAATTTTTACTTTTTTTTTTTTTTTTATTGGAAAGGATAAAAAAAAAAACTAACAAACTTAAAATATTTTTTTTTTTACTGTAATGTTACTTTGGGGGGTTTGTCCTAAAAATCCACATTATCCATTGCACATTAATATAAGTGAAAAGCATCTAAAGAAACCAACAAACCATGCAAAATTTTAGATTTAGAGATGCTTTCCAGCTCACTAAATTCCCTAGAAGGGGGAAAAAAACCAAAAAAAAAAAAAACACACATCCTGGATCTCAATTTATATTGAAAAATAACAAGGGAGAAGAAAGTACACAGCTTTTATACCTGCAAATAAATCATTAAAAATAAAGAAATAATAAAAATAAACGGATATTTAAGATTTAGATCATTTCTGGTAATCAGAAAGAAAGTGGGGAAAGGGTTTGGCCTGCTTGGGAAAAGCGGAGCAACATTCAGGCCCTTACTGTGTCGCGAAGGCCAAGCGCCATCCCCCGGCTCGTTCTGCAGGAACAGTGGAGTTAAAATATGCCAGTCGAACTGTAAACACGACATTGGTGAAGCACAGAGCTAAACCGCAGTGAAAGCTGCGCAGATAAATAGCTATGACATCTGTTCATTACCCATCGTTTAAAATAAATTGACTCTCCTGTTTTTACTGGCTCTCCTTCCCCCGACTTCCCCTACGCTCTTTTTCCCCCCTCTTTTCATTGGCTAAATGAGAAATCGCAGTCATTGATATTACAGCATGGAAAATTCCACTCGGAATGAATACTGAATAAAGATTTATTATTCCTTTTTTAAAGGTTTACACAGTATAATGACAATCTGCGAACCTGGGAGTTGAACTGAAAAAAAGTTGGAAGACGGAGGCATCTGAGGAATAAAGCAGAACTTTTCTACTTTTGTTTTGAAGATGAAATAAGCTCTGACAGCTACTGCTTGTAATTTCGACTTGCGCTGATGAATAAGGTGATAATTAACATACTCTCATATATAACAAACCATTAAAAATAAGGGTCAAGTGAACTCGGGGAGTTTTAACTTTGCTCTGTTGCGACGCTTTACTTTTAACTTATGTTAGACTGAATATCAGAATATAATGCTGCTGCTTCGAGCAGTGGTTACCTGGACGTCGTAGGTGCCGTTGAGTAGCGAGGCTCTGGGAGAGCCCGGGTCCGCGGTGCCGCCTTGGTTCCTGCCGCCGTCCTTGCCCTGGCTTTGACTTTGAAACTGCGGCATATTGTGCAGAGCGAGGATCCTGCTGTCGAGCTCGGCGTCGTGCCGCGTGCGGTTGTGCAAGCCCAGGTGGTACTTGCGGAAGTGCTTGATGAGGTCGGCCGGGTCGTTGCCGTAGTAGCCGTACCCGCAGATGTTGCACTTAAAGTCCTGTAGCTTGGGAGAGGAGGAGGACGAGGAGGAAGCGGAATGCGGCGGAGCCCCGCTCTCGGTTCTAGGAGGGCTAGGGGTCTCGTCGCTAGGCCTGTGCGCCTGAAGCGTATGTAGGGGGAGCCGAGGGAGCTCGGACCCATCGTCCCCCTCTATGTGAAGGCTCTCGGAACCGGTTTGCACCAGAGGACTGTGGGTAGGCTCCCTTTCCTCACCGTTGCTGGCGCAGCTTTGCACGATGACGCACGCCTCTGGTCCCCTGCGCAATGACGAATGCCTCCGAGTCTCCACTCCACCCTTGACGGCTTCACCCTCTCCATCAGGACATTGGCCGAGGTCCGATCGGGTCGGTGAGCAGTGAGCGCTGGAGTTTTCCGCTTGCTGATAATGAAAACCAGGAGTGTCCGGTTTGACGGAACTCGGGGAGCCTGGCTCCGAGCATTCCTCTGGTACCGACGCCTCGCTGCCCGCTGCCTCGCCGCTCTCCGGACCCGCAGCCTCCGCTACCGTCGCCGCTTCGCCCTCGTCTTCCTCGCCGCCGAAGCTTCTCAAAGGGGGATTCTTTTTCCGCACCATATCTGGAAAAACCAGCAAGAGACAGAGCGCAAGGTTAAGTGACTTCTTAAGCAAAACAATTACCGTATAAGCAGCGCTGGCTCGATTTTTTTCGGCCAATGGCGCCCGTTGCCCACGTCCGACAGCCTGGATAAAAAATCTTGATTGTTCCTTCATTCGAGTGATTTGCTTACAATAAGCCTTCCAATCTGTCTTCCAACCCAGCCCACAAACATCTAATATCAGTGACTCTGGGAAGCGCCAGGCTTTCCTGATGACGTAATGAATAAAACGTGCTCATATGTGTCATGGATTTGGCAGAAGGCACACATTTTACCCAGTGTACCAAGTCACCCAGATGCAATGAAGGGGAAAAAATATATATATACAATTTACAACCTAACTTGTGAAAAGCATTCAGTGAGGTCATCGATGCATGCTTGATCCCAGAAGACAAGGAATGTTCAATTCCGCTCAGATTTCTCATTAAATAAACTTTCCTTTGACATAAACTACACTGTGACAAATCCTCTACAGATTTATTATGGACTCAAATGAACACCATGTAGCTCTTGTTTTATATCCTGTACATATGTGTGTGTGTGTGTGTGTGTCTGTAGGCGGGTGTGTTGCTTAGTTTCTCTCAAATCTTATGATTTCACTAATACAAGGCCAGGCTCATTTCTTTAGAAAACGATATAAATACACACACACACACACACACACTCACAGCAATTTCCTAATTCGGCCTGTAACGCAAACGGGCATTAAATAAAGCGATTTATGTTTGCTCGAGAGACCACGCCTTAACCAGGGTTGTGTTATTAGAAGCCTTAGGAAAATCTAATCTGGACCAACAGCTCATAAATTTCACCACACCCCCATCTATCATTCCATTGCCAAATCACAATCCTAGCTTCGATACGATACAGTCATACACACACACACACACACACACACACACACACACACACACTCAGACAGAGCTTTCCGAATTCAAAGTATATGATATCATGTCATGTTTATTCGTATTGATTTACAGAAGATATCAGGCTGAAGGCTGATGCTCCGTTTATTGGAGTTACGAGTTCCTTAAGCTTCCAAACTGCTCGTTATTAGTGGCGAGGAACGAAGCATCATATTAAAGCAGTGTCTACAGGGCAAGATAAACCCACATTAGTGACACGATGACTGATCTAAAGTCAGCACCAGTGGAGAGAAGGCTGTGTATAAACACCAACATTCATTCCCGGTTCATCGTGGAAATGCACGGATCGTGATTTTTTTTATTTTTAATAAACTCTCGATCGCGGTAATGCCATGCAAAATGATTATAGCGATGTGTACTTGAATCAAAAGTGCTTTCGGCTTGCTTGCTCATTACCTCCTCCCTCACTCTCTCTCTGTCATTTTACAAAAGATAGTAAGGTGAAGTATGGGTTCATCAGAGCAGATGATTTGGTATAAAATGTCTTTACTTGGAAAACAAACAAAAAATATATATATACAGTGGGTACGGCCAGCTTTAAGAAGGGTTCTGGTCGTCCCAAACGGCTTCCATTTAAGGATCATGGAGGCCACTGTGCTCTTAGGAACCTTAAGTGCAGCAGAAATGTTTTGTGTAACCTTGGCCAGATCTGGGCCGCGCCACAGTTCTGTCTCTGAGCTCTTCAGTCAGTTCCTTTGACCTCATGATTCTCTGACATGCATTGTGAGCTGTAAGGTCTTATATAGACAGGTGTGTGGCTTTCCTAATCAAGTCCAATCAGTATAA
>JAOVVA010000030.1:16137510-16148976 GCA_028565275.1 Leiocassis micropogon | reverse complement strand
GTGTGATGAGGGAAAGTTTGCGCCCGCACAGTCAGCGGGCGCCGCAAGGCGAAATCTTGCCGATCGTCTGGCAGCAGTGCCGGGGAGATTCCTGAAAGGAATCAGTGTTGTATTGTCTATGCATTCTTTCCGTCCTGGTGTCACCGGCTAGCTCCTCCACCGTCCAACTGTCCACTTAAAAACCTCCCCCGCTGGCAAAAGCTGCACCGAGGCAGCACTTAAAGCCATTTGGCTCCGATTCGGGTCGGTCCCGTCCGCCTCGAGATGTACAAGCCCTGACGTATAAATAAGAACAATATCAGATAAGTCTCGCAGGAAGCCTATAAACATTTACATTCTCTTTCAAGTGCTGTTTATGGATATTTTATCTGCTATCTGGAAGTTAAGGACACGGCGAAGAAAAGGCCGGGGACCGCGGGCGGAATCCGAGGCGAGCGGTGAATCAAAAAGGCAGCGGGACCTGACAGGGCCCTGGGCCCGTTGACCATAATAGGTGCTGATCGTGGCGAGCGTCACGGTCGTGGGGACCGGCTCTGGGCTCTGCTCCGTGGCCCATAACTCTTCAGTGGGGAGAGGAGTGGAGAGGAGGGGGGGGGGGGAGGTCTGCCGAGCTCCTCTCGTTCACCGTCGCTTCGTCCCCCCACCCCACCCCGCTGACAGAGACGAAGTGCAGCCTGCAGGGTTCAGACCGGGAGACGAGAACAGGCCTGCTCAACACTCCGCTGTTGTGTTTTACAAAGCAGAGTATCCGTAGCCTTCCTGTCCTCCAGGCCGATGCCTATCTATTGGCTAGGACAAGATGGAAAAGACCATAGCTGGCGAGCTGAGCAAGAAAAAAAGTCTAAATCATTTTTCAACAAGCTACTCCTCAACCAAGAGAAACACCTCATTCCAGCCGATGTAACAAATCAAGCTGCTTGGAACCACAATCACATTAGAAAAAGAAACAGTGTCGTGTTATGTTAGAAAGAACGCCCCTCTCCCGTTGAAGCTTTCTTTATCTGATCCCCTTAATCAGCCAAGCGACGTGGTCTTTACAGCGAGCCGGACCGTTGTTTGACACGATGCCTGTTGTCTCATCCATGTTGTAACAACACCTACACTTGTGAATTGCCCTCCTTGTAGAGGGGAAACATCCGATAGCCTCAGGAGAAGAGGCCCGGGGTATCGGAAGCCTCTGGGGCTTCGGCTAAACAAATGGGGAGATCTTTAAAAAAAAAAAAAAAAAGGACCTTGTTTCCGTTTGCCAGCTTGGATACGTGACACTCGGTACGAGTTCACACACACACCAGGGCTGACAATACCAGGGCTTTAAGCACGGCATAAAAGCGGGAATGCAAATACCTCGAGCGGGGACGGTCTCGTCAAGGTGATCACATGGCCACGATATCATCGAAAGGACGGCCTCCGCGACAAGCCGCATTCTTTTTAGAAAACCAGAAAGTTGACACCAAATTGGCAGTTACGCAGCGCAGTGGGCGCAGTGTTGGGACCGAGCCACGAACCAGCGGCGCACTAGACGCTGCACAGACGTCGCTCACGAGTGTGAAAAATGTAGTTTGGAATAGCAAAAATGAATAAGAAAGAGGAAAAAAAAGAAGAAGAAACAGGGTGTGGAAAACAGCAAGATTATTCACTCTGCCAGAGCCGGTGATGAAGACGTTGATTAATGCAGCTTGGCTTTTTAAATAAACAACTCCTGAGTATGCGGTGTTCACCATTACCCCGCCATTTAGCCAGGGTCGATTCACAGCGTTTTGTTTTTGCAGCTCGGCCGCGTCCAGCCCCCTCTTCTATAGCCCCTTTTCATGGGCCTTTTTTCCACCACCATATGCTGCAGGCCTCACGGAAACAATCCACTAAAAACAACAGGGCTGCAGTCAACCACTGCGACGCAATGAATCGCCCCTTTATCTCGCATTCTATCAGCGGCCCGAGATCATTTTTACGTTCCCCATCTAATTACGTTGTTTGGACGCTGGGGGTGGTTTGGGATTAGGGAGAGAAACTGGCTTGCACGGAGGTAGGAACGTGGGCATAATTGGCTGGCGGATGCAGCATTCTCACTCGTTCCTCTTCATTTTTATTCACAGTATCCGAACCGGCCCCTTAATACCGTCACAAACGTCATATATACTTCACTTCCTGCGAGAGAAGAACTCCAGAATACCCGCCGCCTCGTTAAGCGCGATGACGGCCGGCGACGCTCCGTCCAGACGCCTTAGCTGGTTTAACTAAAAGCTCGAACCTGAGACGCGGATGAAAGTTGACTTTCATATCCCAACTACAATGTGTTTCAGTATTGACAGCTCAGTACACTTTTACATTCTGGCTATTATATTCGTCGACTCCTGTTCGTCCTTTTCGACGGTGCTGCATAACACAAAGCTCGGCTACGCATCGAACCGGTGGAAGATTCCGAAACTTTAGATAGTTTACTGCATAGTTTCCGCGCTGTCTTTCGATATGATGTGACAGCACAGATCACATTGGTACCGTGTAGAGCGTTTACAGATTGTACAGCTCAAGGTTACAGACAGCATCCTTCAATAATAACTCTGTAAGGTGGAACAGTGATATGCTGCATATTAAATAAATGAAATAAAGCTCACAGTATAAAAAAGGAACATATTCAGTGTAGTCTTACTGTACGTGTACAAAAGAAAACAAAAAAAACAACAACATTGAATTCTAAAATCAGGTTATAAAAATGATATACTGAGAGCAAGACATCTCACATCTCCAGTAGATGATGCAAGGCGAGATGGATACGGACCTTAACAGGTTTGGCCAAACAAGTGTCCAAAATGTATTATTGTATGTATTAGAGGTAGAGAATTGCGCATTCATGCAAAAAAAATAAAGAAAAGCCTCGTCAAGGGTGCTGCGTCTGCGCTGTAATGTTTATCACGTCGCAAAACTTTCTCACAAAACTTTGTTACATAAGTCAAATTCACTTTAAGTTACATTTTTTCTTCCCTTCAAAAAAAAAACTAATAAATAAATAAATTGAGAGTCTCTAAGGAAAACGGAAATTTCACACCGCCTTAAATCTAATTTACTTCTCACAGCTTGTTTAAAAAAAAAAAAACAAAAAAAAAAAGGCGTTAACATCGGAACAAAAACAAGCGGTGACTGACAGAAAAAAAAATATCAAAGATTTTCTGCTTGACTACTGAATAAAAGCACAATGCCATTCAACAGGAGATACCAGGGGCCTCGAAGCCTTCATCCTAGTAGTTAAAGATGTCAGGTCACCTTTGACCTCAGGGTCTTTGTGGTACTGCGTGAGCGAGAGATCCGCGGAGGGTTTAATCTCGATATCGGTCCCCTCTCGGGAATCCCTGCACGACTCGCAAGACTTCACTGAAGAAGAATCAAGAAATTCACTGCAAGGGTTAACAAAATAAATAAATAAATAAATAAATAAATAAATAGAAAGCAACGATTTCTGACTTATTTTGAAAGGCGACGGCATGTGTTTAACATTAGACTAATCTGCTGAAATCGCATGGCACGTCAGTGAAGCCTCTATTTCTGCAGCGTTAACAAAGTGAGGATCTCGTAATCGCCGCTCATTACAGGCCGTTTAATATGCACCGAAGAAAAGCACTCGACTATGACTTTTTTTTTTTTTGGTCCATATTGCTTTATTTAAAAATCAGCCTCGGTTGAAAATTCGGACCGCAAAGCGTGTGAGCGTTTTCAGAACCTAATAAGATTACTGGATTTCCACGCTCCTTGCTTTTGCATCGTTAGTTAAACTATAGCGGGAAACACGTGCACGAAAAGCAACAGATTAAAGGAAAAAAAAGAAAAGAAAAAAAAAAACTCAAAATGACTCAAATGGACATTATGAAAAATCAGACGGAAAGGCTTTTACAACCAACAGACTTTTGGAGGCACTTCGCCCCAGGGCTTTAACCTCATGACATTTCATCTTAATTAAATAGCTTAAACGGCATGCAAGTCAAACTTTCCCGAGGAATTTTTTTTTTTCTTTTTGTTTTAAATAAAAGTCAGGTGTTAAATATGCATGTCGATGCGTGTCATGTCATTAAATCCAACGACGCCGCTTCGTTGTTATGAAATCATTCGTTCCACAGAGACGAATCTGGAGATGATAATGTCACGTATATTTGTCATGATTATCACGGGTCATATTAAATGCCACGCTAACCAAACTGTTACTGTTTTTACACTTCTGGAAAAACCGAGTTCACGGATTAGACTGGAAAATCATAAAGGCTCCTGTGACCTATAGTATTACATCTGAGTGAAAACAAAAAAACAAAAAAAAAAAAAAAACATGACTGAAAGTGAAAACAATCTATTCAGGAATCAGAAGCGGTGTACTAATAAACACGATGACTGCGTAGAAGTGACTGTGAAAAATCGAGAGAAGCCAGGGGAAGCTCGCGTTACCCCAACAGCCTGCCGTGACTATAACAGACAAATTTAGTTAGATATACTGACTTTCTTTAGTTGGTCGCTACCGTTTAGTAAGTCGCGGACGGTCGAGAGAAAGCCAGCGTCCGCGAGATGCAGTGTAAAACATTCCTGTACTTTCCTGGCATGTAATGATGCGTGTACATACCTCTGCTGAGCATTGGGTTAGAGCATTATCAGCACCACATCCACAGGAGGCAGATTTCAGAGTTGGCAGAACATCCAAAGCCCTTGCCCTGCCTCTGAGATATCCTTTATTCCACGTCCATGCTGCTTTCCCATTTATTCCATTGATTCCATTAACGTGAGCGGGGTTTCGCTTTCGCCGTCCCGTCTCCACATTCGTTTCTCCCAAAACGTCACGTCCTTCCTTCTCGTTCCTCTTCAGGGGGTCTCGTGGGTGATGCTGGATGAGAGTCTGGGCCACATCCCACCGCGCTCTCCTCTTAATTACTGCCAAGCCTGATTCCAAGACACACACAAAACAAAGCACAGATCAGCCGTTATCGTACAACACTAAAAACACACACACACACACTCTTCACTGAGACACCGAAAAACATTTTAACAAATGCAGACGTAAAGCTCGTCTTCAACTCCTACACGACTACGGAAAAGAAAAAAAGTCTGCGCGGCCTACCGTAAGGATTACCACGTGACGGGCAAACAGAGAACAACAACTTTGGATAAACTCGAAGAGCATCGCTGTGATAAACGCAACACAGAGACCGCAATAAACATCCAGAGAGCGCGGGCGGTTGTGTACGGCGTAGTCAGGCATCCTCGCAGCAGGTTCCGTGAATGGGAGCTCTGACAGAACAGGCCCTCTGGCCGACCAAATTGGAAACAGGAAAACAAACATTCTCGAGGAAAACTCCTCCAGTCCTCCCTCCAACTCCTCCTTCGCTCCGACTCATTCTGTCCGACCTGTCTCGAACAATGTAGAAGCCTATGCTATAGCCACAACACAAGCCTCCAGACCACACAGATGGAAAAGGAACACTCGACCACAAAGGCAAGCGGAGGGGAGGGGGGTGTAAGAGAAAGAGAGAGAAAAGAAAAACTGAAAACGTGCGGTAAGGGAACACACACACCATCGCTGAGCGACGAAAGCGGAGAAGGCTAAACTGACTCATCACGGTTCCTGAGGAGCCGAGGCCGTGCGTCGCGGTGGCACGGATTTCGCTACGGCAGAGTCGGACAGATAAGAGCGGGTACTTCCAGAAGTTTCCCCAAAGATACAAAGTTTCTTAGGAGATTGGCAACAGCGTAGAGCGCGGGCGATTCCCGCCGGGCGCCTCTAAAATCAACTCTCTAAGGGATACGGTATTAAATATGTTTGCCATTAAAAACTTACAGACATACAGAGCCACTGTTCTCATAGCACTGCTGCCTGAGTTAAGAGTTTCACCATTTAGACACACACACGCACACACCACTCGTGCAAAAGCAGAATTATGACAAACAAAACATTCATTATTATTTCATAATTATTTCTGTGGTTCAAATATATGGACAAACGTTCACTAATAAAAAGGTTTAAAGGATTTCTGAAAGAATTTCAAAAGGCAGGGGTTGCCCTTATTTCCTGGAAAGAAAAATAAATAAATAATAATAATAAATCAGTTTTCTTATTTACATAAAAATGCATAGGCATAAACACTTATTGTAATAAAATGATCTCAGAGCAAAAAAAAAGACGATGAGAACCTGAGATTTCAACTAGAAGACACACAGAATCATAATGCAGAAGTGAAAATAATACACCACCGAAAAAAAATAATAATAAAAATGACCAAATCAGCAATCCGGCAAGAAATGAGTTTCCTAACTTTAACCCAATTCTGTGCAACTCAAACATTTTTACGTTGATCAAAACTGCAGGAAATAAAATCAAGATTTGTTTTTTCATTACAAAACTTAAGATAATAAATAAACCGATATCAGTCTATGTAGCAGATTCACCTGCCGAATCACCTGTACAGACTGAAAGGAAGAAGATGATCATGATGATGATGACGATGATGATTATCTCCTGGGACAAATATCAACAACCGTGTCACAACCTCACGCCTCACATAATAAAATTAACCACCAGCGACTTTCATTTCAGCAAACTGTCGTCTAAAACCTACAACAAACTGAACGTTCCAGAAGACGCACACAAAACTCAACAAGGTGTCTCAAAGACATTAAATACGGCATTAATAAACAGAAAAAACAAAGATTAATTACAAATAAAGCTAGCGCCAACTCTGACTCACGTTGCTCAAACACTTTAAAAAAAAAAAAAAAAAAGATGACTCAAGTGTGTCATTTTTTTTTTTAAGTTTTAATCTTAGAAACCACAAAAGCACTGTTATTTCTCTGCACACTTCAGAGTGCAAGACATTTACCGAAAATCAAGTTTCCATTATTTGCTATCTGAGTATTCTAACCACAACGTACAGAGGTTTAAATAATGACAGAAAAAAAAGGATGTGCCACAAAAGCAACAATGATTCATCCGGAAATTTCAACACTAATTTTTAGAAATTTGTTATGGTAGTTTCTGGTTGCTGATCGCTAACAAGGGTTTGAAAAACCTGTGCAGATAAAACCACAAGGCATATTGCAAACTTTTTTTTTTTTTTCATATTTAGAAAAAAAGTGAGAATTACATTATTAAATAAATTAATTGTCCCATTAAGAACACTTTTAGCTAATTCAAATTGAAACAGTGGTGTTCAGCAGCTCGTTTGTAAAAACTTCATGCGAATTTTTTTTTTTTTTTTTTATTCAGTGAAACGAATACACAAACATATTGTAATAATTATTAAACACATGATACTCAATAAACACTTAGAAGAGAAAAAAAAAACACTGAGATTAATCTGTATTTTCCACATCGTGGTCAAGACTGAGCTTAGCAAGCCAATTTTACTTATTTAAAATATATATTTTTTAATCAATCCCTTCTTTCTCTCAACAGCACACACACACACATACAAATGAATCCCCAGGGAAGAGACAACAGTGTGAGGCTCATCTTGCTGTGATAAGAAGCCAGTTCAAAAAAAAAAAAAAAAAGAAGAAGAAGAAGTTGTGCGAACTCAAAAGCCGCGTAGAACAAATGCAAGCCCCCCCGCTGGTGCTTTCTCCAAACGCCGAGGCCCAAATTCATCTGTCAGCCGTAAAGTTCTCCACTATACAGCGCTGATCTATTGCATCCCGCCCCAAAGGGCTCACAGATGCGCACCCATTTACATGTGAAATCTACCTCGACCGTTTCAATCACTTCAAACACTTCTTATCAGACAACTCACACAGATCTTTTTTCCTTCGCTTACAAAAGGCGACGCCGAAACGGATCTCTACGCACTCAGCCAATCGTCAAGGACAAAGCATCCACAATAGGTTATATCTGAACAGACATAAACCTTGAGAAGGAAAATAAATAATAATACATCAATAATGCAACTTGTGAAAAGTTTTCTCAAGGGGCGTAAAAACACCATCACTCCAGCTGACCTCGCAAAAAAAAGCAAGAATGGAAGAAAAGAGAAATTATTTAAGATTTCCAAACACACACACACAAACACATTATCATTATGTGAAGCTGGCACAGCTGTGAGTGCAGAGCAATACCGATGACACAGCAGCAGATCCTCGCTGACGCTATCTGAAACTTTTGTTTACAGTTGTGAGTCTCTCTTCTCCGCTCTGAATGATGAGCGCCGTTGCTTTTCACAGGCCTTTGTCATTAAGAAACTTTCACTGACAAGAAAGCAGCCTCGCGCGGGGCCCGGGGCGCATCATTTCCAGACCGCCCCAGAGTGGCCGCTTTTCTCGGCTTACAGGAAACAGCCCGAGCAGTCTACTGGAAGCAGCCTGGGAATTTTGTGTCATGACGATCAGGTGTGGGTTCTTCTTTAACATAAAAAGGAGGTGATTTTTTTTTGTTTGTTTGTTTTTGTACACGGGTTAAAGCAGAAAACACTTTTTTTCCCCCTCCCCACACACACTTTAGTAATAACCCCTGTATGATGTGTACATTTAAGGGCTGTAAAACCTAACGAAGGGACATCTCTAGAGAAAAGTTACAGCACTAGCAACAATACAAGCCTGGGTAACTTTGAGTTACTTTTGATGATTATATATAGTTACTGTTGGTTTATATTTTATATTTATGTAAAACTATCTGATAAGGAAACTATTTGATGGCAACAAACGAACTTTGTGAGCTGAAGGAGTTTTTTTGAGAAGTTGTTCGAGGAGCAAGTTTATGATCACGATCATCAAACGCTAGTTGAAAAGAAATTTGTGAACAGCAGAACAGTGCAGCAAAGTATAAAGGGAACCTCATAAAACTGAAAACATACGTTTAGTCGTGTGGCATTTAGTTGTTCTATAGAAACTTCATTCAGAAAGTTTGAGTTAGATGAAGTAAAGCAAAACTTCACCTTTTTAAATAAATAAATAAAAATCAGTACAACGCTGGGAAGAACGTTAGAGGGAGAGAGAAAAAACAAATAAACTGAAAAACAACACGTTAAAGAATTGTGCTTTATGTTTGTAAAAGAAGCAGAAACTTTAAAGGAAATTTTTTAAAAAACAAAGCTGCCTTTCATGTCCCTCTCTTTAATATTTTGTTGTTGTTGTTGTTTTTTTAAATGTAGCCGTTTGGTTCGAAACTTTTGAGGGAAAGTTTAAAAATAAAGCTGCCTTTTATCTTTCTCTTTCTTTCTCCACAGCCGGCCAAATGGTCTCGCGCTTCGAGTCTCGAGCCCTGAGCACGTTGCCATGCCTACGCGCTTTCTTATCTTACATCAGTTACGGAAAGTTTCTCAAGTTTTAAAGCGCTAAGCTCTAACCAGCATGAAACGCAACCAAAAAAACATCCCGAATCTGAACTTAAGAACCTTAAAGCTACATCATATCCTTTTTTTTTTTTTCTTTAAACAATAAGGAAATGGAGTCAGGCGTCCAGTGTTGTTTGGTTGGTTGGTATGCTTGCTGCGGCACAAATCTAACAATAATAAGAAGCATAATCATCATCATCATCATCATCAAAATCTAAATCATCGCGACATGGATGGATCAAAACAAATACCTCTTTATAGGATTAATCCTAATGCTTTGCCGGAGAGAGAGAGAGAGACACAGACACACACACACACACACACACACACATCACTCCTCTTTTTTGCGCTGTAGAAAGAAATGAGAAAGAAGGAGGAAAACCTTACGTGCTGTTTTCTTCCCCGTGCCTGAACGTGACCCCGCCGCCGCCGCCGCCGCCGCTTCAATTTCTCACGCGTTTGAACCAATAAAACAAGCCCCCGAAAAAGCCGCGTGAAACCCGAGCAGCCTCTCTCTCCCTCTTTCTCTTTTTTCTCTCTCTCTTCCAGCCTGGGTTTCGCTCCTGCTGCTCCTGCTGTTGCTCTCGCTGCTGCTGCTACACAGTAACACGCCACTGATTTCGCGAAATCCCATTAGTCCTCTCCTCTCCCGGCGATTACATAACATTCGCGATGAAACGCAAGCTACGCTAAGAGTGAGTGTAAATGTGTGTGTATGTGCGCGCGCGCGCACTCGCTCGTTCGTTCGCTCGCTCACGCGCTCGCGCGTGTGTGTGTGTGTGTGACGCTCATTGATTCGCTTTTTAATCATTATATCACATCATCATCATCATCATCTCCTTACCTGTTGGTGTGTGTGTGCGAGCCTTTGTGCTCTGTCTGAAACATGGTGGCCCGTTTCTCGCCCTCCCTCATTCTGTGTTTGTTTGGAAATATTTCTGTTTTTTTTTGTTTGTTTTTTTGCAAGGATATAAGATGTCGACTTTGCAAAGTGGTGTTGACTGACTGATTTGTTATTATTATTATTATTATTATTGGTCTTATGTATTGTATTTTATGTCTTAGTTTTGGTTGCAGTGTTTCTTTATCAGAAACGTTATCGCATGTCAGGAGCTCAGACTCCAAGGCATTACGTCACTTTCAAGACACCAACACTATTAATATCAAGAAGCAGTGGCGGAGGGAAGCGCCACCCCAGAGCGCGCGCTCTTAAAGGGGCAG
Source organism: Leiocassis micropogon (assembly GCA_028565275.1). Lineage (NCBI taxonomy): Eukaryota > Metazoa > Chordata > Actinopteri > Siluriformes > Bagridae > Leiocassis > Leiocassis micropogon. The sequence continues at coordinate 16,138,465 of JAOVVA010000030.1, read as the reverse complement.
ACACCCCGGATTTACCCTCCCAGCACTGCCCCAGTGCTCCATTCATAATGAGCACCATACATCCCCTCCATCCATCCATCCCATCCATCCATCTAGTTACGTCTGTAGTCCACTTAGGGATTGTGAAGGACGATATTGATTAACTATTGTATTTATTCCCATTTCTAACGATCATGATACAGTAGGATCTCCGGTCAACATTCACTACGCTACAGGGGGGGGCTATGTCTTTGGGCTGTAGGAGGAAGCCGGAGTACCCAGAGGAACCCCCCACCCACCAAGCACATGGAGAGCCACGTTATTCCAATAACTAAATTAGAATCAGATTCCATCATTGTTCATCAGGTTAATCCATAACCTAATTTATTTGGTTTTGCTAATCTGTGAATATGAAAAGTGGACATCTCCAGCATCTTAGTTTTGTTGCGTTCAGAGGGCACTACAGAAAATTTTGAGAACGCCAATTCGTGTCTTCGGACTGTGGGAGGAAACCAGAGTACACGGAGGAAACCCACCAAGCACGTTCAAACACCACACACACCAACCCCGAGGCAGGAACTGAACCCGATCGCTGGAGGTGTAAGGAGACAGGGCTAACCACTACACCCACTTATGATTTTAATGGGTGAAATTTTAAACAATGATAATTCACTGATAAATATTTATTCATTGAAAATAATTTCTGAACATGGCCAATCCCTTCAAAAATAAATATGTAATTTCTTTTTTAAATATGTGTTTAGTCATGTTATCAGAGGAGTCAAAAGTATTCACAAAAAAGTCAAACTTCAGAGGCATGTCATCAGTAACCTTTATTGGAATGTAAATGTACATCCAAGCTTACCTGCAGGAATCTGTGACGGCAACATACAAGGAAATTAGTGAACCCAGGGCAGGCTTAGTAACAATTACCCTTGTATGGTTGTCTACAATAAACATTAGTGCTGTCAGAATG
>JAOVVA010000030.1:16102400-16113793 GCA_028565275.1 Leiocassis micropogon | reverse complement strand
TATGTATATATGTGTATATATACAATATATATATATATATATATATATATATATATATATACATATGTGTATATACTGTATATATATATATATATATATATACTGTATATGTACAGATATATACATACATCTGTTTATGTATATATCTGTATATGTATATATGCAAACTTCTTTGAACCAGAAGGACTTTGGCAAAAGAATTATCCCTAACACTCCTCATATAATGATGGTACGGGGACGTTTAGAAATTTCATGTCCTCATATGTGAACATCGAGTTTTCTTTTATTTTTTTATTTTCCATCTTTGTATTATTTATTGCCTGGTGTTCTAACTATCTGTGGCCTGATCTGAGGTGCGTACAATCTTTCCATCACCTTTTTATATCATCTACTACTGGCCGGGAGGCAGTGCCCCAGTGATCGATTTCTATTGGAGCTTAACAAGTCAGCCCCATAACACCCTCTCTGTCAATGGCCAGAGATTTCCCTAGCGGCAGTTCCTGAGCTTCCATCCAGCTAACTGAACATCCCTGGTTTTAGTAACTGAAACAGGTTGTCATGGTCTGCTTCAATTTAATCACGTCTGAGAGAACTCCTTTGTTCTTTGATCCTCACAATTAGCTTCAGGACTTTACGTTCCTGTGTTGAGGAGGTGGAAAGAATGTTTTGATACCGCCTCCTTGTCTGTTCGTCTCTTACCTTTTTTAAATTTATTTATTTTTTTAACCCACATGCCTTCACTTTCTCCCCGCGCGTCCTGAACCATGTTGCTGTAGGTTTGGAAAGTAATTGGAAAGAAAAGAAACAAACCCATATTATCCACACATGCAGATTGAGAGAAACACATGGTACGTATCAGTGACTAAGCATGAAATTGAAGTTATCTACAGTAGTATCGATCATGGGACATTTCTGTAGGGTGAGCTATTGCAATCGTTGATGTTATATAATGCACAAGCAGGGCTTTGCCTGTAAAAATAATGGGCCAATTCATTTTCTGGACATGGTGTATGGCAGGACGGGAATCACGATAGCGGCGTGAAGTAGCGTGCTATATATCTGATGGCATGGAGGAAGAAAAAGAAGGCATGGAAAAAGATATTTAAAGAGAAAAAAAAAAGTCTCCTGCACAGCTGTAGCAGGCCGGCACATGGCCAAACAAAATATGCAGACCTGCCACAGTGAATTACGCTTACATTACAGAAAATTGTCTTTATCAACAGTTGCTTTGTGAAGTCATAGTAGATTTGGGTGGGATTTTTTTTTTTTTAAACAATTCGACAAACCAATTCGATAAAAATGTACGCTGTAATACGTTGATTTGTTCCTTTCTCTCATTTAACAGAAGAGGTGAATGCAATACAACAACATATTTTTAAAAAACCCAGTTGTCTGGTTAGTCTTGTGAGTTTTGACTTGACTTTCCTTCTTTAACATCTGTTCTGGTGTATGATGCATTTTTGGTGGAGATGTCTACACACACTTTCCAGACACTACTCTGGCAGACAGGCTAGGCCTTCGAAAGGAAGCACCGCGTCTGTTGAAGACAAACCCAGGCTCACTTATCTCTGCTGTGGCTCTTCCCCTCCCTTCCGAACACTGGGGATGGATTTTCTGTTTTAAGAGCTGCGGTCACGGTAAGGCGATACCGCTAGGCACGCAGAGCCTCGCCACTGCTGCCGTGTCTGAGAGAACCAGTGGCCCTGCTTACCCTGGTCTGCGTCTAAAGTGTGCTGCTGGAAAACTTAACGGGAGCAATTAAACAGCACGGGAAGAGGCGACAGAGAAACCTCAACAAATAGGCCACATTCAGAGGTTGATCATTTGTGTAAAGAATAAATAAAAATGACAAAGAGGAGAGGGAGGGAGGCAGGGGTGTCCTCTCACGACAGCGGAAATATTTGTTCTCGCAAATGCCAAACCGTTCCCTCGTGTGTCCTACATGTAAACGTTCCTAGGTATCGTGAGGTGTCAAGTTTACTGCACTGTTTGAACCTGTGTTGGTTAGAATTGGCACGGCACAGGCTTCATGAGAAGGCAGGGAAACCCTGAGTCGACTGATGTCTCTGTGGTCAGCCTGTCTGCCCAAGAAGTCCCCTTTTTTTAGATTTAGGACGGGACTGACTTAATCTTGGCATGCAGCAGGAACCCACAACTTTCCAGCCCCAGGCGACAGAGCTGACCGCTACATCGTTTGGTCAGTCGCAGCGACAACGACAGCAGCCATTTCCTAACTGATTGGCCATCCCAGTGCCCTGTCCCTGCTGTAATAATTACAGTCCTACAGATCACTCATGGCAGAAGGATGATAAAGTTATAAATGTTTACAATGTTAAAAGTAGTCGTTGGTGGTGTTGTTTGTGTTGTTCCTGTTGTTGTTGCTCATTGCTTTGCGGCACACAAACCGAACCCAGGCAACTTGTCACGCGATGAGTAGAAGCCACTTCCAGACAGAGGGGACAAGACAGCCAAAGACGTGACCACAGTACACACCATGATGCAGACAGAGCAAAGAACACAGCAGAAAATAGATTAGGTTTTGTGAGATTTGATATTATAATAGTGAATAGAGTGTGAAGGAGATCTTTGTCAGGGCTGACCTTCTGCTCCAGAAAACCAGATTGTTTTATCTACAATTCTCTACTTATTCTCAACCATTATCATAGTGCCTTCAGCACGTTCTGGGCCTGTAGGCATAGAGGAAACATGTATAGTGGAAAAAAAAAATCACAAGTTAAATCTCCGACATTGTCATGCTCAGCAACACAAACATAGAAAGTTATGAGACATTTCACAAATGTACCCATAAAGATTTCATAAATCTTCCATTATTGTCAGTGTCTTTCAGGCCTGATCACTGGAGTGTATAGTGACACATGGGAGTCATAGGGTTGGGGTTTTTTTTTTCTAGAAAGTGACAGATCTTTGCAACTTCATAAAAATTCACACTAAAATCATATGAAATGGTATATAGGAAAACTCAAGTGGCACAGATCTGTGCCGACTGCACAGCATAGATCAATGACAATAAAAAATATACATACTGTACTGTACAATGTATGCATTTATATGGAAGCCTTGCTAGTCTGTGTTTCTACGGGGAGGATTTAGACTTCAAACTGTGTACTGTATTTAGGTTTTCAGACCAAAAAATGGGAATGATGTTGCAAAAATATTAAATTTAAATGATCAAAATGAGCATTTTATTATTATGCTTATTGATATGCCTATGTCTCTATTTGGTCATAGTAACAACCAAAAACAACAATTAAAAAAATATGTCATCATGTGTATCTGTGCTATTTCTTATCCTATGAGACCTATTTTTTAAAAGTTTTTCGTTAAGTTTTCTATTTTTTTGCTTAGTCATGTTTGACTAAAATTCAGTTTATCTTATGGTCTATTTTATATTAGTTTTATTTTGTGCTGAAAAAAGTATATGTCACTCTATACTGCACAATCCTGAGGCCAATGAAAGATATGGTTATAAAAAAAAAAGAAAATAAAAAAACAGCGAAACAAATAATGGCGAAAATGCCTTGAGTTTTAAAGATTATGGTTTAGGGTTAGGAAGTGGGAAGAACATCTATTCCTTTTTTATTTTAATCCTTAGATTGTGCTTATGGCCAAGTTTAACCATTCAGGATTTTCATTAAGAAAAAAAAGCAATGAAAATTTTCTATGCATAAAAAAATAATAATAATAATAAAAAAATAATAATAATTATTATATATGTATATATACAAAAGTCACATTTCAATAAATTTTTGCCACAGTTAAGTAAAGAAAAGATAAATTTAATTTACAATGCATTTAATTTAAGTTGCAAACATAGAAACTATTATAAATTATAATACACACTATTAAAAAGTAGCTAACTGGCCATAATTTCCCAAACATATACTGTAAATAAGGAATGAACATGAGGCACATACCTTTATTTCTTTAAAATCACTCATACACTGCCAGTCAAAAGTTTGGACACACCTTCTAATTCCATGGTTTTCCTGATCTTTTACTTATTATTTTAAGTCCTTTGAACAGTTGATTTTGAGATGTGTCTGCTACTTCTGCTCTGTAAATCCCACATAACGGCTCTAATCTGAAGTGATGTTTGTTAATTGGCGATTTCTGCGGCTGGAAACTCTAAATGAACTTTTCCCTCTTGTGGTGTTTGATGGGTTTTGCAAATGCACTTGTCAATAATGTTCTTGCAAGAACTGTTACAAAACAGCTGACCTTTGTGTCTTAATATAACAACTGACTGTTGTTGTTGTTGTTGTTGTTGTTGTAGCTGTTGCAGTAGTTACATAATAACCTAATGCCATATGTGTTATGTAATAGATGTAATGTAAAAAATCCAATATTGCTCTATAATGTAGAAAATAAATGCACAAAAATAAAAAAACATAAATGCAAACAAACTCGTGTCCAAAATTTTGACACTGCACTATCTGTAAAAGTTGTGTAAACAACAGTTATTTTCGTGCTAAGGGATATTTAAAGGGTATTTTTAAAAACATTGTATATATCTACTATATCTATATATATACTATATCTGTTGCTATTTTTGCACAACTCATTGAAAGTTTCTTTCTTGACCGTGTAAATGAGAAGCATGTCACCACAATTGAGAACTCAGGCTATTTGTTCTCAAATTTGAGTTCCTTCTTTATTTATGGAGTGAATCAACACATCTGCACACAGCATCAGAAATAAACAAAAGTTTCATTTAACTGTTAAATGGGTTATACTGTATATATACATATATATATGTATTAGCTTTATATTAATCAACATACAAACAGTTTGCTGTATGAGGAAGGAAATATACTAATATACTGTACATCACTTATACCAGGAAGCTGCCTAGCATGCTGTTAACACACCGTGGACATTCAGTAGCGGTGTCCGGTTTCCAACATTGTCTATCGAATGTGCCAAAGTCGTAAATGGCATAGTTCTGACCAGTGAATTACGAGTAGCAATAAACTTGTACATAAACCTGTTTTTAAACATGTACAACTTTCCAAGCCTGTGCAAATTCCATGTCTCTGAGATGATTTTTAAATATTTAAGTCTTCACTGATGTGCTATTTGTTTATCTGGAATTTCTTTCGGGATCAATAAAGTATCTATCTATCTATCTATCTATCTATCTTGCAGTATTTTTAAAATTATGTGCACAGTGTTATGGCACACACTGTAGGAGGAGTCTATGAGGTTAAGAAGGCTGTGTTTTACTTACTGTATGTAATGGTTTAAAAGATTAAACAGCCATCAGGAACTCTTTTTTTAATTACAATTTCAAATACAGTTACAAAGCGCCTGAGCACACCACACAAGCCATGTGCTTTTTGAGCATGTTTAAGACCTCCAAAAAGCCCCAGAAGCTGGAAAAAAAAGGGATCACACTATGATGTCACTCAATGTGATGTCACTCAATGTGATGTCACTCAGGAAGTAATTAGCCACTTTACAGCATAGGTTTAAGGCATCGCCAAGACTGAAACATTTGAGATATCAAAAATCGCTTTGCCCATGACAAGTTTTTCAGTTCAATGAGATCTTATTTACATGACAAAAGATTTACATGACTTTTTGAGCATGTTAAGACCCCCAAAAAGCTCCAGATGCTGGAAAAAAATAAATAATCGCTTGGGCCCCAAATGTATACAATATGCATATCCTTAGAACAATAAGGCTGCTGTCATAGTGAATGGGCCCTACATATGCATATACTGTACATCTGAACATATACAATCTTGATTAATTTTGAAAATTGCATTAAAGGATTAATTTGGATTAACTGACTTCAGAAATCACCCTAGATTAAATTAGAGAGTACTCATTAGGATCGCAACGCAAACTGGACCAAATTTATTTATCTGTTTATTATGAAACAGAACAACTGTTGCCACATCAAGTGGCCATGAGAGCCACTGTATTTCTCCTGGTGTGCTACAAAGCAATTTAAATTACATCCTCTTTAAAGACAAAGCAACATCTAATGGATTGTTTTTGCCCAGCACACCTCAACCAATTGGTAGAAATGGCTCAATCAGGTTAAGTTTGACACTTTTACGATATAGTGAGTTAAAAGGTGCCCTACCAAAGAGACAGGAGGTTGTCTACCCTAAATCTGTAGTGGTTCCATTTCACTGAGTCACAGAAACAAAAATCACACACCGTAAGAAAATTCATTGGTTATGCTCATAGCCCATGTCACCAAAGAACTTTTTTCATTAAAATTTATATTTAAAATCTGCTAATATGGCATTCATCCCAAAACCTTGTGAGTACAGTAGAGGATTGTGTGACAGCTACAAGTATGCGAGTGCCAATGGCAAATCATCAACAAAGAAAAATGCACAGGAAAAAAATAAGATTGTTTCTTGTTCTCCATGAGCCAGGATAAAACTGATTTATTATGTAAGCAGAACATAGCATTATAGTAACTTAGTATTTTTTTATAATTAGGACATTTCATTGTATAATCAGACATCATGGGTTTATCTTGTAAAATATAACATGTGATAATAATTCTATTTACCCCATATTCTTCCTAATTTGGTAAAATACCAGTTCCCACTTCCCCCTATCACATAACTACAGTACCAACGAGGGAGGACGAGAACCAACACATCCACTCTCATGGACATGAAGTTAATCAGCCGCTCATGCTGCATCAGAGGGCAGTGTACCAAGGTGCTAACAGCCCTCTTCTACATACATGACCTCACAGACACACGTGATTAGATAGGATCGCTCTGATTGACAGGTATCGAGAGTAAGCCATCCCTCCCACCGAGAAAATATGGTCTGATATTTTGATCTGTTCAATCCTGGATCATGACGAGTTATCACGGTTGTGGTATCTTTGGGATTGAAGTGTTAACACATTCTTATCATGATAGGGAAACGCTTTTGATTTGTTGTTGCAGCACATGGATTCCATCTTAAACCTAACTTTATTTACACAGTGTACAGTAGAATGTTTAAGACCTGCCATTCAGTGTTCGAAATACGTACTGTACACGTTACATTAAGTGCTGCCAGTAAGCAGGGGCCTCATTAATAAAACATTCAGCCACAAATTTGTATGCAAAAATTCATGCATAAGTAACAAATTTCAAAATGACCTTTTCACATGAATATATGCATAAAAATACCATGTTTCCATGCTTCTTTGCATTCATGTAGAAACTGTAATTTTTCTATTTTTCCCCCCCATGCAATCAAATAAAAGTACTAAACTTTAAAAAAATAAAATAATAATAATTATATTTACATGGCAAACATCTTCTGCTAATCGAGCCGGTGCGTATACAATAATTTGTTGTTTACTAAGGGAGGCAAGTTTATAAAAGGATGAGACATTTTACAAAAAAGATATATAAATAATAGCTGTATTAGCCCTTTTCCAGGACCTGGCAAAATCAAGCAGTGAGGAAAGAACACACATTTCAAGACTGCCCTGATTTTCTATCCCATGATGATGGATGACTCATGAGTCAAATATTTCTTCCTAGACCTCTTTTAGTGAGCAAAAAAAAAAAAAAAAGCTAGCAGCAAGTCTGGAAGAGTAGAACATGCTGTAATTGTGTTCCTGTATCTTTGCAAGTTCTTTCTACGCTGGCGTAACTGGCTGCGGAAGTTGTACTGCACTTCTGGGAAAAGATCATGTGCATAAATTCAAGCATAAATTTTTTTTTTTTTTTTTTTTTACAAATGTAGAAGGAAATCTGAGTATATTTTTTTTAAAGAAGCACTAGAACTAAAGCTAGCAACTTTGAAACTAATAAAAAATGCGGATTAAGAGATCAAGAAGTCTGAGATACTAGAAACCACGGGTGATACAAAGAGACCCAGTATACACATGCTAGACTTTGCAAACTTTGCGAACAGATAAACAAAGTACTATATATATATATATATATATATATATATATATATATATATACACACACAAGAAAATGAGAGATATTGAGACCCTTTTTATGAGCGCAACTAGGCACAGGTGCAGGCAATTTGAGTGGGTGGTGCAGGGTGAAGATGGAGCTGAGGAAAACAGGAGCCAGACAGGAGGGTTCTGTGCATCCATACACCACTCAGTGCAGTGTTCCTTGTTTTATACATTAAATCCAGCTTACGCTAATCGTATGCCGTCGGGAGTTTTATAGCAGAAGTGTGAAGTTCTTCAACATTACCTACTGCAGTTCTTCAACATTAAGTGCTCTCTAAAATTCACAAAGTGTAAAATCTTTGGATTAAATTCGAATCCATAACCCTTCTACGTAGAATTATGGGGGAAAAAATATTAAAAGCTTATCAGAACATGCTCAAAACTACTAACCCCCAAAGCTACAAATCTAAAATACTCCCTCTGTTTGTGTCTAAACCTCTAAAGTGCTGCAGTCTGGTATGATGCAGGGAAGATGCAGGGTGAAGAATAGCTCTATTCTCCATTCATGTACACAAAGGATGAGTATTTAGAGTTGATCCCAGACTTGTGATGGACTCCGCATACCAGAGAAGTAGGAGCCTCCCGCATGGCTGTTTATGTAGAGCAATACGTTGCAGAAATAGCTGATGACAGTGTTGTGCCGGAATGCATTTGTTGATTGCGGAATAATCCAGAGCAGATGAAGCGGCAATTTTTAGACCTCTTGAGCATTGATGAAAAGTACAACTATCTGTCCCAGGTCCCTTCTCTCTTCCAAGACAAATCTTCCTCAGTTAGCTCAAGACTACACAAAACAATTAGGGAAGAATTTATTTCTAATAGTCAAACATCGGTGCAGGTTTTAAGCTCGCGTAATAATTTAAGGTCGGCCTTTTTGAGCTCACTATCTGTTCGTCCAGACTGTAGAATCCATAAACAAACAAGCTTGAAACCACGAACATGAACTTGATCAATAATGCATTACTAGTACGCTATATATTTGAATAAGAGTTTAAAAAATGTCGAGGCCACAGGCTAAAACACGACAGTTCTAATGATTACCGCTTCCATCAGGCCCATATTCTCCTTTAGCAATTCAAGAACCCGCTGAACTACACCTCTGGCTGAGCACTCTGTAAAACACATCTGTAGACATGAATAAATGAATAATAAATCAGTGCCAAAGAAGGTATCGATTTACTGAAAAGAACATGACATCCAGCGTTGCTGAGCCAGCAGATGACAAATGAATCAACGCTGGAGTCTCCTACTCAATTCGGACTGAGCACTCTGAATCATTCTGATGAATCTACTTTTGGCAAATAAATTTGTATAGCCAGAGATGGTAGTTTTAGGAATCTCTACTGAGAGGTTATATATCTCAAGGTTTTTTTTTTTTTTTTAATCTAAAATTCAGATCGTCCAAAACACAGTATTGGTATTGAATTTATTTATTTATTTTTTGTTATACATATAATACAGAATATGTGTACACCATAGAAGCTACTTCTGAAGTTTATGCAACATGGAACATCTGGCACACCTAAAAATTTCAAGTTGCTAACTCCAGCCAAAAAATAGCATGTTTTGGAGAGATGATTTTATATGTGCCTCAAAAATGGCCAGCGTTGTACTGTCTCGCTTCAAACAATAATCATTTAAAATCCAAATTATTTTTATAATAATATTTTTATGAGCATTGATACTAAAATTGGTGAAAGCTTCTAGAAGCTGCAACAATTGTTGCTTAAATAGTTTTTTTTTGGTTTTTTTTGTAAAAGCTTAAAAGCAAAACAATCTGTAGTGTCCGTAACCATGTCAAATTCATGTTGCAATATCTTACCACTTTTGCATTTTAGAATAATACACGTTCAGGTTTATCTCTTTTAATGTGAAATCTAAATTGGCCAAGTTTCATCTGAATTACAGTTAAGATCGTTGAAAGATTTGGATTAAAAAAAAGTAACGGACACTACAGACATAAAAGGTCATGAAATTCTGTTTATCTTTTTATCTGATCAAAATATAAATGTGTATGCATATTTACAAAAAAATGAAACATGAGTCTGGAGATAAGAAGCATTAAGTATCATGATAAATGGTGTTATATGATCCTATCTGAAAATTCACTTTTTCACTCAGGTGAGACACTTTTTAGCACGGGTAGCATGTTTTGGCCAATATTAATTAACTAAGGTGTATGAAGACAACTCATGTATGTATGTCAACTCATAAAAAATACAAACTTTGCCAACACATGACACCACGTCTAAGCACTTACATGCATGTTTTTCGGGAGGCAGGAGAAAACCATAAAACATGCAGAACTCCAATGTGCCACCACATCGCATTGCACATTTATAGAAAGATAACCACCTCATGTGGTCCCCCATGACACCAAGCATTCACCTTAGTCATTTGTGTTCAGGAGTCCAACAGAGCACAATTGCCTGCGCTCTCTTTGGGTGGGAGGGAAGTAAAGCTCTTTGTCCTCTGTCAATCATAGCAACTCAGTTCACCAATCATGAGTGTCAGTATGCCCAGGCATAAGGCATTTTATCATGAGTGTGTTACAGCTCCATGTGCTGGAGCATGAGCAGCAGTTTGTTTGGATTTACATGACTTTACAAGCATTTGATCACCTTTATACTTCATGATAGGTACAGAAACGTAACCAGGGTATGGAAACTGGATGATGGATTAAGCAGCACACCGTGAGATGTTTAAAGCTTGGGATCTTTTTTTTTTATAACCTAAACCTGCTCTAAACATTATCCCTGACCTGTCTGGTTGGTGTGTTCCTTGGGCTTCATGATGCTGTTTGTTTACTAATGTTCTCTAACAAACCTCTGAGGGCATCACAGAACAGCTGTATTTATACTGAGATTAAATCACACACAGGTGGACTCGATTTACTAATTAGGTGACTTCTGAAGGTGATCAGTTCCACTGGATTTTAGTTAGGGGAATCAGGACATGTCCACACGTAGCCGGGTATTTTTAAAAACGGAGATTTTTATCTGCGGTTTTGGCCTTTCGTCCACACGCAAATGTAGTTTTGGTCGTTGAAAACGGAGCTTTTGGAAAACTCCGTCCAAAGTGAAGATTTTCCAAAACTTCGTTTTCAGTGGTGTTGTGTCGACAGGGGAAACGGAGATTTTGGCTTGTTGTAACGTCACCTTGTGCCGATGATGTAACTGTCTGTGTGCTCGTCTACTTGATTTGACGTCAGCTTTGTTTATGAGAATATTTTGTGCAATAATAGACGTACATACAGTAAACTAATGACTGTGTTAACGTTGTGTACTGGACTTTTTAAATGCATGTCCAGTACACATGTTTTAAATGCATGTTGTCTAGGCTTCTGATTGCACCCCCGCCCCCCCCCTCCTGTTGATTAGGGAGGCTCCTAACAGCACTTAACAGGGCGTTTTGCATTTTCATGTGG
>JAOVVA010000030.1:16086350-16099127 GCA_028565275.1 Leiocassis micropogon | reverse complement strand
GAAGGAGCTCTTACTGTAACACAGAGAAATGAAAATCCTTGACAGCTCTGAGAGGATGTCTATCCTTCCCTTCTCTTCTCTGGGATTATTTTTACACCGTCTCCAGCTCAAAGAAGGCCTCGGCAGAATAATATTAACATTTAAAAGTGTGAAGTCATTAAGAAAGGCATAGTTTTTCCTGCTAATGGCAGCCGGAGTAGCAGGGAGTGGACTTGGGGCAGAGCGCAACGGTTCAGTCGCTTTTCCCTCTCACGCTCCCCGTGCCAACAACAACAGCCACGCTCACCAAGACGTGACGCACCGAAGGGGCCCCTGTTCTTATGCCTTAGCGCTCGTTTGGAGCAGAGACTCCAGTCATGTCAGACTTTTTAGACTGACATTATGCAAATGGTGATGGTGAGGTCATGCCATGTCAAGAAGAGCTGCCATCTCGACCACAGAACGAGCTCGTGGGATTACGGTCCCCATAGCCGCCGTTTCCATAGATACGCTCGTCCACAAAACTGTTCCAATTATTGGTTCTCTCCCAGTTCGAGTTATGACCGAGCATGTATTATAGAAAAAAACAAAACAATCAGTGTTTGATGCCTTAGAAACCGTTTTTTTTTTTTTTTTTTAATCGGGGGCGAATACTGTACTGTATGTCTTGCCGAGTCCTGGCACTTAGACTGCAGTTAGATCTGTGGGAAGAGGTGGTGATGAGTACACGTACTGTAGATCTACAGCATGACAGTGAGAATGCATACGAGAGAGAGAGAGAGAGATGGTTGTTATGGGACCCATCTGGCTGGGTTACGCAAAAACACTCCACTCTACATTATTCATCTGGTCCATTACCATTACCACACTGTAGTGGCACCAAGTGTCACAAACATCTCTCTGACTGATACATCTGGGCTATTATGCAGTAGCTCATATCCAAACACATTTTGTCCTCTGTCATTCCAAGTCGATGATGCCTTCTCCCCCTGTTTTTGGTTCAAGTTCTTGTCACTGATCTTAATTTAACGGTTATTTTTAATTCATTTTTTTTTACCCCTACCCATTAGTATCACGACTGAACTACCAAATAAATTCACAGATTATATTTATAGTCAGATATATATACAGTATGTCAATATGATTACACACGCCAGCTGTTCAATGATTCCCGCCAAAGTTTAAATCATGCCGTCTTTGTTGTGGTGCAGGCTCAAAAGTTCTTCACCTCCTTTGCAGATAAGCCGTAGAGTATAAACACCATTATGAAGTTTTCTTAGATCTGAACTCACTCTGTACAGTATTCTGAGCATCTCTTTTTACAATATCATTTTGTTTTGTTTTATTTCTTCTTCTTTACCTCTTTCACTGCATACAAAACCGTTCTGTGAGCAAACTCTACTAGAAGCACAGTCATGCAGTATTGATGGGAGTGTGGTGTGGTCACAGGAAGAAGTGGCTGAAGCCTGCGCGCTCTTCATTACTCGTACAGTGGAGTTATTTCTGTGCGATGATTGTGACTGATTGCCGCTGTGGCTCACGGCTCTGATCTGCGGTGAGAGGGATGTGGCAGCGAGACAGGACTTTGATGGTGAAGTGATACACGCCTGCCTGTTTTTTTGTCGGTAATTTATGGAGTGTGTAATGATGAAAACAAGCAAACAAACACAGAGATAAACAGACACACATAAACCCTATGAGATATAGGTTTGTTTTCATTTCTTCATGTCATTGTCTCAAAATTTGATTCATAAAAAATTCTAGCGGGTTCTCTGCCATCGCACTTCTATCACAACCACACGGTCTTTTGTCATTTGTAAATTGTTTTTCAACTTGACAGCAAAGAATTAGAAAAAAGGGCTATTTCCTCATTCAGTCCACATTTTCTGTTCTGTTTTGTGAGGATGTGTGTTTAAAGTATTATAAATGTGAATTGATTACAATTTTTAATCTAGTTAATCACAGTTATAGTCTACGATTAATCCTGATGAATAATCGCACTTTTAAAATATTGAGATTTACTTGTATTATAAACATGCAATGTTGGAATAAAGAAGTGCACGACAAACTGGTTAGAGGAAACACATTATGCAGTTTTATAACATCTTAAACATTAACATTTAACTAATGTTAAATTAAAATCTCTCGAATGGCCCCGGCACTGTCTGCAGTAGTACAGTATGGGGTGTGGGAAATATATCGACGACAGGGCTCGAACCCAGATCCTCAGAGCCAAAAACAGCCTTAGCCATCTGAGCCACCACTCCCACAACTTACATTTAATGTATTCCTTTGAAAATAGTTTACCATGAAGGTAGCTTGAGCACAAAACTTTGGTTTTATCCAAACTTTCCTCCGTCATCTTAGTATCCGCACTTAACGCGCCATTAGCCGGGTAACTAGGCCGCGATTATGGGAAGCCATTAGGGTCAAACTTGATCATATGATTAATTTGCTTTAAAATATATATATATATATATATATATATATATATATATAAACTTTCTAGACTAATCACATACTGTAGTTTAATCACATACATTAATATTGACAGTCCAAGTTCAAAGGGACTGTTCTGCTTAGCCATACGGTTGTTGTACTAAATAGACCTTAACTCACACATAGATACAGACTCAATTTAGCTCAGTCGGATTGCAGAAGCTTCATATGAGTCTCGGTTGAACTCTGAAATGTATTTTTGCACAGAACGAGGTTTGTGGAATTTAACCCCAATTACTTACATGTTACTTACTTCCTTCAGAGAAGGAAATTCTATAATGCCCAAGACCTATTTAATGTAAACCTCAATTTTGATTTAAGACAGACCTGAAAAGATTGACTAAAAAGGATTAATATACAGTAGTATAATAAACACAGATCAGCCCATTACATTATGACCACTGACCTACTGTAATATTAAGTAGGTCCTTCCTTTTGCCACCAAAAAGAAAAGATCCAGCATTAACCGTTTCAGCAATTTGATCCACAGTAGCTCTTCTACATGTGCATCAGTGAGCCTTGGCCGTTCATGACCCTGTTGACGCTTCACCAGTTTTCTTTACTTGGACCACGTTTGGTATGTCCTGACTACTGCAGACCAGGAACATTTACAACAGCTGCAGTTTTGGAGTTGCTAAGACCCAGTAGTCTAGCCATCACCACTTGGCCCTGCAGTTACAATATCTCAATACAATGGTGGCTGGAAGTGGGTGGATACATTAGGCAGCAAGTGAAGCTTTTTATCCGGAAGTTGATGTGTTGGAAGCAGTAAAAAAAAAAATGGGCAAGCGTAAGGATTTGAACGACTTTGACAAGGGCCAAATTGCAATGGCTGGAGGACTGGGTCAGAGTAACTCCAAACTGCAGCTGTTCTGAATGTTCCTAGTCTGCAGTGGTCAGGACATACCAAAAGCGGTCCAAGTAAAGAAAACTGGAGACAGGGGCATGGGTAGCCAAAGATTTCTGATGCCCATGGGGAGTGAACCCTAACCCTGGCCTGAGTAGTCCGATCCAATAGAAGAGCTAGTGTAATGCATATTGCTAAAAAAGCTTCAACAGAACGGTGTCAGAACACACAGTGCATTAGTGTTTTGTTGGGAAAAGAGGAGACCCAATCAAGATTAGGTGGGTGGGCTTGATGTAATGGCTGGTTGTGTGTGTTCTCCACTCAGTTTTTGTCATATTTGAAATGATAAAAAAGCTTTCTGACTTAACTTAATTGAACTGCATATATTGAGACACCATTGTTGCTACTGTTCCACACATAGGGTAACTTAACACTTTTTAACGAAATGTAAATTGGTTTACAAAACATACTCACATGATTGCTGTTTCTTTGGAGACTCCTCTAAACTTGTCTAACATACTGTAGCATGGAACGTCACTTTACTTCCATTCCTTTGTGTTGTATCCTTTCTAGTACGCCCTGCCCTTCACGTGCCACCTGACGTAAAAATCAATTGGACTTAGATCTGGGGGTCTTGAAGGTCACGTAACTGGCCCACTCAGACCAACCCAGAAACCGTTGATCCAACAATCCCTTATGTATGAAGACGTTTGAAACTTACTCATGTCTAGATTGATCTTCGCTCCACATTCTCAAAATGTTACTGTTAAGCACTACCAAAGTATTCAAAGCTCTACCTTAAATATTACATTCCACCAGCCCCAGGATGTGGCCTTGTCATCTGGCTGAACATCTCTACTCTGAGCCACAGACACACTGCTTTCATTCCTCCAGTGCTCCGTGTCATACAGGCTCTGCTCGTCTTGGCAGCTGTGGGAATATCAGCAAAGTGAAATGTCTTTAATGTGGTGCACTGTGCAAGGAAATGGTGCTGCCTCTAAAACTGGTGTCCTGTCTGAGGGCAATGGAGTTCCTTTTAATCCAAAGTCATCTACACCAGTCAAGAAACATCTCAGTTGTGGCAGATCTGAATCCCACTTAAGTTATTCTGAACTTTGACCATGGCTAGGGAAGAGTTCTTGTCTCTTGGTTTAAGAAAATGCTATGATATTCACATTTTGTAATACTGGGGAGTATAGGGAAATAGTACAGTACTTACACTTTACAAGATACATAAATGGAACTTGAATGGATGGAGCTCAGTGAGGAGTTAAGATAATCCCAGCACCAACAAACTGCCACTGTTTGGTAATTGAGCAAGAATGTTAACCCTAATCTGCGGTATTCTTATACAGTAGTAAAACATGGTGCATAAATAAAGGTCACATTAGGTAAAGTTGTATTAAACCAATATAACATTTATAACATAACTTTTCACATTTATTTTCTTAGTTTTTTTTTTTTTTTCATTTTTCATCATACTTTCTTTAATAATCATTATTGGTTAAACACTTGCTGTCCAAATACTGTACTGTTTCTACCTTTCAATTAAATTTTGGCATTGTGTAACATAAATTACAAACATTTTATTCTGAATCCCTCCATCCCATAGCCTACTTTCTATAAACACAGAATATGCCTCTATCTGCATACTAGCTAGTATAATAATAATTATATTTTTAAAAAATGTAATGGCACCATCATGGTGTGTTAATTTAATGTGCTATTTAATCTTCTTTTTAACAAATCAAAATATAAATTTTTCTTGTATGCTATCGAGTATAAGGAGTGTTCAAATCAAACCAGGACTTGTGATGAAATTTCTCGTCAGTGAGGGCGATTGACACACGATTGACATTTATAGAAGACTTCAAGCGGAAAAAAAGAAAGCCGTACATCTGTGACTGACTGCAATCGTTCCTGTGAACATTCAGCAAGTGGATCGAAGCACTCGTGAAACCCTGAGATAAGTGTATTAGTATAGCAGGGGATTATATAGAGAAATAAAGTGAGTTTTTAAGCAGTTTTCACAACTGTTAATCTGGACAATCAAAAGTCCCGGGTTTGATCTGAATGCATGTTGGACATCTTTAGAATTAGAACCATCTAAAACTGAAAGAGGCAGTGCCCCTTCCTTACAAGCTGGATCATAAAGAACTTCACATCTACCAGTCTTTTGTATTACAAAAACCATCAATTGTGATACACTACAGAGACATGTGGAATAACTGAACGATTGAATTGTTAGCGTTTACCAAACTTTACACGGCCCCATCTTACCCATGCACACCAAGCAGGAAACATCTCACTATCCAAATCCTGTACTCTAACAGAAAGATTTATGGAAGTCAAGTCAAGTCAAGTCAGCTTTTATTGTCATTTCAATCATATAAAGTTTAGTACACAGTGAAACAAAGCAACTTTCCACCTGGACCATGGTGCTACATACAGCATAAATTAACAACATACTGTAACTAAGCAAACTACCTAACTAACAAACACCTAACTAGCTGAGACAAAACTAAAGCAATAAATCAACAAAACTAATCTTAGTACTATACAAAAGATAAAAAACAGCATAAAGTGCATGTGCAAATGTGAAAACAAGAGCGACAACATGACAACAACATGACACTATAATGAGGAGGTTTGAAATCATTAAACTATTTGCTAAATTCCAATCTAAATGGAGTATGCAATGAAGAAAGACTATGCCTGAGGCTCCGTGTTTAATTTCCAGTAAATTATCATCGCTCTTGTTCTCAATCCTCGCTTTTCATTAACAACCCTACTCCGAGCATTAAGTGTGTGTGTGTTGTACTAATACAAGGTTGCTTGTTATTTCCTGTTTAATCAGACGTAGGTTGCACTAGTGCTGCAAGCTTATGATGTTTGAACTTCTTGATCCTTTTCGCTTGAAGCACTTGCCTCTATAAAGTTACAGTATCTGTACAGCCCAGCATTTTCACCTTTCTCTAAACTTGTTGCATGATCAGCAGTAGATTTCCTTTAGCACTTATATTTTATGTGCCAAGGGGCGGCACGGTGACGAGGTGGCTAGCATTCGTCCTTGCACAGCCCTCTTTCGAGAGTGCGTCCACTGCATGGACCACATGTCTTACCCCTGATTAGTACAGTTTTCGACAATTTCAGGTCTGTGGATTTGCTTTAGGCTAAATTGACCCAATGTGTACGAATGGTGTCCTGCAACAGCGTGGTGTTGAATTCAGGGTGTAAACCCGATTCTGCTGCGCATGAATAATTTTTGGGTGGATACCAGTCCCTGAAAATACTTACAACAAGGATCTATTACAGTTTTACTACAATAATAAAAACCGTTTTACTGGATGTTTGCTTTGGCTGGAGGTTTCTTTCTCCATTTATTTAATTGCAAATCGTAATCAAATTCGGCAGGAATAAAATTATCATCCGATCAAAGATGCTTTGAATATAAACTCTGCGTGTCTTCGCACGTCCAAGAAGCTTCGGTTCTGGTGAGTTCTTGCTAATTGTCTTAAAAGCTGATGACAACATTATTCAATAAGCATTCCATGACTGAATTACCCCCAAAATGCATTACAACATTTTAACACGGGGAAATTTATTTCATTGTAACTCATCAGCTTAAAAGGGGACACGTGGGTATAAAAGAAAACACTCAGATCTAAAATATAATATATTTATTAGTGATTGGTACAGAATGGAGCATCTTAACAACCCCACTTATGGCTCACCTCCATCGACACACACTCACACTGGACACTTTATGAGCAAAGATGGATAAACTGAGGACGGAAATCCCACTTTGTAAGACTCCAGCTCTCTCGATATCTATAGACTAATGGAGTCGATATTCCATTATGACAGCTAAGTGACAATCTCATGTTCATCAGCTACTTATTTGAACAACACAAGAAGCCAATAAGTTCCCTGACTCTCTGTCTCTTACCCTCTTTGCAAGCCTCATGTCAGCCAATTAAAACAAATTACGTTCATTTGATCACTTGCCTCAACCCTCCGACACAGGGAAACAAAGCTCTTCTGCCCTAAATGTGTTCCATTTGCTCATCACTTAACTGCTTTTCCTGCATGCATGCTAAAAGCTTAATCTTTTGCACATAATAAGCTTCCTAACCTTTACACCGTTTTCTATATCTGAGGGCACGGTATATTAAATTAGCGCAGTTTCAGTATGATGATGCTCTTGGTTGCTGGATGACCGACAGAAAAAGAAAAAAAAAACTGCTGGTCAACCTGCATTATAAAACATGCATTACTATAGTTTTGCTGAATCGTGAACATACGTTTTAACGTAATCCGACATTTTTCTTTTTACCACCCACATCTAGTACAAATCTTTCTGAAGTTTATACAGTCTCTACCCAGACTTCTGAGTCTGAATAAGTTTAAAGGCGTGTCATACAGTAAATACCCAAATGGTCTGTGAATGTGGTCCATAACACAAAATTAATTTATCTGATGCGCTTGAGATGAGATCTATCTTAATTCAGCGCTTAGTTCATTCTTGGGGAAAAATAATAATAATAATCTGTTGGATAGTTGTCCAGTAATAAATCTGACACCACTGCGCACATCGCACACTATGAAATACAGCCTCGATCTTTACAGAAAATCACATATGAGCCATCGCGCAGCAACCTCCCTCCACGAAGCGAGAGCATTAGAGATGAGAGATCCCTCCTGGAGCTACACATTCGCTTTCATCAAATGAAATATGAAATTGCTGAATGGCTAGGAAATGGAGCTCAGTAGGAGGGGTTTCTTTACAAAAGTTTCCTCTTGCGGTTCCTTTGCTTTTAGTTTTCTTCCCCCCCCCCCCTTCCTCCCTCCCTCCCTCCCTCTCTACTCTGTCTTCCTGATTGCACGTTTAACGTGCCGTCCACACCAAATCCATTGTTGAAGAGGGACGGCTTTGATCTCCTTCGACATCTAAAGCCTTCACCGTATCCTTCTGTAGCCTCCGCTCCTGCCGACTCGGACACGGACGTGGAGACCGCAGCTCAAACGCTAACGCCTGACAGCTGCTGAGATGAATTATCGAAGGTTTGATTCCTTTGCAACCTTCCTGTATCAGATGAGAACAAGCTCTCTGGTTTCCCAAAAGAAAAGAAAAAAATCAGGAATCAGCTAGTCTTCTGCGGAAAGCTACAGATCCAATCGAAACCATGCGGTTCTTCTTGCCCCTGAGTGTGGACAAACAATGGTTCTAAGCATGGCTCTTCATTAATATTTTAACAGCAGGGATCTGTGTGGGATCTGAGGTTAGGAGCATATTATAATGTGACATGTTTTTTTTATTTTATTTTTTTTATAGCAGCACATAAAAAAATTAAAACGTACGAAAAATTGCTTCATATTTAAAACAATCAATAATCTACTAATCTAATTTTTCTAATTTTTTAAATTACATCTACTGTACATTTCAGCATACACTCTTACCCAGAGCGACATTTTTATCTCATTATACATTTATCTCATTTTTATCTCATTATACATCTGAGTGGTTGAGGGTTAAGGGCCTCGCTCAAGGGCCCAACAGGAGTTTGAACCTTTAAGATTCAAAGGACTTTATTAATCCCAGAGGGAAATTGCTTATTCTTGGTTACAGTTGCTCACAGTTTTTATCTAGTAGAAAAGGAAAAAGTACTAAATGAGCAAAAAAAGAATAAATAAAATAAAAAAGTCAGTATTGCACACTAAGCTTTTTGAATACCTTATTGCACACTAAATATGACCCAAGAGCACTGGAAAATATTTCACAATTAATACAGTAATCTAATATATGTACAGTATGTAATATTGTATTATTATATGTCATATTGTATTACATATTGTATTGGTATGTAATATTGTAATTATTACAATTATAATGATTTTATTTAGAACCTGCGCCCTTCTAGATCGTAGCCCAACGCCTTGAGCACTGAGCCACCCCTCGATCCCTTGTTAGAATTTCAACTTAATATTTAGAATATTTAAAAGGATATGATTTATATACTTAAA
The DNA here is from genome assembly GCA_028565275.1 of Leiocassis micropogon. Taxonomy (NCBI): domain Eukaryota; kingdom Metazoa; phylum Chordata; class Actinopteri; order Siluriformes; family Bagridae; genus Leiocassis; species Leiocassis micropogon. Next base: position 16,089,778 of record JAOVVA010000030.1, on the reverse strand, counting down.
ATATCAAACCTACTGTACATAACTAATATGCGCTGAACTTTGAAAGCAAAAAAGCAGCAAGAGCAACCAAACAACAAAAGGAAGCGTTATGAGGTAAAAGGCTGTAATATCACATGAGGCAAAGTGAAAGAGAAAAAAAAAAAACACTCTGATCAGATAAGATCAGCCAACATCCTGTAACGTTAGCAAAACGCAGCAACGCAGGAGAATCTGCTGAGAGAAACTTCACCCCACCACACAAATCATTAGTACACAGAATTACACTGGCATATCATTTGTGGAAAACATCTAACCTGAGATCTGAACAGAGTTTCTGAGACACTTTTTTTTTTCTTTTTCTTTTTTCACTGTGCCATTTTTAACCAATACGAAAACACAAGTGCTGAAAAAGCAGTTGTGTATAAAATGTAACCTCATTAATCTTACCAAGGATTATCGCAAACAGTTGTAGTGACGCACTAGTCCCTGGAGTATCTCTATGTTGTTAAGCACTTTTTTATTTATTTATTTATTTATTTAAATAAAATAATTCATGACTTCAACTTCATCAATTAAAAGAAAAGGAACGAGGTTAATATAAACACTTAAAAGAACATTTAATGCACAAAAATCATGTATAACAGGGTGGAATAACTCCTTACAGATGTATCAGGATCTAAAATGAAGTTGCTACAATATGCGAATGGCGTTCAAGTCAAACCGGGATTTCTGGTTGTGCAGAATAATATATATCGAATATATATATATATATATATCCTAGGGTTTCACTAGTGCTTATAAAAGTTTTCCTAGTACACAAGATCCATGATCAGACTGCCTGCTTCATGTCTGAAACGCTGGCCCCCCAGGAACTCCTTTAATGCCCTAAACATGTGGGAATGTTTGTGAAAAGTCTAAAAGTCTCAGTAAAATTCCCACTGTTGAATTAACATCCAGAGTGATGAATTAATACCCTACAGTGTTCATTTACAGTACAACAGTTTGGACACACCATCGTCATGTTCAAAGGTTTTTCTTTATTTTAAATGTTTTCAACAATACTGAAGACAATGAGATTGTGACAGAACCAATATGGAATTATGTAGTCAACAGAAATGTGTTAAATAACCCAGAATTTTCAATTCATCAAAGAAGCTACATTTAGCTTTGATGACAGCTTTGCACACTATTGGAATTCTCTCAGTCACAATCATGAGGTTGTCACCTGAAATGGTTTTATAACAATCTTGAAGGGGTTCTAAGAGTTGTTGGGGACTTGTTGGCTGCTTTACCTTTACTCTCCAGTCCAACTCATCCCAAACCATCTCAACTGGATTTTGATTGTGTGAATGTGGAGGCCAGGTCATCTGACTGATGCAGCACTCCATCACTCTCTTTCTTGGACAAATAACTCTTACACACCCTAGAGGTGTGTTTGAGGTCATTGTCTTGTTGGAAAACAAATGATGGTCCCATTAAGTAATTTTGACATCAACAGTGAACCAAAAATCTCAAATTTGGACTCATCTGACCAGAGGACAGTTTTCCACTGATCTAATGTCCATTCCTTGTGTTTCTTGCCCAAGTAAAGTCTCTGTTGCTTGTTGTTGTTCCAGAGTAATGGTTGCTTTGTCGTAATTCGACCATGAAGGCCTGACTCACACGGTCTCCGCTGAACAGTGGATGTCTGAAATATGTCTGCTGCTTGAATTCTGAGAAGCATTTATGTGGCCTCCAATCTGAAGTGCTGTAAATCTGAGGTTGGTCGTTTTAATATACTTATCCTCTGCAGCAGAGGTAGCTCTTGGTCTTCCTTTCCTGGGATGACCCAGTTTCGTCACAGTGTTTAATAGTTTCAGCGACCATACTTGGAATTAACTTAAATTTCTAATTTTTGGACCTTCATTTATTAAAATAATTGATGGACTGTCTTTTGTCTTTACATACCGGAATGTTTCTTGCCATAATAGGAATTAGTACAGTAGTTGTAGTAGCACAAATAGGGCTATTGCGTTTATACCCATCCTTCCTCCGCACAAGACAACTGGTGGTCTAGAGTACATTAAGAAGGCAAGAAATGTAACAAATTAAAATTTAGCTACTTTGGACAATCCAAAATATAAAACATAATCTAAGTTGTTTAACACTTTTTTTGCTTACTACATAGTTCCGCACATGTTATTTCATAGTTTGGATGCGTTCAGTATTTATGTGCAATGTTGAAAATAATTTAAAAAAATAAAGAAAGAAAAAAACTGAAGTGTCCAAACCTTTGACAGGTAGCATAGGTCTAGTGTCAAATCAACATTAGGGATTGTAGCATGTGTGCACTTCGGTTTTTACACCTTTATTCACAAGAAATTTCATCACACATCTCGGTTCGACGTGAAAGCCATTCATACTGTACAGTGTAGGTGTTAATAACCATCTTTTCTCTTCTTGGACAATAATAACCTAGAGAGAAACAATATTTATGGAAATGTATAGTTATGGAAGCGCCAACAACTATCAAAAAGTTATATTTACAGCCATGTCATGATCATTTTTGTACTGTAGATATCTGAAGAGACAGAAATGCATTAAGCCTGAATTGAAGTTTATGATTCAGGTTGCACAGGTCAAGTCAGGTCAAGTCACGCTGCCTTTCGTTGTCATTTCAACCATATACAGTTTACCTCCAGGACCAAGGTGCTACATGCAAACAACTAAATTTAACATTTCAACATAAATGAACAAACGCTATCTAGCTAACTAAGACACCTAATTAGCTGACTAGCTGAGACAAAACATATTAACACGATAAATTTACAAAAACAAGTACCTTACAAAAAGACGACAAAGTGCGTGTGCAAATGTGCACACACGAGCGACAACACAACAAACAACATGACACAATCTGATACTGTGATAATGAGATGAGGTCATCACAATCACATGATGATCACAATTAACACACAGGCTTATCAGACACTTCATAATCACCACGGCTCACTATCTATTCAGATTATAATCTTTCCTTGTAATTCAAAATGCAAGTCATTAATAATCGTGATATTAAATTATTTTGAAAATAAAAGTAATTTTCAAAATTGTTTTGTTCTCAGATCCCTTTTTTTTAATGATAAATTTTGATCAATTTCCCCCAAATCATTCAAGTTGCCAAAATATTGTTTGGTCTTCAGTTCACACACTATCACATAACGGATGGATTGCACATTGCATTATGATGTCTTTCCACAGCGAGATATTAAATTAAACTCATACGTGACTGTAATCATAGGGAAGAAATGACTGATGACCTTGGCTTGCATACAATAAGAATGTTTTCAGCTAGTTTTTCAAAATGATATTAGTTATGGTATACGTCTGCTTTGTAATGTCATTGCTTTGTCATCAGCGTAAATGGTCAAAGATCTCCTCGCAGCAATAAAAAAAAACATTATATATAT
>JAOVVA010000030.1:16065873-16081616 GCA_028565275.1 Leiocassis micropogon | reverse complement strand
ATTGTATTTTTATTAATATATATATATATATATATATATATATATATATTTTATTTTTTATTTTATTTTATTTTTTTCAATTTTTGTAGTAAGAACTAGGTTTGTTTTTGTGTGCATTTTTTTGTGGATTTATGACAGTTTTCAGATTGTCTGGCCTTTGAGTTTTTTTCTTTTCTTTTGTAATTTCTTTCATTCTTTCTTTCTTGGAGTAAGCGGTGATCTTTCTGTTATTCTTTAAATTGGGGTAATCTGGGGTGTGTTTGTTTTTATTTTGTATTGGGAAAATTCATCAGGAATAAAATAAAACATAAAATGCTGATTATTATTTAAACTGCATTAGAGAAATAGAATCTAAAGAAAAAGAAATGTGTCCCACAGCCGGCCCCGGTATTACTGAGCTCTCACAGGACAAGTATAAAGGAGTCAGTCAAAGTTGGACCAGCTGTTACAACACAATTATCTTCCAAACTTGACATAATACACTGAAACGGTGAACAAACAGCATATGTGTCTTGATTCATGCCTATACAATCCCACTGACCATCAGCTACAGGTTGCACATTTATGATAGTTTCAATTATCAGGTAAGACTAAAGTGCAAAATGGAGTGACTTAAAACTCCTTTAAGTTTCCATTTTCAAATGTGAAAAAAACGTATAATGAAGCATAAAAGTGGCATTTGCATGTGGATGTTTTTCTCCTAAATAGGTGAATGCTTTTTGCTTTTTTTAATTGCTTCTCTAATTGAATTCTAAATGAAACTTACTTCTTTGGGGGAAAATTATGTTTTTGATAATAAAAAATGAATTTATAAATTACGATCAAGATCAAAGCTTATTCGGTGCAAGAATAAAAATCAACCATGTTGAAATCGAAATGATCTTTAAAATGTCTTTTTATCAAAAAGTCTATTTTTTCCCCTCATTTCTTCAAAGAAATAATGACGCTCATTATACACTCAAATGACAAAATTCAATATGCATCTTTTAGTTTTAAAAATTACACAATCGTCTTCTACATCTGATGTGTTCATGTGGACATTTGATTTGACATCCTCTCTTCATTCAAATCCACAGATTAGAAATTCCTGGACAAAAACTCTTTCCCAAGGACAAAAATACCTGCTTTTTATAACCAGGAAAGATTTTTTATATATATATATATATAATTATGGCAGCAAGTCTAATAAACTTTTTGAACTATTTTAATTAAACAGCTCTGTAGAAAAAATATAAATAAATAACTGCAGTAGATAACTGCATCATGGATGTTGAAGACACATTATCCAGCGAAAACATTCACCTCATTTAGGAGGAAAAAAAAAGGATAAGGCAGGAGGATAAGAATAATAAGTGTGAGAAAAAAAGAAAAGGAGAAACATGTTTTAGATGTTCTTTGAGGTTTCTTGGAAACGTGATAGGGCTGGCAAATATGCTCCTTGGATGCACCCACACATACACACACACACACAGACACACAGACACACACAGAAGCATACACATGCACCCCCCTGGAACTGGCCTGAACAAAGCGGAAGCTTCACAAAGTAAAAGATGGACTATCTGCTGCATGGGAAAGAATTGAAGAAAAAAGTTCATCTTGTGCTTGAGCCAGAAGCTTCCATTTAAGCTAAACTCTCAGATTGATTTGCATTGCTGATAACGATTACTGCTTTCTGCACCTCAGTTTGCTGAGTGAATATGTCATGTTGGCGAAATAGAAGAACAAGGAAAAAGTTTTTAATGATGATGATGAAACTATATACAGTGGTGAGTCCCAAGTCAAGAGTCAAACGTTTAAGTCAAGTTAACATTATGTTTCGGGTTCTAAAAAGTCATAATGTGCCAAATTTAGCATATTAGAAAGACACAAACTATGACTATAAATACCCATTCTCTTACTCATCGTCTATACCTCTTTATCCTGTATACAGGGTCACGGGGGGCCTGGAGCCTATGCTAGGAGACTTGGGCGTGAGGCGGTGTACACCCTGGACAGGGACCCAATCCATCACAGGGCACACACACATACACACACTCATTACGGCCAATTTAGGAACGCCAATAAGCATAACTTGCATGTCTTTGGATTTTGGGAGGAAACCGGAGAACCTGGAGGAAATCCACCAAGCACAGGGAGAACATACAAACTCCATGCACACAGACCCAACGCAGGAATCAAACCGGGACCCTGGAGGTGCAAGGCAACTGTGCTAACCAGTGAGCCACCATGAGGCCAACTATAAATACTGAATATTTCAATTAAATTACATACAAGATTTGGCCCCATCTATTTTCACTACGAGTGCCCATCTACTGTATCTCAGTCCAGTTTGGAGTTTGTTTTGTACAAAACTATTTTTAGTTCTTGCTTGTGTGCCAGATATTCTTGAACCACAGGTTCTGCATGCTGCAATCACAACAATGTTTTGAAGGAGAACGCTACCATGATTAAGAAGGCCCAACAGCACCTGTATTTTCTGTGGAGATTTAAAAAGTCCCACATACTGTATGTGCTCCAGGATACAGTTTTACACACAAACTGTGAAATCTCAGTCTGCCATGGTTCGGCAACTGCACCGCTTCAACGCCCTTCAGAGGATGATGAAAATTGCCCAACGAAACATGGGTATTCAGCTAGCCACCTTAAAGGACATTTACAAGAAACACTTGGCATTATCCAAGATACCTCTCACCCCAATCATGGACTATTCACCCTTTTCCCATCGGGCAGGAGGTTAACAGAAGTGCTTCAGCTTCCGTGTATACAGACCAAAATCTAGCTCTCAGTGGCAGTTACTGCACTGAACAGCTGATCATGAAGTGTTAACAACTACACTACTGCACTGTCACTTTCAGTCTGTATGGCACTGCTTCATCCACTATGCATCTTTACGCCATCCATAATTTATCATTGCACTACTGTATTACACTCCATCCGTATTTATTCTGTATATACGGTTTCATGCAGTATAGACATTCATATATGTAAATATGTACAGTATATGGTGTTGAGTATGTTATCTTCTTAACATATCTTGTCCACTGCACAATGTTTGCACAGTTATACTGTATTGTGTGTGTATATACTGTATATATATATATATATATACACTTTTTTTTCTTATTACCTACTGAACCCTCTGTACAATAAACACTCTCACCCCTGTACATATGAACCCAGCCCTCATTTTCTACATTGTTATTTATTGTAAACTAGCGTTAGTTCCTGTCATTGAAGGGTAAATAGTTTGTAGAAAGAGTTAAAAGGTTAAATCTTAAAATAATCTGATCAGTTTTAATGTAATCTGTGATATGTCTGTCTGTCTTTCTGTACAGCAGAACGTTCTGTCTAACTTATTAATACAAAGAAATCAAATGTTATAAGCTTGAGTATTATTTAACCCACACATTTGACCTAATAATTTATAATCAAAACTTCTGGTTTGTAATCTGGCGCATAACTGCTTTTAACTTCGCTTCTACTAAAAATGTTAATTTAATTTATGGTGCAGGTTTAACGTCAGGCAAATACCAAAGTACTGCAAAAAATGAAAAAAGTTTCATTAAATTCTGTCCAGCCAGTTTTGTGCAATGCTGTGACAAAATCTGTCTAAACAGACATATAGGCAGATAAACAAAGACAATTTTCTGAAACTGGTTTCAGGTCCTCCAATGTATGAAATGTAAAAATATCATTTAAAGACCAAGTTCTAACCAAAGACAAAACATTTACTTTGTTTATATAGATAGGACACTTATGCACTTCTAGTTAGAGGCTAACTGCATTTGATTGTCTTTGTACATGTACTTTCCACAATGACAATAAAGTTGAATCTCTCTATCCATCCATCCATCCCTCCATCGTCTCCTTGTCATCATGTAATATGCAGCTTTGTCCTTGTCAAGTGCAAGTTGATTGGCTGTCAGACTGGTGGAATGTTGACCATAGAAAGGAAAAAAAAAAAGGTTTGCTTCAAATTGTTGCTTCTCTCTCTTTCGAAACCCGTTAAGGCTCTACTGTACTGTATGTCAAGCCATATAACTGAGGGTTTCTATTTAAAAAGATCTCGAATAGATCCCCTTCAGAAAGCTCAACCTGTTAATCATCCAAAGAGCTACTGATTGACACCTTTCCTAAGAGTGCAGCTTCCATCGTTTCCATCAGCAGCACTTCATTATGTGATCATCATCACTTCATTGTGTCCTGAGCCAAGACTTTCACTTGTCCCGAGGAGTAGCCTCGTCCATTAACCATCTCCAACTACATGGTTAGAGCTGTTTCTGCTTTTCTCCTAGAGGGTTCAGATTCAGTAAATGCTAGATTATACTAGAAGGTGGGGCTTGATATGACCCAACCAACCATTTCTTTTTTTATCTACCCTCTGCATGCACCTCTGCCTAATCTTATGTATATTTATAAAAAGATGACTTTATAGTGCATCAGGTCTCATTTTGAATCATTTTGCAGATTTTGGCCCTCACTGAGTCACTTGTTTTTGCGAGAATTAAGGAAAGTACATGCCAGTTTCTTTTTCTATCCCAGCCTGAATGTGCTGTTTTGTTCCATCATCTCCGCTGACATACAGCCCAGGTACTCACTTTGACTGTAGGGGTTTTACTCATGTATCACTGTTCCAAATAACCATTTGGGTATGCCCTGCCAAACAATTTCTTGCAGAAGCATTATTACTGTGCTTAGGTTTTACTCTCAATTCCACTCAAACTAGACAGGTAAAAGATAAACTGGATTCAGAGATCAGCTTGAGAGCAAATAAATTTGATTTTCTCTTGGGATCTGGTTACTCAACTGCCCATGGGTTTGATCAGGTGTATTCACCTTTTCCCAAAATTACCCAGTGACTTTTAAAATAGAGTGTAGTAGCTTAAAGCCCATTTTACTTCTGACACTTTTACCAAGCATACCAAGCACTGGAATTTCTCTTCACTACAACCCAAGAGGCTAAAAAACTGTTCCAGCATGATTCTGCTGCCCCAAAACTCCATTCACATATTTTAAAAGCATAGAAGGGTGTCACGGTCAGGTGTCCAGAAAGGCTTGGCCATTAAGTATAGTGAAACCAGTTAAGTTTGCTGTAGTCTCTAAATGTAATGCTTCATACACTTAAACGCAGACACATCCACGACATAATTTGCTTAACTGCAAGAATCAAAGCTCGTTCTGCCCTGAAGTTGCTAGTATACTGGCTACTGGTTTGCTTTATCGGTCCTCTCCAAGGCTTCTCCAATAATGAATGCAAGTCCAACATACAGTAACCAGTAGAGCAGCCATGCTTTGAGTACCCAATGTGTGGCTGACCCTACAGCTGAGATGCTGTTTAAGAAATACTGCCTTCTTCATGTTTACTATTTGTCTCAACATTCAGCACAATGTTAACACATTTTAAATAGTTTCAAATACCAAACCACCAAATTATAATGTAGGGTAGTGGTGCTGTCAAATACAGTATTAACTATGGGAAATAGTCCAGTGCTGTGACCATAATACTGTAATTATCCTCTTCTCCTGCTGACTGCCCTGGCTGAGTCACTTTAGTTACCGTTCCAGTCACTCCAAATAGTGACAGTAAAGCCTCTTTCAGACATGCACGCCTTCCATAAGTGCGATTGCAGATGAATGCAATTGCTTCATGTCTGAACAAGTACCCCCGTTTGCTTTTTTTCACACACTAAATTACGATGTACTGACATAGGACTTTGTTAAAAGCTGCAAGTCATGTCGACAGACTCACTGTCCACCTAATTGGGCTACTTTGATTATCTTGGGAGGTTAACAGAAATTGGGATAATTCAAATTTTATGGGAAGGTATTTAGAAGTGCTTAGGCAGGATGTTGTCAGAACAATCTGGCAAACCTTGGTGGCAAATTAATCCCGGACATTACTCAGAGTCTGAGGAATTAAACTGAAAGTAAGAATTAATCTGTTGGACTCTGGAGGAAAAAGCAAACACACACGTTTGAAACTTTGGAAACACCACCGGCAAGTGATTGGATCAACATTGATTGCCAAATATACACCAGTAACCTGGTGGCAGGGTCATTTGCACCAAAGGCTCACCCATGCCCAAGGGTACTAAAGACTAGCCAGTCCAATCCGATCTCACAGAAAAGCCAATGCTGGACGAATCACCAAAAAAAAATGTTGGCCACGATAGACAGGCACCAGAACAACCAGTGCAGCAAAGTCTGCCATGTATGGGGCCCAGCAGGCAAAAATTCAAACTCCCCAGATCCAAATCCAATCAAGAGCCCGTTGGATGCACCAGACAAACAAGTCAGATCCATGGAGGCCCCACCCTGCAACCCACAGCACCCAAAGGAACTGCTGCCAACGTCCTGGTGCCAGACACCACAACACACACCAAAAGGCCCTGCATAGCCACACCCCAAGGGGCCAGAGCCATCAAAGTGGTACAAGGAGAAACCAAATTCTAGGTGGGTTTTAAAGTTAATGCTTTTAACATTATGGCTGATTGGTGTACAGTATACTGTACGTCAACGGACATTCTTGTGAGTATGGGAAAGATCACATACGTTCAACATCATGATTGTAGGAATGTCTGAATGAAGCCATAAAAAGTGGCCTCTGTCTGAATGACAGAAAGCCGTCACTTTAACAGATTGATGAGGCTGGCGATGTTACATAAGTATTCCATTTTGGAGAAGGGCTAAGGTTTATATGCTTCATTAATGTCCGGCCCCGCCCCTTCCCCTTTCACACAATTACAGTATTTGCATTCACACAAATGTGTGCAATTTCAGTGTGATCGCTTACAGCTTACAGCTGTGCAGCATGACATGAGAGAATCTTCTCAGATACTTCAGAAGTAACTGCAAGCGTCTTAATCACAAGTTTCTTAGATGTACACGTTGAAATAAGGAAATAAGGTATCTTCGTACAAAGGCTCCAATTACTTTTTTTTTTTTTTTACAATGTCAAAGCTCACAAGCGGCTAAAGGTTTTGAAGGCAGTGACAGATGAGAAAGCATGCATAAAAGGATCCGAAGAAGAGCCTGCCTCATCTGTGTGTGTTGTCATGGGATAATAAGTCTTCTATCTGTTTTTTGTTGTTTAGGTCTCTAACACAAAAATGTGTGCTTGATGTATTTACTTCTAAAGGGTGCTCCCTCTACTCTGTACAAGATAAGGTTAGAAGTGTAAAAAGCCAACACTGTGCCTTTGTATTCTCTAAAAGAAAAAAAGAGATATTAAAACAACATCACAGAATCTGTTATGGAATTCTAGCAAAATATGTTTTATTGCTGTTCATTTCAGACACAGAGCGGGAATAAATATATACCCAACCATTTAGCCTTTAAAAACATACTCTATCAGTACTGAATTGTTCATCTGCTGTAAAAATAATGATGTCTAATATCTAAGTTGGTAAAAGCATATTAATCCTACAGTAGCATTACCATTTATCAAACGACTGGATAACCAAACAGACCTTTAAATAATTTCTTACCATAAATCAGAATTTAATTCAGTGTCGCAAAGCAGCACAGATACACAGATACATTTCCCAACTGCACAGATAAAGCTTGGATGCTCTGAGAGCCCTAATCCCAGACATTATTCGGGAAAGCTGCTGCTTTGACTCCTATAAAGAACTATTTTGTTGGACTCTTGAGCTAAAGCAAACATAAAAATGTCTGAAAATTGGTCCGGCCTCATACTTTACACATCGCTTTATGTACTATAGAATCTCGTGAGAATGGCAAATATCGAATGTGTTCTTTTCTCTCTCCATCGTGGTCTGAATAAAGCTGTGACAAACATTCAAGGTGCCATATTTTACTCACTCACTCATCTTCTATACCGCTTTATCCTGTATTCAGGGTCGCGGGGGGCCTGGAGCTTAGGGCACAAGGCAGGGTACACTCTGGACAGGATGCCAAGCCATCACGCAGGGCATATACACATAGGCTCTTTCACACACTCATTTCCACAATACAGGCAATTTGGGAACACCAATTAGCTTAATATGCATATCTTTCAACTGGGGGAGGAAACCGGAGAACCTGGAGGAAACCCACCAAGAAACGAGAACATGCAAACTCCATGCACACAGAGACGGGAATCGAGCCTGGCCAGGAATCAAACCCGGACCCTGGAGGTGCAAGGCGACAACGCTAACCACTAAGCAATGGTGCCACCCCATATTTTACTATTTAAAAAAAAAAAAAAGTTAACACAGGTCTCCCTCTGTCTTGTTCCTCTTCAGAGCAAGCTGTTTCAGTGTGTATTTATTGAGATAATGCTAAGCCACACCCATGAGATGAGCTGAGCACAGCCGGGCAGAGCTCCGCTCAGGCGGGGTGGGAAGTTTCTTATACTGTATGAGGTCACATTGGGGGAAAATCTAATTGGCTTGTTTTATGCTCCAGCCAACCCAAACATGGAAAAGTTTGTGTACACAAACACACTAGAGACTCGTCTAAATGTCTAAAAATGATTAAAAAGTGAATTTTGCAAAAAATAAATCTCCCATTTAACATAGAAATTAAATGCATTGTCTCACTACAGAATTGTTGATCTGTTGAAAAATGTCAAATGTCTAATTTCTGAGTTGCTGAAAGCATATCCAGCATATCCAGCCCTGCATTGCATTTTATCAAACAACCTTTTTAGCATTTTATCAGTATTCTAATCAGTGTCTCTTGTTCAGCCAACAATGCACAGATGCAATTCCCAACTGCACAGATTCAGCTACAATGCTTCGAGGGAGGAAAATCATATGATGCCTATTGTTTTGAAACATGAACCACATATAAAAGATGAGGAATTGCTTCCAAATCACATCATTAGTGCATTTGGATCCAATTTGCTGATCGAAACATCAAAGTGAGTTATGCATGTTGATAGCCTTGCCCCAATCCCTTTAGCCAAAGTGTGTGATGTTCCATTCGAGTATTAATCACACAATTACAAGCCCTAATAAAGATGGCATGTTACTGTGCAGCCAAAATAAAAGCCACATGCAGTCCAGCTCGTACTGAACATGCGGACAGAGGCTTCATGAAAGCCCATATTTACATGTAAAGGCTGAAAAGTGTTTCATTTCAGGGATAAATTGAGTGGTATTGAATGAAGCCAGATTTAGATCCCCCACCCCCCCCTCCCCCTTTTTTTCTTTCTTTGCTTACTCATTCTCTACTTTTTGTGGTAAAGTGTATTTTTAAGGGGAAGAACCTACATGCCCTGTAATTTGTGAAAGGTTTTATTCATTTCTTTTCCCATGTTCTGCCAGTTGACGCATTTTAGAAATAATTGCTCTTCGTGTGCAGATATGATTTAATTATAAAACCCCATTTTGGAAATTCTGTCGCAGTGACGTACACTTGCGTCTTAAGATCAAAAACTTTAGATAAATAATAATAATAAAAAAAAAAACCTTAAGAGCTTACAAAGTGAAAAGAACCGAAATGGGGAGAATTTATTGTTAATAGCTACACATAGTACGGAAATATTATTTATATTATTGTTTACCAAATCTCATGTAATGGAATTATCAGAATGCATGAAGTCAAAATCATTTATCATGTCCAAAGAGGAAACATTTTTCAAAAATGGTTTTCACTAGCAAATTACATGAAATTATTTCGATGGACAATTACAAAATAAAAGGGTCACTTAACCTGCTAACATTATAACTCAGTTCCTCTCATCTGTAATATATGACAGGGACAGATGTGATGTGGAAGTGGAATAATTATACTCATTGTATTAATAATTACACAGACACAGAACGTTTACAAAGTCTATTCTGAACAAAACTGATTTATTTTCTAGAGCAACTGATTGTGACAGCCTTACAATAGAGTCATGTGGTTTTACTGTAAGTATTTCACAAGCTTGTAAAAGCAGTAGAGTAACAATGTTTTAAAGGAGATTTTCACCATATTAAAGAACTTTTGAGCATGAGCAGCACATTGAACATCCTGCCACAGCACCTCAGTGGGGTTCAGGTTCGGATTTTAACTACTGTAGGCCACTCCAAAACCTTAACTTTTGGCCAAAACTGTAAACCCAACAGCATTGGTGCAAATTTTATTAATTTTTTAATGTTAGACATATAATACGGAAAATGTGTGTGGGCCAAAGAAACTGCTTCTGAAGTTTATGCAACATGGAAGTGACCAATCTCGCTTCCCTAAAAATTTCAAGTTGCTGTATTGATACAAAAATTTCTAGAAGCACATGACCTGTAAGAATTGTTGCGTAAATAAAAAAAAGAGATGGTTTTTGGTAAAAGCTTAAAAAGCAAAAAATCTGTAGTGTCCGTAACCATGTCAATTTATGTCGAAATATCTTAACAACTATGCATTTTAGAATAATACGCTTTTTCAGGTTTATGTCTTTTCATGTGAAATCTAAATTGGCCAAGTTTCATCTGAATGACAATTAAGATTATTGAAAGATTTGAATTCAAAGTTACTGACACTACAAAAAATGACATGAAATTGTATTTAACAAATATGTTTCTTGTCACGTCTGTTTAAAACTACAAACGTGTATGCATATTTACAAAAAACAAAGCATAAATCGGGAGATAAGAAGCATTAAGTATTGTGAAAAATGGTGTTATACTGTATGATCTTATCTGAAAATTCACTTTTTCACCTAGGTGAGAAGATTTTAGCAAAAACTTGAGGTCATCAAAAATGTAAGAGAAGACCTTATGGTTGTTCCTTTTGGGAAGAAAGATTTTGCCTTTTTTTTACTAAGCTAAGCCTTAACTTAATGGCTGCACAGTGAAATACTTTCTTTGCATACCCCAAGTTGGGGGCCAGGGTCAGAGCGCAGGGTCAGCCATGATGCGATGCCCCTGGCAATGGCTTGAACCGCTGACCTTCTGATCAGTAACCCAGAACCTTAACCCACTGAGGTATCACTGCTATCATTTGGAAGCCATTTTTGCCTCGTCTTCTTCTAACAGTGGAACCATTAACACTGACCTTATCTAAGATGAGTAAGGCATGCAGTTTCTTAGATGCTTATCTGGTTCTTTTGCGACTTCCTGTGTGAGTCATAAATGTGTGACTGGAAGAGCTAAAGTAGGTTGGCCACTTCTGGGAAGACTCACCACTGTTACAGGTTTTCTCCATCGGGAGATAACGACTTTTACTGCGGTTCATGGAAGTTCCAGAGCCGTGTTACTTTTTACAAACTAGAATATTTCGAGAATTTCCTTTTCCTCCTACAATTTGTGCTGATCACAGTGTAGTCATTTGCTAGTTTAGACGTTTTAGCCACTTTAGGTTGCTGGAAAGGTTCTATTCTGGTAATGTTTCAATTTTACAGGCTGACAGTAAGCAATTCTGAGTGTGTCTAGTCTTTATAAACCTCATTAAATTTGCTTAAATAATAGGTTGAATAAACAAAGATGCAATTTTTACATAGGGTCAGTTGGATTTTTTTTTCCTTGCAATAAATGAAATGATCAATAACAACAATAACATGCCCCGAAAATGGCCATTTTTTTCAGCGTTATACTGTCTAGCTTCAAACAATAATCATTTAAAATGTTAATTATTCATATTTCTTTATGAGTATTGATACTAAAATTGGTATAAGCTTCTAGAAGCATATGGCCTGTAAAAAGTGATGATAAATTTAAAATAAATGTTTTTTTGGTTTAAAATCTGTGGTGTCCTTAATCATGTCAAATTATGCATTTCAGAATAATACACTTTTTCAGGTTTATGTATTTTTATGTGAAATCTAAATTGGCCAAGTTTCATCTGAATGACAGTTAAGATCATGAAAAATTTTTTTATTTCAAAACATTACAGACACTACATAAAAGGGCATGAAAGTTTATTTAGCAAATGTGTTTCCTTTAATCTGATAAAAAAACAAAAAAAACAAACGTGTATGCATATTTGCAAAAAAAAACAATGCATGAATCAGGAGATACGAAGCATTAAGTATCATAAAAAATGGTGTTATATGATCCTATCTGAAAATTAACTTTTTCACCTAGGTAAGACACTTTTTAGCACCGACCATGCTTTGGCCCACAGTACATACTGTATCCACAGACTCCCTCATCGGAGGAAAAAAGTAACCAACCAAATAGCACCATCACCATTTTCACTATGCCACCATTGTACTTTCTCAGATGACAAATTACTCTGCTTCTGCTTAAACTCATGCATGAAATCTTCCATCACCTTAACTGCACATAAATTTTGCACATTCACTGATATATGCAACTCATCTAGAACTTTTCACCATCAGTTTTCTTGGTGCTGTTCTATTATACACAGTAAAAATTGTCATCTGTCATCTGCATTCAGAGGAAGAGAGAAGAGAAAGAGAGAGGTAAGACCACACTGGAATACAAAAGTAAACACTTTCAGTCAGAACGCAGAAAAAAAAGAAAGAAAAGAAACTGTTCTAAAGAATGAGTATTTCTGATACAGACACCAAGCTGGGCAGCAGCATTATCTGTTAATGTCCAGTTATTTCAAACCCTATTTATTTATTTCAACGTTTTTGCCTCCAATGCATTTTAGGCCAGGCTTAACGCAGGGGATCAATCTGTCACAAGCCTTTGAAGCAGACATTGGGTTTAATAAGTTACAGCAGAGCATATGGTGCAATGCATTTCACTTTCCAAAGAGCACCAGACAACGTGCCACATGAAAGCATCATATCCAAACTGAAAGCAGAGCAGGTTCAAGACACGCAAGCATATAGATTAGCAAAGGTCTATGCAGAATACTAAACTGTATAGGAGTTCAGTGCTGTATGGTGTGTTAGAGCTTACAGTCAGCTCCATACATTTTTGAACAAAGATAAGATTATTTTGGGAATTTGGCCTCCTTACAGTACACCACCACATTGAATTTGAAATGAAATACTCAAGATGTGAGAGAAAAGTCAAGACTTTCGGCTTCAATTCAAGGAAGAGTTCTGCCAATGGAAGCGGGTCACTGATGTTTATTGATGATGTGATTGCTGATAAAAGCAGAAGGATGATTTCTGAAGTCTATAAGGCTATGCTCTCTGCTCAGATTCAACCAAATGCTGCAAAACCGCTTCATATTGCAGATAAATAATGAAACAAAACATACAGCAGAAGCTACCCAAGGCCAAGGAGTGGTATATTCTTTACTGGTCAGGTCAGTCAACCTGCTCTCATTGAAGACAAGACTGAAGACAGAAAGACCCACACACAAGCACCAGCATAGCAAAGCAAAGCATCTCGAGGAAGGAAACTCAGGGGATCCACGCTTCAGGCAGACACTGACTGCAAATAATTTTCATTCAAGTATTAAAGGCAAATCTTATGCACGTAATTATGTTAGTTTGTTCCATTATTTATGATCTCACATCTTGAGCATTTCATTGCAAATTCACTGTGGTGGGATACAGAGGCTAATGCCAAAAAAAAATATATATATATATATATATATATATATATATATATGGACCTGACCGTATATACTGTATTTAAAGCATCTGAGAGCAGTTCAGTTGAAATAGGGGTTTCTCACCCACCAGCTATCATATGATAGATGGCAACTGTGGAGGGTGGAGGCTAACAAGTGCTTCCTATAAGACAAGACAATGAACTGCATTTTTGGAGTGCTGTCCATGCTTCGTCACATGGTAGTGTAACGCTCTCAGAGGAATCCCCAATCTACCTAATTGGCTAGTGACACTGTGATTGATAGGTGAGAAAGAGGACAGTTACTAAGCAGTTATTGTTCTTTCAGCTGTTCCTGTTAAAAGGTGACACATTGGATCATCAACATTTAACTTGGCACAGATTATACACTGTATGCCCTTTCTGGTGCTGCTCACCCATTTTATTCAGGATTGTGACCAACACTAAGGGAGCCACCCTGCGTCCAGTGGCTAGGTTTGGAGCATTGGCTGGGAAATAAACCCAAACCTTCCACGTGGCAGGTGAGAAGCCTTCTACTGAGCCATCGGTGCCCCAAGAGATTTACTTAGCACTGCTCTGTAATATTCATGTGCATGTCAATGAACACTAACACACATTCCTCATCATCTGTCATGTTCTAGTTCTTTTAAAGAAAAATAATAATTCAGGAAAAATAACAGCTGGTACAACTATGAAACGCAGAGTGTACAAATATATCAAGAGTGTTTAAGAATACTAAAAGTAAAAAAATTCTACAAAAAGATGCAACAAAAAAATCATAACTGGAGCGGGGAAAAAACTGGGAGATTTGTAAAAATCCAACTCAACCAGCAGGAGACATGAAAAAGTGGAGTGAGAGTCCATCCAAAATGCATCACACTCAGAAACCATCAGACTTAACGCTACCATCAGTCCTGTGTCATGCCAAATAAATGCATAAAGCATCCTGAGACTATGCATGTGTCAGCCAAGGGTGTGGGCTCACTCACAATTTTGCCTAAGAACACAGCCATGAATCAAGAATGATACGAAGAACACAGCCATGATAAAGAACAGTTTGGTGATGAACAATACCTTTTCCAGAATGATGGATCTCCTCGCCATAAGGCAAAAGTGACGACTAAGTGGCTCGGGGAACAAAACATTAAAATTTTGGGTCTGTAGCCAGGAAACTCCCCAGACCTGAATTTGTACCTATTAAGAATTTGTGGTCAATATTCAAGAGGCAGGTGGACAAAAAAAAAAAAAAAAAACACAAATTCTGACAAACGTTGATTATGCAAGAATGGCTGTCAGGGTGTGGCCCAGAGGTTGATTGACAGCACGCCAGGGACAACCCTGTAAATATTGACTCTTTGCATTAATGTAATTGTCAAATAAAAGCCTTTGACACTTATGGAATGCTTGTAATTATACTTCAGTATACCAGAGTAACATCTGACAGAACGATATAAAAACACTGAAGCAGCAGACTTTGTGAAAATTAATATTTGTGTCATTTTCAAACCTTTTGGCCCCTGCTGTATTTATATACATATCTATATAAATAAAAGAAAGGTTTTATCTGTACATTGGTCAAAACTTGTTCTTTCAATAATATATTTACGTTTCATACATTAGAGAACCCGACACCAGTCTTTCAGAAAACTAAAATTTTCTGTCCGTATGTCTGTCTAACCGATTTTGTCACAACATCACACAAAACTGGCTGGACAGAATTTAATGAAACTTTGCCTTTGGTATTTGCCTGAGGTTAAATCTGCGCTATAAATGAAATCAAAATGTTGAGTACAAGTAACGTTATGAGCAGTGTTGCTGCAAGATTACATTACGGCAGCCATCGTTTTCAACAAACACAACAGTTTACTGTAAAAATATAGAATATGCGGAAGACACAGAAACAACCGTAATGGCCCAACAAAGCACCCAAATCACCCTCAAACACAAACAAACATGTGACACAGCATGGCTTACTCCAAAAATAAAGGTATGTACCTGTTAAAAACTGAATCTTCAAAGATGAATGGACTTCCCACTTCCTGTGGGAAGTTTAAAACCAGTTTTATATGTTCTCATATGTTCTGAAACCATGACTCTAAAAACAAGCAGTAATGTGAAGCACCACTATGAGATAAAACACGGGTCATTAGAACAAACATGTCCACAGCAGTCCGAGGTGAAGGTAAAATACTCGAGCTGAAATAATAATAATATTACTGATTACATTAAAGATCAGGTTATTTTTAGCTTTAACCTTTTAACCATTTCTACAAACTCTGTAACTGTCAATGACGCATATTAGTGCTAGTATATATGAAA
>JAOVVA010000030.1:16036848-16057753 GCA_028565275.1 Leiocassis micropogon | reverse complement strand
TGGTGCCAGCAGCGAAAATCTTGGGCTGTGGACAATGTGAAACATGTATTGTTCTCTGATGAGTCCACCTTCACTGTGTTTCCCACATCCGGGAGATTTACAGTGTGGAGAAGCCCCAAAGAAGCGTTGCAAGACTGTTGCACGCCCAGAGTGAAGCATGGGGGTGGATCCTAACCCTAACCTTAACCCTATAATTTTATTTTACATGCAAATGTATTTCAAAGACCAGAAAATGGGAATAAACTAAGTCACTTGCTGTGTACTTGCTGTGACAACCCTTTTCTTAAAAAAAAAAAAAACCCACACAAATAGACTTAGGTACATCATGTGCAGTTTTACTGTATGAGAAAAGGGTTTTTTTTCTTTACCCCTGACAGCCTTCATTATATTTAGTTTTTTGTTTTGATTATTTTTTTGTTTAAAATACATTCAGTTTGTTTACTGACATACAGTACAAAAATTTGTCTTTCTCGCTTATTATTCATCTATTTATTAACCTGTGTTTTATAAATTTGTGGTTTGAAAAGCAATGTTTGAAACCTTTTTTTTTTTTAACAGATTCCATAATGCGGAAGTCATAAATAAAATAAATATAAAAAATGTGTTGCTGTGTATTTATATGTATAAATAGGACATGCTCATAATGACGCAAGCTATAAACTCCCACTTCCTTATCATAAACGAAACCGGGAACTACCGTAGGACCAGCTCAGTAGATACATCCTATTTATATATAGATGTTTTAAAGGCCAGACGCTTTTTCACATAGCACGCACATACTGTATGAACACATTAAATAAGGTATTATATAATTTAATTTAACAAGTACTTAACGTTAATTATATGAATTATTCATTCAATTTTAAGAGCTATTAATCAGCATCTGATTCTTTTACATAATAAGTACTGTAGTTATATTTTGAATAGCAAATTCAGTGCATTTTGATTACAGGTGTGTCCTACTTGTTATATTCTCAGATCTTGCTCTTGGTTTGATGACTTGGATGAGCCAGGAGGAGAGGAGAGGAGAGGAGAATGGGATGATTTGTTGCGGCGATCCAGGATTAAGGGCTGTAAGAACATGAAAAAGTGACTCGGTCCCACACTCCCATAGCCGTAGATCTCTCAAATTAATAAGCCAGTATCCCTGCGGCCCTGCGTGCTTTTCAGTAGCTGTACCCGGCCTGTGCCAGGCATTCACAATAGAGGTGGTATGATTGTTACAAAAGGAATGAGAAAATCATTACTGTAAAGCAGACCTTTGTAATTTTTGCCCCCCACTGCAGTGACTATAATCAACACATTATAAATGATGCGAATTCAAAGAAAGCGGATTAAAATGAATTTACAACAGTCGGGGGGGGGACACTATAGATAGTTCCATTGTTCCTGATATTTTCAGCATTCAGCTAATTTAACGCATGCACATGCTGCCTGAAAAACAAACAAAAGGCTTATTATTAATGCAGGAGCGTACAGCCAGCGAGGCAGCGATAAAGACTCTCTGCACTCATACGAGTCCCACTGTGTTGGGTTTGTTCTGTTGATGTGTTTGTGCGATATATCCCTTATCAAAGCTCATGGTTAATTGTTTTGGACGTCGTGGCATCATTGCGCTGCGATCAAACAAGCACCATAGACACATCCTAGGAACCCAGGGAGTCAATTAGTGTTTATCAAGCTACACTTGGGCACTCTGTGAGCTACACTCTCAACACGTCTTTCCACTTTCTGGGTGCCAAGCAAATCTGGCCACTATTGCTATTCTCTTTAATTAATCATCACTTTGGGAGGATACGGCACCGGGGTAAAAGCAACAAAAAAATAAATAAAGAGTACAATATGACCAAATGGATACAACGGACCGACAAGCATTAGATCTAAAAGTGGTTTCCTCCCTTCCTACACAAATTGTATATGTACAGTATTTGTGTGCAATAATTCCTCTCCACTGGAACTGGAAGACTCAAAGCAGTTCGAGTATGACTTTCACCTGTGCACTAAGTAAACGTCATGTAGTCATCCATCAATCCATCCATCCAGGAACCTGTGTAGTCAAACTATGGACCGTGGAGGCCAATGGTGACCATTGGAGGCCATTGAAGGATTGAATTGAATTGTATTTATTCCATATTAATGAAGGAGAATTTATAACATGCAGCTAATGGTGCATTATTCTATTCCATCCATCCATCCATCCATCTAGGAACCTCTGTAGTCCAACTAGGGACCGTGGAGGCCAATGGCAACATCAGACAACATTCACACACTACAGGTAATTTGGGTACGCCAATCAGCCTAATCTGCATGTCTTTGGACTGTTGGAGGAAACCGGAGTACCAGGAGGAAACCCACAAATCACCGGGAGAAAACATGCACTCAGACCCCAAGGCGGGAATCGAACCTGAGGCCACAGTGCTAACCACTAAGCCTCCATGCCACCCACGTAGTCAAGGTCTGAGACATTTGTAGCTGGAAAAAGACTTGAGTGTCCTGCACAAATCCCCGACCTCATCTCGACTGATCACCTTTGGAACAAAGCGGAACACCGACTGCACCCCAGACCTCCTTGTCTGACCTCACTAATGTTCTTGTGGTTGAGTGAACACTTGTAGATCCCCACCAATCCCCACAGCTACACTCCAAAAAACCTAGTGAAAAGCCTTCCCAGAAGAGAGGAGGTTATTAAAACAGGAAAGGAGGAACGAATTCTGGAATGGAGGTTCAAGAAGCAACATAAGGCAGTGATGGCTGCAAAGTCTAATAAACTCCATTGATACTTTAATGTTACCGTTAAGGGGAAACCCTCAATTAGTCATGGATTTTGAAAATGAGTAATAAGGCAGATGGTAAAGAAATGCAGACTAAATGTACCTTTTTGGTTTGGAAAAAAAAAAACTGCACATTTTTAAGATCCCACTGGGAAAAGACTTTTTATTTTCATTTTAAAATTTTCTTTTACTTTTATGAAACACTTTCATTCTCCTATCACATTTATCGTTAATAATATGAATATCTCCAACAATTCTAACTCTTAGTATATAAGTATTAGTACCACTGTACTTATTCATAAAACGTATTCTTTTTCACTGTTTCTTTATTCTTTTATACATTTAGCAATGTCAAGACACAAAGGCAAGGTCTTTTATTACGTGTATTATTATTACACATTATTATTTAAACTATCTCTCTCCTTATATACCTAAAACATTCTATCTCGACGTTTGTTTTATAAGCAGCCTTATTTAATAATATGGTTATGAGGTGGGAAAAGGGGATCTCGGTTCCACGTCTTTTCCAGATAATTAAAAGGACACTGGAAAAGTCATCATGTTTACAGATGGTGAATAAATCAGAGGCAACAATACAGATTGAAACGACATGAACAGGCGTCTCTAAAGTATTTCAGAGTGACCTTTTTTTTCCCGTAATAACCTTTTTGTCTGGGCTTAGACGTAGGGCTCAATATAAATAGCCCTCTGCAAAGTTAATCCGCTGCACAAGGGGAAAATCAGGGACTGATAATTTGGAGACAAAACAACGAAATCCAGCCAAAACGGCTTCAACATGATGAACAACTGTTCGGGTTAACCAGGCTAAATATTTTGAACCGTAGGGGTGATTTGTTACGCTGGGCAGTTGGGTAGTTTGAATACATCTGTCAAGTCCTAGTTAACCTCTTCTACACAGAAGCCCTGAGGTTTCAGGCTCTCATTTCTCTCTCTAATGATATAGTTTTTTTATTTTTTTTTAAAAACACAATTAACATTTGGAGTGATATCATACTCCATAAAAAAAATTTCACATTTGCATTGCACATAAGCTTGTCTTGGCTTCACTGGCAAATATCGAGCACTAAAGTCAAGATCAAGCGGCACACATTTGATATCACTGCAGGAGGTCAGATTCATTGAAAGGAATAAAGCACATCACTTACAGTAGATCTCAGGGCATCAATAAACAAAAGTCATTTCAGAGCTCCTAGAGAACATGTCTCTCGGCTGTCTATGTACAGTACGTCCAATTTCTCTTTTCTGGCAGTGCTTCAGTCGGCACGGCCTTATGGCTTTCTTTATTTCAAGCAACAACTGCATACATTTGTTCAAGTAAGGATGTCATTACACTTTTTTTTTCCCTATACTGACAATTACTGGAATAAAAGCTTTTATCTGCAGATCCTACCCACACCAACCACATGCACAAAATAGCTATGATCAAAGTGGGCCATACTGGAAAGTTAGTTTTGTTTTTTTTCCTTTTAGCCGAAAAACTTTTTTTTCCCCTTTTTTCTATCATGTTGTTGACAATATATTGCATCTTTCTTTTGACAAGTCAATAAAAGCCTCGAGTGTGTTTGTGAAGATTTTATGGCTTTAATCCTGTTCTGAATATCGAGACAGCATTCAGTCAATTCCTCAGTTTAGTAAGCCTGCGCTGAAACAAACTGACACGAGTAGGTGAAAAGTAACACCCACTAAATTGTTTGAGGGGAGAAAATATTTAAAAGAAAAAAAAAAAAGGGGAGAATGGAAGTCTTGAAATTTCCAAAGATGTGAAACTAAAGCGTCTTGTGAAACACAAGCCTCTGATAGATCTTAATAGTAAATATAATTCGGTTGAGGGAAATAATGTGAGATAGTAAAAGACTAGAGGACTATCTCTTTCCTCTGAGGATCGATGATCTAATTTACACGAGGTACGGAACACTCACATGGTTAAGGAAGTCAGCCATCAGGCGTAACTAGACTACAGGACTGGAAGCATCCGCTTATTTAATGCATCTAAAACGCATTAAATCTGACGCTCTCGCTCACGGTCTTGTGTGGGGTGGGGGGTGGTTGGGTCTCAAACAGCCTTTCAATCAGCACCGGTTTCGCATTCAGGGACCTGCCGCAAGTGTGTCACGGAGGCGATTCTGGGACGCTGCTCTGTCTCAGACCTCAGTGCTTGTCCGTGCCGTCTATTTCTCAGACAAATGCGACAGGAACAGAGGCACTGAGAAACGCATGACAGCTGACACGGGGTTCAGGGAACAGTGGCAGGGTTTCAGCGTGACCTGCAAATGCAAATGTGGAGCGATCACGGCACTGTTTACTCGTAAAAGTGAAAATATTGTCACGGGAGATTCATTCGTGGTCGCGGCATGGGAATTAATCTAACAACGTGACAAGTAAATAAGCAGTTCTCCTATCTTTGGTAGCACCATAATCCAGTCATAGTGTACTAAAAAAAATGGCTTATAATATCAGGCCTGGGGAACATGGTGGCTTAGTGGTTAGCACGGTCTCCATGCACCTCCAGGGTTGGAGGTTTGAACCTCTTCCTCCTCTGGTCCTGTGTGTGAGAGTATGTGTGTAGGTTCAGGTTTGTTGATGAAGTTAAGTGACTGGTTGCTTTACTTCGCAGGGATCCAGCATGTCTGTGTTTCCTTCTGGATCTCCCTTTTAGTTATGCTAACATAGTAAGCCCTGCTGGAGTTCCTACTTGCACTTTGCACTAAATATATTCACTTTATACATTATGTAACTGTGACTATACCCAACTGTTATCTCTCTTTCTCTTCCCCCTTTCTCCCAGTCTTTCTCTGTCAAGCTACTGTACATATGTTGCTCCTGAACTGCCAATGATCCAGACCCCCTCTGCTGTCTGACTCATCCTGGTGTCCCACTTCTGGTTTGAGATCTCGTCACATGGAGGCCCCGTGTGGTCTGATAGGGATGTGTGTGGTGATTGGAGCTGTTCTTAGAGGATGTGTGACTGCAGTTGTTTAACAGTTCAGGATTGGAGTTTCCTACAGTTTTTCTACCTGAGCCTCCAATAACGAACTGGACTCCATACTACTGTAACTTAAACATCTGTATAACATCTGTTATATTGAACTCCCAGGTGCCTAACACACAGTATGACTGCAGATCGAATCCTTGCTATCTGGTATCACCAAAAATGAGGATGAGTCTGGTTCCTCTCAAGGTTTCTTCCTATTGCCATCTCAAGAAGCCACCATCTCGCCCGGTTTGCTCATCAGGGACAATCTAATCTAATTTAGATTCATACACATTTCCATAATTTTCTTTTGATTCTGCAAAGCTGCTTTGATACATTGGCCATTGTCACACCTTGTGCTTAGGTCTTTTTCTTCCCACAGTCCAATGACATGTGGTCTACTTTGATTGTTGTGTCCATCTTGTCTGTGTGTGTGATCACACCCTTGTACTTTTAGTGTATTTGTGGTGGCTCATTCATCAGATCCGGTAATTGCAAAACTGAATCCACATCCCTGAACCACCAAAAGAACACTTTTCAGCAAGGCCCAGCCCTCAGCTGTTTGCTCTGCATCCTCTACCCGTTGCAGTGAAAAATGGCTTCCTGTGATGAGCTTGCTGGTAACAAATAGGACGAATGTGTAGACAAAGCTAAAGTGCTGACCTACTCCATTGACTGGTGAAAGGTAACATCTCTGTCATCCGCTGCCAGCGTCCTCTCGTTCGGTGCAGCACTGAACTCATTTATTTTGTCTAACTACTCCTCCCCGTCATCACCCTCCGCAGTCCCTGACACCTAGATGACAAACAGACCCATCACCTACTCCACCCATGCTACAAATCAGGATGCTCCAGTGTCATAACTTGGTGAAATATACAGCATCATATTAAATATCTGATCTGCAGATTAAAGAAATAAGAAAAACATTGAACGATAAGGAGGTGTTGTATTACAGACTCGATTACATGACATGACATGACATCCCGGCATTCCATTTATACTGCAGCAAGTAATTTTATTGATTTATTCATTTATTTATATTTTCATTAATGCGCAACATATCTTTTATGGATTTAGGTTACATTTCTGTGGCAACTCCAGGGTCCGGGGTCGATTCCCGCCTCGGGATATGCATGTATGGAGTTTGCATGCTCTCCCAGGCTTAGTGGGTTTCCTCCAGGTTTCCTTCCAAAGACAGACATGCAGATTAGGTTAATTGGCGTTCCCAAATTGCCCGTAGTGTGTGCATGAGTTTACTATATGTATATATGCATATGTGTGTGTATGTCCTGCGATGGATTGGCACCCAGTCCCGTTTGTACCCCACCTCGTGCCCTAAGTCTCCTGGGATAGGCTCCAGACTTCCCGCGACCCTGAATACAGGATAAAGCAGAATAGATGACAATTAGACAACAACAATAAAGTTACATTTCATGTTGTAAAACATTCACATTCCTGTTATCACTTATCCTATAGCAGCTATAAACAGTTTCCCAAGCAGCTGCTTCCTCCCTCTGTCTCTATATTAAAGTTAATAAGAGAGAAAAATACATCAAAACACACAACATACTGTATCTGTCCCGAAGACTTTCCTGTATCAGAAAACAAAAAATGTTAATAATGAGTTAAATCAATTAGATTTTTCAGTCCTTGATTAATTAATCTTTGTCAAATTCAGGTTTTTTTTTAACTAAATAAAATTAATTAATAAACAGTTTTTTTGTATTAATGTTACAGTATGAATAAGACATTTATTTTTTAAACTACTGTATATTCATAGTTCAGACTGATTAACAGATTTCCTAATGTTGACAACAACAAATAATGTTAATTAAGTGGTATCTAATGTATAAAGTGAATACATTATGTTGTCTTTATTTTTCGAATAAAAGAGGCAGCCATCAACATACTGTATATTTCTCATTAAAGATTACTCTACACAAATTGAGATATAGTATTTCATGTCATTTTAAAATAAAATTACTCTGTAGCCATGTACTTACTACTCATTACGTCTATTTAATCATGTTTCAACAACCTACCCAGCACTAGACATGTACGAGGGACTTGAACATAGACATAAAACTGATGTACATTTACAAAAGACACAGTGAGCGCTCTTAACCCCCCCCCCCCCTTTTTTTTTTACGTCCGCGAATGATGATCCCGGCCTAAGAGGCTCAAACTATCTAGCGATTGGAACTGTACACACAATCGCTCACCAACACCACTTGCATGTTACAGGAACTCGGCTGGGAGTTATTGCCACATCCCCTCGTACACTCCTGACCTCGCTCCAAACCATTTCCACATGTTTGGAGTTCCTGGGAGGCCAGCGTTTCAGACATGAACAGGTAGTCCGATCATGGCTCCGGTGTACTGAGAAAACTTTCTACCTTGATGGTGTCCGAGCACTAGTGAAACACTGGGATAAGTGTATTAGTGTAGCAGGGGATTATATAGAGAAATAACTCTATATAAGGCAGTTTTGTTTTTTTCTTTTCATGACTGTGTTCTGTTCTGCACAATCAAAAGTCCTAGTTTGACTTGTGTAACCGGGTATAATGTGACTCCTGTATAATGTGACTGCTGTGCTCTGAATGGCAATCAGACTGGTGTGCTCATGGCAGTGTATTTGTGGTGCATGGAAGTGTGTGTGCACAAGTCAGGAGTCTAGACACTCCAGGGATTCTCTGCCAGGACCAAAGTTAATGCAGAATAAAGAAACAGCAATGCTACACTCAACCTTCCTGACACAGTACCTGCAAAATGTGACAAGTTATATTTCAGCAAGGTTAACCCAGCTTTGTCATATGCATCTGAACAAACAGCTGAATTGACAGGAGCCCTGAATTTTAAGGTGAAATACGACTCTCTCCGGAATATATTCCTATCCATGCATAGATAGTTTAAGCAGGGAAATGTCAATGCTCAAAGCATGAATATGGTAACTAATTCTCAGAACTGCACCGCAGGTCCCCATCCTCCCTCCATGTCTTCCAGAGCTGTTCAGAGATTGCGCTATCCAGTAAAGAGTATGCAGCGCAGCACGTGGTCGTGCTCACATGGTCTTTGGCTTTGTGAACGTCTCCGAGCTGACATTTGACAAGCCTGTTTCAACTCTCTAGAGGTACCCTCAATTTACTTGTGGCCCGGGCTGCCAGATTGGGAGCAAAATGATTTTTCAGCAGGCTAAGCCGCTTTTTTTCGCACCTCTAGACTGCATCGCAGAAGCACTGCTAACAGAAGGTTAGTCTCCCCAGATGCACATTTCATATTCCTTTTTACAGAGGAAAGCTTGCCTTTTCCCAGGAACACATTGCTTATGGACAAAATAGCACATATCTTCTGTTAATAGATGCCAAAATGCCTTATGGATACATAATCTACAAAAATTCCCATCATTAAGTCATCGTGTTACAAGTTACAGTATACGCTTTCATGAATTCCACAAATACTAATCGATATATTGTATGAATAGTATGACAATTACATCATTGTTAAATATGTTACAATGACAAAATGTACAGTAGAAGGAGTGCACGAGCCTAAAGATTCGTATCCATCCTTCCTTTCTTACAAGCACTGTTAACTATGTTAATTATGTAAAAAGCTGGATAATTATTCAACACCATGTAGCAATTTGCCAATTAAACGGATTTTAAATTACAAGGCGCTAATTATTGTCTAAAAATTAATCATATAATGAACATTCATAGCTAAATTAGAAAGTTGATAAAAAGCAACAAAGTGTATAATGCCACCAATAAAGCTTTTTAATGAAAACCCAGACTTATCAATTATTGCAAAACTATTGTTTGTGCTATTTATAGCTCTTTCCAAATCAGCTGCGAGTGATTTTCTAAAAGAATTAAATTATGCTTCACTTTTGAGTCATTAGCAGTTTAGAAACTACATCACCAGTCGATACGATCAGTAGAGAAAAATAAAGCCGCAATCGAGATAACGGAGTGAATCGTGTAATATACCTAATAGAACACTTGATATAGATCACAATGTCTGTTGAATATTTAGTAATTACTAATTGCCTCCTTTGAAAAGGAAAATATCACATGCAACCACAGTGTTCTGACTAATAAACAGTAGGAGGACTGCTGTAGTGGTTTCCTTTAACACCAACAGAGACTTCCTGTGTGTTCATTTCCATAGGTACCAATTTATCAAATTCAGGTATTATTATCCCAGCACGAGTACAAAAATCATACAGAGACTTCCACGTCAAATGCGTTTCCCCTCCTTTTTCATTTTGGTCATTTGTGTTTGTCTGTTGAAAATTAATATCTTCCTGCAGTTTTGTTGCACCACTGCTTTTTTGGATGAGCAATATAGAAGCTTGAATATGTCAATACATGTATAAAATGGATAATATGGCCATTTTCCTGATATTATTCTTAAACAAGTGTTTTTAATTATTTTTTTTTATGCTTACGCTCCGGAGTGTCCGCAGAGCTGAGCCTGTCTTCATCAGGAGCCTTTAACTAGGCTATGTCCTGCTAGCGCTCTGGACATTCTCATGAACTGAAGTAATACACAGGGTTCCACTTAGCCGTAGAACCAAAATCACACACAAGTCAAACTGGGACTTGTGATGAAATGTTTTGTAAATGAAGGCGGCAAACTGATTGACGTTTACAGAAGACTTCAAGCACAGTACAGTGATGAGACTCTTAGCTGCAGTAAAACATGTGAAAGATGCAAACATTTTAAAGAAGGCCGTACGTCTGTAAATGAATATCCAGGCCAAGGTGACTGTCTAGACACATCTGTCTGTTGCAACACCAACACCTAGCACATTACAGGAACTCGTCTGGGAGTTATTGTCACATCCCCCTGTACAATCCTGACCTCACTCCAAGACATTTACACATGTTTGGGTCATTAAAGGAGTTCCTGGGAGGCCAGCGTTTCAGACGTGAATGACTTACCAAGCACTAGTGAAACACTGGGATAAGTGCATTAGCATAACATGGGATTATATAGAGAAATAAAGTGAGTTTTTACTCTCATAACTGTGTTCTGTTATTCTGAACAATCAAAAGTCCCGGTTTGACTTGGTCGTCCCTTGAACATAAACTTAACTCTGGACTGTTGCAGCAGTTTCTGCTTAATCCTGTATTTAGGGTCATGGGGAGCCCTGGAGCCTATCCCAGGAGAGGTAGAGCATGAGGCGGGGTACACCCTGGACAGGGTTCCAATCCATCGCAGGGCACATACAACTAAGGGCAATTTGGGAACGCCAGTTAGCCTAATCAGCATGGACTGTGGGAGGAAATTGGAGGAAACCCACCAAGCGCAGGGAGAACTCCATGCACACAGAGATGGGAATCAAACCAGGACCCTAAAACAAGCAAAAACAACCAGATCATGTGATCATGTGTATCTGTGCTGTTTCTTTGCCTATGTGACCAATTTCAAGTGTGTATAGTTAGTTAAAATGAAATAAAACTCAGTTCATCATATTGCCTGGGTTAAGCTAAAAAAAAAAAGGATACATCACTCTATACTGCACAATCCTGAGCACTTTTTTAAAAAAAAAAAGCAAAACGATCAAACAAACAAACAAACAAAAAAAAAAAACAGCTAAAATGCTCTGAATTTTAAGGGCTACATCGCCTACAAATCCATCGCTCATGTCCTTTAAGCAGCAGGCTCTTGTGATGCTCCTGAAAGCATCAGCAGCAAACAGCTGCTCGGTGTCCTGCAAGTTGATATTAATATATTCCAGTGCCAACACTATTGAACACAGACACCGCATACTGACGCGCAAGGCACTTGCTGACTCGTCCGATTGTAATCGTGGCCGGTAAAAAGCTGCCTTATGCAGGGAAAAAAACGCTTCATATCCATCTTCATATCTTACATATGAAAGTGCGGATCACACAGTGGAACCACTGATTTGCATGAAGATCAGATATGTTCTGCATCTTTAAAAAGGGTTTTGGCTAGTTTTTGGTTTCCCAAAAGGAGACCGTTAAGCAGTCACTGGTGCACAGACAACAGTGCGTTGTATACCTTTAGGGGTAACATTTTTCACCGACTCTTTAAAAAAAGACAAAAAAAACATTGTTCATGGAACAAGATAAGGAGTTCATGAGGATTGTTTCACACAAGGGTGCAAAAAACATTCCACTTGCCCACATAAAACCAGCTCATACCTAGATAAAGCAGGCACGCTCACAACAGCACTGTGGTTACTCACAGGAGTCATACCCATAATTCGAAGATGTGTGTTCTACTTCAGAACTATCTAGAACTGTTTAAGCACCAGTTTCTTTTTTCGGTGCATGTTTGTCAAGCTTTTGTCATCAACAGCCTATCACCTATTGTGTGTGTTTCATTTATTATCTGTTCTTTTTTTTAGTTTGTTTCTTTTTTGCCGTGAGTCATACTAAGAGTCCCAGATTAGTGTTTCCACATTGTTCTCTGTCTTATTGTGCTTCACAAGATAAAGGACTGAATTTGCATCCACCTTTTGTCTTTGCAAATCCATGACACAATAGTTGTGCACTTTCTTAGTTGCTCTGGAGTGACAGAACAAAAGCATCTTACAGCTGTACTGTAGATTTGGCTGCGACCGATATCTCTGCCCTGACTGTGAACTAAACTACTTCTGTCTTCATTCATTTAATCCTTAATAGTTCTAATTACATGCACATGTCCCGCTGTTGAAATGCATGTAGGCTCAAGTACACAACACTCAAACGTGTGTGTGTGAGAGCCTAGGCCAGGAGACTTAGGGCAGGACGCGGGGTACACCCTGGACGAGGTGCCGATCTATGAAAGGGCACACACTCATTCACACACTGTGGGTAGTTTGGGAACGCAAGTGTAGCCTAATTTGCATGTCGTTGGACTGTGGGAGGAAACCAGAGTACTCAGAGGAAACCCACCAAGCACGGGCAGAACATGCAAACTCCATGCACACAGACCCAATGCGGGAATCGAACCCGGAACCCAGAGGTGCAAGGTGACAGTGTTAACCACTAAGGTGTGCGAGATAGAGTTCTTTAATGATTCACAACCCATTCATCCCCCCTTACATACACAAAAACAAACAATCAGAAGGGGTTTTCAGTGCTGTCTGGTTCAGGCATTTCTGAAAGAATCCCAATTATGTTATTATTATTCAACTATTCGGATGACTCATTCACAGACCTTGACCCATTTCTGTCCACTGCTCATGTAAAATGTAGACTCATTAACATGACTTACTGTACAAAAACTGCCATTTAAAATGCTTGTATGGCAAAGTCATGCTTTTAGGCTTAAGCCTTTACATTTATTTTTTTTTTTTTGCCCCA
Source organism: Leiocassis micropogon (assembly GCA_028565275.1). NCBI lineage: Eukaryota > Metazoa > Chordata > Actinopteri > Siluriformes > Bagridae > Leiocassis > Leiocassis micropogon. The sequence continues at coordinate 16,044,668 of JAOVVA010000030.1, read as the reverse complement.
GTGCATCTGAACTGTCAGGGATTCCTAATTATTTTCTTCTTTCCAAAACGTATAAACATCTCGTCCGACAGAGAGACCATATTCCGTAGCCCTAACGCAAGCCACAGATTTCAGACGATCCTGTTTGTAATTATCAATTCATTTGGGAATATGGGTTTTTCTTTTAAAAATAAGGGATTGTTTTGCTCTTGGATGAAGCCACATCAAACAGTATCAAACATAAGCCTTTAATGTGTCTTCAAACCCAAGAAAATGGAAATTCAACAATAAGGCGCCACTGATGAAGTCTGCGAGTCCCTCAGGAAAAGACTTTGCTGTTTGAAGATAAGGTTTTTTTTTGGGTTTTTTTTCCTGCTTCTTTGCAAAAAGAAGAGATGTTTTGTCAGTGCATCTCAAATAACAAATGAAGTCTGGGCAAATCATTTTATGAAACACTTTTGTCAAGGAAATAGTATGCATTGTTGCAAGACAAAAAAAACAACACACACACACACACACACTCGCGCACACACGCACATACAGTACACGCAAGAATTCAGAAAAACAATAATAATCTGGAACTCACATAGGTCTGTATAGCTTGGAGGTTTTAGGGCTTTCCCAACTGTGTCAGGACCGCTTTCCGAAGCCATTTGTCACACTTTTGTCCTTTTCTTATGGCTGCTATCTGTGCGTGATTGTTGAAGTACCTGCCAAAGAGGAAAAGCAAGGACAATTTAAGGGAATCAGTCACAAAGTTGTGAAATCTACAGGGTCATTTTATTTTTTTATATAGTATCTGTACAGTATCTTGATTTGATTAATGTTGAGACATAAGACAGAACTTGAACAACTGTCCCACAGGTTGGTGCTGACAATAGGTTTTGGACCTGATACTGCAAGTTGGAACTACTGTACTGTACTGTATATGGCCAAAGATATGGGAAAGAACATTTAAAGAAAAATATAGTTTAAAAGGAAACATTTGCGGTGGCATGGTGGCTTAGTGGTTACACTGTCACCTTGCACCTCCAGGGTCTGGGTTCGATTCCTTTGCATGTTCTCCCTGTGCTTGGTGGGTTTCATCTTGGGACTCTGGTTTTCTCCCACAGTCCAAAGACACGCAGTTTAGTCTAATTGGCATTCCCGTAGTGTGTGAACAAGAAGTGTGTGGCCTGCAATGGATTGGCACCCTGTCCAGAGTATACCCGCCTTCTCCTGGGATCGGATCTAGGCCCCCCACGACCCTGTATACAGGATAAAGCAGTATAGACGATGAATAAGTAAGTGAGTGAGAAAACATGTCATGGATTAAGGTTTTACTGTTGCCATTGCTTATTTAAGTTTTACCTTAAAGATTTTATCCTTTAATCTACGTTTATTTAAAGTTCTTGATCTGACACGTCCAACTGAACTGCTACAGGAAAAAATGAGTGATCCTATCATGACCAGAGAAGTTGACAGTTCTAGGACATGACACACTGATACATCCAAAAGATGAGGATGCTGAGTAATCCAGCTCTATTTTGGGTGAGAAAGTTGCGCTGTTACTGAGATCGCACTAGGCCAGTAAGGACATGACTCACATCCCTTTGATCGTAGGATTATTGCAGACAGTACGGCTTGAATTCAACAGAGAATATTATCAGCACTGTAGTGCACCTGGATGTGCACAAATAACACAAATCTACACGTTCAGAAAAACAACAAAAGCTTCACTTGTAGTGTTTAAAATGACCTACAGTAGATCATCAGATCGCTATTCGAGTGAGGTTCGTGTCATTAGCGACGTCTTGCTTTGGCAAATTGAGCACATGTGATAAGGAAGGCAATTAATATTATAATAAGTGCCATAATGAACGCACAATGCAACACAACGCACACGATGGTAATAAGAGTGACTGGGTGAATCATTATAGATGTTTTTCTAGAACCACATATGGTGGAGGGTCCTTAGTCCTTGTAAAATATATATATATATATAAAAAAAGAACACACAATCAATTAGTCTGCAGTGACCTGGATGTTTTTCTGGCTGACCGATTTCGACTCGGTGACCCCAAGCATCAGAGTACAAAGACCAGCTTTAGTTGAAGTCATTGTCTCTCTGGAGCCTCTCTGTGGTCATTAAAATCATCTCAGTACAATAAAGCCTTGGGGGTCTGGGACTACAACGAAGACGTTGAACAGCTTGGGAATCATCTTTAGCAGTCATTACCATCATACTGTAACGGGCAGGACAAGTAACAACTTAACCCATTCTCACAGCACACTGACATTCCATTCTGCAGAGGAAGGAAAATCACTCACTCATCATCTATACCACTTAATCCTGTGTACAGGTTCTTGGGGCACCCAGGAGACTGTGTCACACACATGCACACACAATATGGGCATTTTGGAAATGCCAATTAGCCTAATTAGCATGTCTTTGGACTGTGGGAGGGAACCTTAGTACCTGGAGGAAACCCACCAAGCACAGGGAGAACATGCAAACTCATTGCACTCAGACCCGAGGCGGGAATCAAACCTGGAGGAACCTAGAACCTAGAGACAAGGTGACGGTGCTAACCACTACGCCATAGTGCCACCTGGAATAAAAATTTTCTTTTTTGGGATTTTTTTCCAGATTTTTCTCCCTAATTTAGTCGTGTCCAATTCCTCACCGTCACTAGGGGGCTCGAACATTAAGGCTACTACTACCACTCAGTCGAGAGGGCCGAAGACTATCACGTGTTCCCCTCCAAACCACGTGATGCCAGCCGACCGCATCTTTTCGAACTGCTCGCTCGTGCACTGTTGGGGGGCGGTGTAACACACTCGGAGGACAGCGCTATCCGCTCCTTCCGCTTGCGCGAGCTCACAGACACGGCTGTGGAGCTGTGATTAATGTGGGAGCACCAAGTACCTCTCATCCCTCCCCTCTGCGAGAGCTCGGCCAATCAGCTCTCTCTAGATCTTCGGCTGTGAGAGGTTACAGCATCACACGGGAATCGAACCAGCGATCTCCAGATGATAGGGCGAGCACTTTACCACAGTTGCGACAGTAAACTATTCAATCCACACAACAACTTGGCACAAGTTTTACGCCGGATGCCCTTCCTGACGCAACCCTCCTTTTTTAAATCCTTTTTTGATCCTGAGCCCTACTCGTGGGAGATCGAAAACCTGCTGTACCACTGAGCCACACTGTTATTACAGGGTGGTATCGAAATATGGTATCAAAAGGATGCTGAGGGTTCCCTCTTTCTTTCTACATCACAAAATCCTCATTTACTCTCACTCACTCATCGTCTATACCGCTTAATCCTGTATTCAGGGTCGCAGGGGGCCTGGAGCCCATCCCAGGAGACTTAGGCGGGGTAGACAGGGAGCGAATCTATCAAAGGGCACACACACATACACACACACTATGGGAAATTTGGTAACGCGAATTAGACTAATCTGCATGTCTTTGGACTGTGAAAGGAAACCAGAGTACCTGGAGGATCGAACCCGGACACTGGAGGTGCAAGGCGACAGTGCCAACCACTACAGTCTAAAAATATGATTTCTACAGATTTTTCCGAGGCCCTCCTCGTGAACAAATTCGCACTGGCCTTATTTCAGCAACCAGTTATGATAAAGTAACAAATTGCAACTTATTGAACCATGAGTCTGAAAATATGCATAATTCAATTCACGCAAAATCCGACTTAACGCTTAAGATTAGTCAGGATGGTGTACGTGTTTCTGTACGTATAGTATGGTGACTTTGAATGGGAAAGCTAAAGGGGTGTGAATTTACAGGTGCAGAAATGAAACGGATCGCACAACTAAAGTGTTTTTTAAAGCTGCCACAATACATTTATACCTTTAAAACATAGTAAAAGAAAAGAAATACTTCTGAAAATCTGTGAAAATCCCTGCGTGTTTATATGCGTATGAGCCATTAGCTTTTTGGCCTAAAGTTAACAAAGTTAAGACAATGAAACTTTTATTCATACTTTTTTTTTTTGCAGTAACTTCTTCATGCTGGTCGGGGTCACAGGAGTCTATCTCAGGAAAACAGGCGGACGCAGGAATAAATTTGCCAGGAATCTCCACACAGACACAGATACCCCGAGTCCAGGATGAAGAAGCAGACTCTGGAGCTGTGCTTAAAAAAAGAACTGACCTTTCATTATTATTAATCAGCGTTAGCTGTGTTAGCCAGCCACTTGAACACATCACAGTGTTCCTGTTGCCAGTTAGGTAGCTGGCTTGGTTATTGGAAAGTTTCTGCTAGTAGACATTTGATTTTGATCGCTAGCCAAGTTTGCCAGCTAACATCAAGCGTTTGCGCACGTACACCTCGCCGTAGCACCTTGGACGAACATTTCAATCTGATTTTAAGGTATAAAATACAGACATTGACAAAATATGACATTACCCAGACATCTCTCCGGTTAATAAAAGTGCTGGATGCGACACAAGTTGTGCACATACTGTACATGCTCAAAAATCCAGCTTGGATTTATTTGCTACACTGCTGCCAAAAAAGAAAGCTGGTCGAGAATCTTTGCCAGCTGGTAGATTCTGAAATGCCACTACTAATGCAGAATCAGTTAGCAGTTGGCAAAGAAGGTCAAGCAGGGTTTATGGGTAAGGCTTGTAAATAAACAATAAGCAAAGTTTGGTAGCAAACAAGAATCAGGTTTATTACTATATGTAAAAATTATTTGCTAGAAAGATAAGTTAACATTATTTTGTTTAATTATACCAGAGGCCAGGTTCGCTAGCAGGTTTTAGCGCTCATGAGCGCCAGCAGCCGTAATCCTGTATTCACTGTGTGTGGTCATTTTTTTCATGATTTTGGTCAGTGTTTACGTCACTGGCGTCTGGCGGTAAATTCACATTTCTGGTGCTTAATCATGTTGTTGGCAACGTAGCCTGATTTAACTTATCTTGTGTGATAGCTGGCAAACGAGCAGCCTAGAAGTGAACAAAAGAAAACAACTGGAAATTTTTCAAGCTTTTAAAAACAGAAAGCGACCTGTTCTATGCAGTGAAGGTTGAAATAAATGCAGTAGGGTTATTCAGGGTTTTATGGTGGTGTTGTGTCGGTAACATGGAGGCACAGTGGCCATAGTGGTCAGCACTGTGGCCTTGCACCTCCAGGGTCGGGTTGGATTCCCATCTCGAGTCTGTGTGCATGGAGTTTGCATGTTCTCGGTGGGTTTCTGCCGGGTACTCCCTTACAATTAGGTTAAATTGGCATTCCCAATTTGCCCGTCATGTGGGTGTGTGTGTATGTGTGTGTGTGCCCTGAGATGGATTGGCACTCCATCCAGGGTGTACCCCACCTCATGCCTCAAGTCTTCTGGGATAGGCGAGCCTGTACAGGATAAGCAGTATAAAAGATTAATCAATTAATTAATTAATGTATAGGTAACATGGAACATTATGTCATGGAAGAATTTTTTTTTTTTAAAAAGCTTCAAATTATCTTTTTGTTATTTTAAGTAAATTTTTTGTTATAACATGAAAATTCCTTATTTTGAAACTATGTGAAAAGATCATTTTACATTATAACTTGAAACTATCTTGTTATACAATAAACTTTTCACATAAAAACATGAAACTTTATTATTATTATTATTATTTTGTGGCAACAATTCGCTTCCATAGTAGCACCTACTGTAAATCATTCTCTCTATCTTGCTTACTCACTCAGTTACCGAGTAGTCATATGCGAATGTGTCGCACCTAAACACTAACCGTAGCATACAAGCGGGCAGTCGGCTCTTGTAGTACTATGAAATGTAATCCTGCAGGAGACTCCTGTAGGCTCTGATTCATAGATCATTCAGATTGTAGGTTATTGCCGCCGATTATGACTTCGATTATGCTAAATTGGGTTTAAGTAATACATAATGTTTTTTTTTTGTTTTATATGGGTACCAAATACCAACAAATTAGCAAAAACTAACTAATAAATAAATAAATAATACTTAACAATATGAATGCTGCAAAGTAGAAACAGAAGAAAAGTACTGTAGGTATTTGGCCAAAACTGTTACTTATTGATTAATCAGGCCCCTTATCCCAAGTTAAAGGCAATCTTAATGCCCCAGCATACCAAAACATCTTGGACAATGCTATGCTTCCAACTTTGTGGCAGTAGTTTTGATGAAGGCCCTTTTCTATTCCAACATGACTGTGTCCCAATGCATAAAGCAAGGACTATAAAGACATGGTTTGATGAGTACAGAGTGGAAGAACTTGACCGGCCCAAACACAGAGCCCTGACCTAAACCCCATCGAGCACCTTTGGGAGGAACTGGAGATTGCAAGCCAGGCCTTCTCGTTCAACATCAGTGCCGGACCTCATAAACGCTCTACAGAATGAATTCCCACAGAAACACTCCAAAATCACACTTCCAGTCTTCCAAGAAGAGTGGAATCTGTTAGAGCTGCAAATGGAATGGGGATTCCGACGCCATATTGAAGTGTATGTTTTTGGATACAATGTCCCTGTTGGCTTGGCCAGATACTTTTGTCCATATAGTGTCATCAGCAGAGAAGAGAAGGTGTGATGGTTACTGAATTGATATTATTAGAGGACTGATAACTAAAACCCAGACAGCCTCACGCAGCATGTTACTATGACTGACTGCACTTTGGTGTCGGTGTCTTCGCTGTCTACTGTGTTTACAGGTTCCATAAAACAGCTGGGATCTGGTAATGTGTTCATGTGAAATACGTTCCTTAGCCAGAGTTAACATGGCTGTTGGGATCATCAGCCCAACATCTCAAAGGCTAGTGTTGAGTATACTCTAAGTTAAAAAAAAAAAAAAGAAAGAAGAATGTGTCGTTTCCATACAACTGGATTATAAAAGAGATATTTCATGACTCATGACTGGTATTTTCATGGCTAGACCTGAGGGTAAACTCAAGGAGAAAAGACTAGATATAAAGCTTGTAGCAATGTATGTATATATGGAAACATGATACTGTTAGCTTGGGATGAGGGTAAGCCACAAGCAATGTAAAACTGATGAAACATGGTTCTTTTTGTGTGTAAAGGTTTATACGTTCTCCAGAGTGTTATGTGAAGCCAGTGATTTGAGCTCAGGTCACACATAAAGGCTCTTATTAACTCTCCAATAACTTGGATGACCTCTGGGTTCAACTAACATGCATTCCACATGCCAAAACACAGTATGGGTGCTGATTTTATTTATTATTTTATTTTATGTTATACATATAATACAAAAAATGTTTTGGCCAAAGAAGCTACTTCTAAAGGTTATGCAACATGGAAGTGATCAATCTTGCTTCCCTAAAAATTTCAAGTTGCTAACTTCAGCTGTTTTGGGGAGATGATTTCATACCGCATGTGCCCCAAAAATGCTCATTTTTCAGCGTTATATTATCTCGCTTCAAGCAATAATCAATTAAAAATGTCTTCAAAATTGGTGTAAGCTTCTAGAAGCATATTTTAAAAAATATAAAAATTGTTCCTTAAATTAAAGCATTCTGCCCAAAAAATCTGTAGTGTCCGTAACCATGTCAAACTCATGTTGCAATATCTTAACAATTTAGCATTTTAGAATAATACACTTTTCATGTGAAATCTAAATTGCCCAAGTTTCATTTGAATGACAGTTAAGATCATTGAAAGATTTGAATTTTAAAAAAGTTACGGACACTACACCTACAGTAGATGAGATACTTTTTAGCACCAAATACCATGTTTTGGCCGGCTGTTTTTACTTCTCTCAGGATCTGTATTTAAAAATGTACACTACTGTTCAAAAGTTTGGGGTCACTTGCAAATTTCTTTGTTTTTGTTTAGTGATTTATTTTCTACATTCTAC
>JAOVVA010000030.1:16021504-16036748 GCA_028565275.1 Leiocassis micropogon | reverse complement strand
ATGTAGAAAGAAATAAAAATCAGGAACCATCATGGAGTTAGAAAGTGACCCCAAACTTTTGAACGGTAGTGTAAGTTTGAAACATACAACAATACTTTTTTTAAAAAAAATTGTTTTTTTTTGTCCACAAACTTTTACAACAAAATGTCATGCAGATGCTGCACTTCAAACATCTGTCAGATTAATTTATTCACTAATAAACAACATTGTCTTTGGAAACACTCTGGACACTAAAACTCTGTATTGTTTTCACATTTGAGCGATTGAACATTTATATAACATGAGTACGCTATTCTGTACACCATGTTATCATAACTAGCATTCTTAACATAACACGCTTCACTTTAAGTGGTTTGTTTATGGTGTCCAACACCCAGTTGTTTTTCATGCATGTTTCTGGATTTCCATGAACCACATGAAACGGCAATGGGGTTTTTTTGTTGAAAAAAAAAAAACAATTAGGGACTTTATTGTGGGTCATTTATAGTGAAGCTGCTTCCATTTTATAGCTCCAGAGTAACGTGGCAAGAAATTCCATTAATAATACAAAACCATGTAAAACATTAGAACTCTCAGAGCTATACCGTACCAATGTTACACAACTCTACAAAGTGTAGAGTGTAGAGAACACGTACTACCGAGCATCTTTCAGTAAAAAGGTCAAGATCATTAAATGTGGTGAGTTCTTTTATTATATGGATCACATTTTACCATTAATCTGAAACAGAGATGGGTCGGTAAGGCTTAAGCCAGTACCAAAAGGAAAGCTTAAATTCTCAGATTGCAGCTTCATTATGTGGTTGCTTTATAGAAAATGAAAATCCTTCACAGCACATCGTTCCTTACGGCACTGAAAAATCATTAGTGACCAGAATTTTTTTTTTTTTCACTCGTCATTCAGTTTATTTTTTAAGCCGTCATAATTGCCAGTGGGAATAAACATGGTGAACGAGTATTTTTACTTCTGTATATGACATCTGACACTATAATCACAGGCTCCTCCAGGTTTGAAGGCAATAATTTAAAGACATACAGATCATTGTCTGGTCAATCAAGTCCCTGCAGCATAAATTACCACCAGTCTGAGAGTAAGAGAAGAAGAAGTTGTCGAACGTTAAATTCGATGATTCAATCCTACAGTGTAAATATACAGTACTGTTAGTGCCGTGCCTTAGTGAAGTCAGACGCAGGAAAACGAGCAGCTCGCTAATGCCTGATGAAAAGTTTTTACAGCTAAATTGCTAACTGGAAAGACTGACGCAGTAGGCTCAACGTCACAAAGCGTTCACCTTTGAGCTTCTCTTTCCCGGCGCACACGTCTATGAAAAGCGCGTCGTATTTTTGCAAGTGGCTGGTTGTGACAGCGCTCCACTGTGTAGAAACACTGCTGCTTTTATTCTGTGCCGTGGCCACAGGCTGAGGCTGCTGGGGCCAAGTCCTGCACCTGCTTCTCCAACACTTCAACGGGCCATTTTCCTGCCAAGCGGGAGCAATCGAGCAATCAGCTAGATCTCTGTGGAAACTGTCAAAAAATAAGATTTATTAGGACAGTAAGCAGAAAGGTGTGTGCATTTGTGTGGGCAGGATTTATATCGTAGTGAGGACTGACTGTTCCATCAAGGATGGGAATATGTGACAGGTTTGACCTTGTGGGGACATGGTACAGTACCTCTGAAGAAAACTTATTTTATTTAAAATTTTTATTTAAAAAAAATAATTAAAAAAAAGAAAAGTTTGTAGAAATAGTTAAAAGTTTAAAGCTAAAAATAATCTGATATTATTATCATATTATTATTACTATTTCGGGTTGAAGCCCACGTACATGTCTGTCTGTCTGTCTGTCTGTCTTTCTGTACGGCAGAACTCTCTGTCTAACTTATTAATACATAGAAGTCACATTCGCTATGGTGTGTATCTTATGCCTTGTTTACACCAAGATTAAGTTTTGTCTTAAAACAAATGTGTGTTTAAATTCACTTATACCACTGCAGGGCTGTGAAAATATGAACTACTTACTCATCTTCTATACCGCTTTATCCTGTATTCAGAGTCGCGGGGACCTGGAGCCTATCCCAGGAGGCTTAGAGCACGAGACAGGGTACACCCTGGACAGGGTGCCAATCCATCGCAGGACACACACACACACACAGCCATTCATACACTACGGGCAATTTGGGAACGCCAATTAGCCTAATTAGCTGCATATCTTTGGACTGTGGGAGGAAACCGGAGTAGCCGGAGGAAACCACAGGGAGAACATGCAAACTCCATGCACACAGAGACGGGAATCGAGCCTGGCCGGGAATCGAACCCGGACCCTGGAGGTGCAAGGAGACAGTGCTAACCACTACACCACCGTGCCACCCAAAATATGAACTAATCCCAGTAAAAATATTCAGTTTAGCTTTTCTAATTAATATCTGTTGGTGTTGGGTGTAAGCAAGTAGCTTATTAGTAGCTTATTGAGTAGCTTCTACTCAACATTTAAATTTAATTCATGGCACGGGTTTAGTTTCAAGTACTGTCGAAGTTTCATTAAATTCTGTCCAGCAGATTTTACGTGAAGCTGTGACAAAAAAGCTGTGTCTGGACAGACATACAGATATACAGACAGACGTAACATTTTCTGAGACTGGTTTCAGGTCCTCCAATATATGAAACGTAAGGATCTCATTGAAAAAACAAGTTCTAACCAATGTACAGATAAAACCTCTCTTTTATTTACTGTACATAGAAGAGAAAATGTAATTTAATTCATTTATTTCACTTATCCTATGTAGGGTCACTCGAGGTAAAGGCTGGATACACCCAGGATGGGGTGCCGATCCATCACAGGGCGCACACACCCATACACAATCACACACTGCAGGCAATTTGGAAATGCCTGCACCACATATCTTCAAATTGTGAGGGGAAACTCACCAACCATGAGAACATACAAACTCCAACAGACAGAACAAGGAAGATTCAATTTTGCAACAGTGCAAACTACTGCCTTACAGCTGTGTATAAATTGTATACACAGCTGTAAGGCTGTAGGCTGTGTATAAATTTCTGATATACTTTTTTTAACACTATATATATAATGAGCAAGCTGGAGGCGATAGCAACAAGAAAAAAAACTTCCTGAGATGATATGGGGAAAAAACCTTAACAGGAACCAGACTTTAAAAAGGGAACCCATCCTCGTTTGAGTGACATTTAATATCAATAATGTTATTAATCAATTAATGTTATCAGCCATAACATAAACGCCACTGGTAAGTGAATTGAATAACATTGATTTTCAATGGTATACCAGATAACTGGTGATAGGCGGCAAGGTGGTTTGGTGGTTAGCACTGTCACCTTTGAACTCCAGGGTCGGGGATCGATAAACTCCACTTCTGCATGGAGTTTACATGTTCTCCCCATGCTTGGTGGGTTTCCTCCGGGTACTCCAGTTTCCTCCCACTGTCTAAATACATGCAAATTAAAAAAATTCCCCGTAGTGTGTGAATGTGAGTGTAAGTATTGACTGGAGATCCTACAGTACCAGGGTCGTAAAAATGGTAAATACAATGGTCACGTTGGTCTCCATGGTCCCTAGTTGGACTAGATGTTTGGATGGAAATTGTTGATAAGATAATGGGCACCCAAGGCTCATCTATACCTGTGGGGAGTAAAAGCTAGCCCGCTTGGCTTGATCCCAGAGAAAAGCCAGTGTACTGTAGCACAATTTGCAGAAAAAAAGTAAACACTGGCCATGACTTGTCCTGCTGTGTATGGGGATTTTCAAGCAAAGAGTTCAAGCTTGTTGATCAGGCCTTTAAATTCAACAGATCCCAATCTGATCGAGCATCCACGGGATGCACCAAACAAGTCTGATCCATGGAGACCACCGTGTCGACTGAACACTGATGGAGACTTGAGTGCAAATAAACTGTCAGTGGTTAATGCAGCCTTGCATCTCCAGGTCCTGGGTTCGATTCCCGCGTCGAGTCTGTGTACATAGAGTTTGCAGATTCTTCCCATGCTTGGTCACCAATGGTCACTATTGGCCCCCGAAGTCCCTAGTTGAACTACAGAGGTTCCTATAATGCACTATAATGCACCATTATAAATTCTGCTTCATTAATATTCAACTTCTGGAATCTTCGATGTCAGATGTCAGGTGTTAGCCAAATTAGTTTGAAAACTATACTCGTTCTCAAAAGTAGTACCACATTAACACATTGTTCATGAAGGATAGAACGGCATTCAAATGCAAATACCAGCTTGGTTCATACACGAATCTTGGAACAACCTCATCTGTGTGCAGATGTTTCCTCATTGATGGGGAAATTATACATTCATGACCCAGCATTTCAAATGTCATCCAATTACCAAAAAAAAAGAAGAAGAAAATACTTTCCCAATTACCATGTTAAATTAGAAACAATAATCTTTATTTTCAATTTTCCTTTGTGGTTAAAGAGTAAGGTTATGCTTGAGTCTATAAATATAATCAAATACTGTATAGAAACAAACACACAGCAACTTTTCACAAAAGGATGCTTAAAAAAAGGACCCGGACATTTTCCAAGACTGTGAGGTTCGTTAAACTGATTAGGGGTTACCGGAGGACATCAGATCTGCTCTGATCTTTCTTCTGGAAGTAATTAAGCTGCTCAAAAGAGAAAGACTCCCATCAGAACGCGGACGTTCTTTCCATTTTGTTGAACTTAAATCAAAAACATATTCATTAGTATCAGAAATAAACCGGCATGCAAATCTAAACCACTTACAAAAATAAACAGCTAAATATGTACAAGATCACAAACAGTCCATTAGAGATTTTTCTTTGCTATCATTATTATTTTTTTATTATTGTTATTATCATTATACAAACCACTCACCCCTTTTGTACCCCAACATTGAGTTAAGAGGCTGGAGCTAAGGGGGTGACATGCAGTAACAAGCAGCATTTTCAATGCATTTACACATTTTTCCCCAGTTCAAACACTGGCACCAAATAATGATGCACCACTGATGAGGGAAATAAAAGTGTGTCTGGAGAGCAGCAGACCACAAGGAGATAAGGGGGTGGGGGGCGCTGCGGGTAGACAGAAAGAGCACTGTAACAAGTAGCCACCAACAAATGCGAGAAGAAAGGAAGTTGAACATTTGTAATATGAGGAGACATTTGTGCCAGAATTAGGCTGGGATCTCGACAACAAAGACGAGGACAACTTCGCCGACTCCGGAGCTGTGAGCACGGCTGCCCGGGTTCTGGCTGCTGTGCCTCTTAAGGGAGAGATTTGCCTTACAGCTGGCACAAGCGCAACAGAACTGATCTGCCTTTCCCATAAATCCCCCTCCCTCCTTCGCTTACTCGTAGCGTCAGACTGGGCTGGGTGTCAGGGATGGCACACATCTCATCAGTCACACCGCAATCTCTCTGCCAAGACTGTACCCGGCCACAGAGAAACACCGTGCTGCGTTTTTTACACTACACACACACACACACTTTCCGTCATCTACACACCCTGGCTAACTAAAAGAGCTGTTGTTCCACCCATCTGCATCCAGATCCCACTTTCAAACGCTCTTTGTATATGAAAGTGGACGTGTTTGTGTGAGAATACTGAACGCATGCTATATCCATCACTTTCTTGTTGCTCGGCTGAAACTGGCTGACCTCGGCATCGCATTTAGCCCGTTTAAGTCAGTTTAGCTTAGGCCCTTTCCTCTTTTAACCCCAGCCAAAGGGCTGGGCCCTCAGGCATCTGAGGAGTTAAAGAGAGTGGAAAACCCACGCTTGGCCGCTTCTCTGTTTACTACCAAGTTTTACACTCTGCTCATGGAAGAAACAAAAGAAATGTTTGCAACTTTGTCTCCAGCTGCCTCAATCATCATCAGTTCCAAGCTTTTAAGAGCAGAGGCTGATCTTCACCACTAAGACCACATCCGTGCCCAAACTCACCCCAGAGATCACACTGAACCAGATAAACAACCATCTACATAACAACCATCCATCAGAGAGGGCTTTCTCTCTCTCTCTCTCTCTCTCTCTCTCTCTCTCTCTACATATCGTTACGATTCAGATTTTTAATAGCTTTTTTCCAGTCTCCATATTTATAACATTTAATGCCAGTTTTTACACTGTGCATAACTTCTTTTATCTTTTTTTTTTCATCTTTTATCATGTGGTTTTATGATTCATGAATCTTGTCCTAAATGGCACATTGGTACAATATGTACTGTAGCATTGCTGATCCCACAGCTCCAGAGTCCAGGGTTCAATCCAGAGATAAAATTACTGTGTGTGTGCATGCGTGTGTGTGCGTGCGCATGTGTGCATGTTAAGTTTCTCTTGTTCTTCTTCTTTGAGATAGATGATAATCAACATTAAATTTGCAGTTGTGTGTGTAAAGCACGTCATGGACATGATTAGCCTCTAATTTGATTAGCCTCTATTCTCATCCCACACCCATACCCACCCCACTCCTCGGTATTACTTTTGATCCACCACAACCTTGACTGAAGACAAATCAATCACTCAATCAATCAATCGATATTGTCTTTTGTAGCATAGAAGATTTTCATCCCATGATGTAGTAAATGTTTGTTGTACATTTCTATGTGTATTGGACACAGACAAAACATGGTATCGGTGCTATAATGTGTCTCAACCTAGGTCAAAAAGTGAATCATATAAAACTATTTTTGTTAACACTTAATTTTTCATAATACTTCTCCCAATCCGTGCTTAGTTTTTGTAAATATGCATATATATCAGATAAAAAGAAACATTTGCTAAATACAATTTCATGCCCTTTTATGTCTGTAACCTTTTTTTCCCCCTGTAGTGTCTGTAACTTTTTTTTTATTCATATCTTTCAATGATCTTAACACTCATTCAGATAAAACTTGGCCAATTTAGATTTTACATGAAAAGACACAAACCTGAAAAAGTGTATTATTCAAAAATGCAAAACTGTTAAAATATTGCAACATAAATGTGACATGGTTACGGACACTACAGATTTTGAAGGGGGGGGGTCCTTAATTTTGCACAGAATGCTTTAATTTAAGCAACAATTTTTACAGGTCATATTATAGCTTACACCAATTTTAGTATCAATACTCATTAGGAAATATGAATAATTTGCATTTTAAATAATTATTGTTTGAAGTGAGACAGTATAATGATGAAAAACGGGCATTTTTGAGGCACATTTAAAATCATCTCTCCAAAACAGCTGAAGTTAGCAACTTGAAATTTTTACGGAAGCGAGATCGGTCACTCATGTTGCATAAACTCCAGAAGTAGCTTCTTTGGCTCACACACATTTTCTGTATTATATGTATAAAAGAATATATAAAATTCTGCACCAATACTGTGTTTTGGCCGATAGATATGGTGTAAAATGGAACCACTCACCCTAGCATGTGGTGCATCCAGCAAAAGTCTTGCTCCCATTTGAACTTATTGGGTGCGGTTCATTTGCTAAGATCTAGCCCAGTGTCACTACTGCTAGAGTCAAATACAGCTTATGACTTGGAATTTCCAACCAAAGAAAATGCCTCCTCAACTTTGAAATTCCTCTTCTGAAAGTCTGGAAGGTTTCCTCAACCCCATGTTCAGAATTTGACGTCAATGTGGCTAAGCAATACGCCTGTGTACACCGTCAACAGGAAATGAAATTTCACTTCATCAATTTAAAGCAGTTCACAGTAGAATTAACTTTAGATCAATCAACAAGGACAGACTTTATTATTTGGTTAAATCTATTTACAGAATTTTCAGCATTCTGATGGACTCAGTTTAAAAGTGTAGAATTTCCAGCTGATAGAAATCCATTTGCATGGGTTAGACATCTAAAATTAAAATGGTTTATATTAATTTATTTGCAACATAGATCATAGAATCTTATAAAATAACTTGATAGTCTTGTCTTGAAAGGAGTGAGTTAAACATTGATGGTAAAGACACTTTCAAACAGAAATTCTGAAGCTATTAGTAATTTAAACATTTATTAAAGTCATTCTCCGTGAGATGAGAATGGTTATTCATGCCTTACACTGCGGTTAGGATGCAGTTGTATATCAGATTGTAATATCTCTGCTTGACTCCTAATGAAAATATAAAGATAAAGAAAAGCACATACTGTAGGCAGCACGGTGGCTTAGTGGTTAGCACTGTCGCCTTGCATCTCCAGAGTCTGGGTTCGATTCCCGGCCAGGTCTGATTCCTGCCCCTGATGGTCTGCTGTGGCGACCCCTTGCCGGGAAAAGCCGAAAGACCACCAACAAGAAAACTGGCATTAATTGTGCAGATAGCAGTTGCCTTAACTGGGGAAAAGATGTGTTTTGACCATAAAGCAATAGCAATCTCCATCCAGCTCCTAAGCATAAAGAATGAACATCTAAAGGAAATCAACACAAGACGACATTACATTTGTTCATAAGGGTAGCTTGCATGATCAAGTACACTATATGGACAACAGTATTTGGCCAAACCTGCAATATGAAGTCGGTCCCTCTTTCCTTTTACAGCTCTAACAGTTTCCACTCTTTACAAGATTTTGGAGTGTTTCTGTGGGAATTCATTCTGTAGAGTGTTTATGAGGTCAGACACTGATGTTGGACGAGAAGGCCTGGCCCGAAATTTCCATTCCAGAGGTGCTTGTTGGGGTTTAAGTCAGGGCTCTGTGTTAGGGCCAGTCGAGTTCTTCCACCCTAAACTCATCAAATGTCTTTATAGCCCTTGCTTTGGGCACTGAAGTCATACACAGTCATGTTGGAATAGAAAAGGGCCTTCACCAAACTGTTGCCACAAACTTGGAAGCAAAGCATTGTTCAAGATGTCTTGGTATGCTGAAGCATTAAGATTGGCCTTCACTGGGTATAAGGGTTTCTGATTGAAATATTGTACCTGAATTCAATCATTAACAGGATTAACCAAATACTTTTGTTCATATAGTGTAGAATTACTTAAAAAAAAAAAAAAAAAAAGGTTCATAGGTATCCAGATGTAAACTGTCACTTATTAATGAAATCTGAGTGACTGCAGTGATGAGTTAGTTGGTGATGTCTTTCACCAGACCAAGCTTCTTAGCAGCAAATAACTACACTTACAAAATAATTATGTAAGCTGCACCCATTGGAGGTCACCACAGTAGTACATCTGAGCTGCTTTTTGCTCAGGTTTTACATCAGATGCCCTTCCTGATGCAACCCTCCCATATTTATCCAAGCTTGGGACCAGCATTAAGGGTATGCTGTAACCCCAGTACCTGGATAACAAACTTGGGCCTTCTGTATGGCAGATGGGAAGCCTGTTGCTGAGTCTCCAATGGCCATAATTTATAATTATTATTATTACATCATAACATCAAAAAGCAATAACAGCAATTACCACTGGTACGTTTGTGACTTTACTACATTTACAAGCATGTGATTATGCATCAAACTGAACATTTTGCACAAAATAAGAAAAGAGAAGCTATTACCTTTTTTATGATTTGCAAAATAAAGTTAATAACATTCACCAGACAGCTGTTCATCATACATGCTGTAATGTATTTGCATTTTCAAAAAGCATGTATGATGAACAGCTGTCTGGTCATGTAGTTAGCATGTTGCTAACATCATCATAATTAGCTAGTATGTTGTTGTTAGCAAGTACATCATGCAAGTCAGGTGGAATAAAAATGCAAGTACAACATTAGCTAGTATGTTGTTGTTAGCAACATGCTAGCTAATGTTGTATTTGCATTTTCAAAAAGCATGTATGATGAACAGCTGCCTGGTCATGTAGCTAGTACATAATTAGCTAGCATGTTGCTAACAATATCAATTAGCTAGTATGTTGTTGCTAGCAACATGCTAGCTAATGATGTACTTGCATTTTTAAAAAACATGTATGATGAACAGCTGTCTGGTCATGTAGCTAGTACATAATTAGCTAGCATGTTGCTAACAACAACATCACTAGCTAGTAGAACAAAACATGATTTTATGCAGCATCCATGTTTTTTTTTTCACACAATTTGAGAATTTGTTTTCAGTGCAAGTCCAAATATTGTATTAGAAACATTAATAAGCTATATTGAACATAATAATCTATATTGAACATTTATAATTTATTATTTACAAAAATGTATTATTTTAACACAGCAGCAAAACTGACTAACTTTCTCACGTCTCTAATTATCAGGGGTGCGACGGTCTAATTGTTTTTAAACTGCTTTGTAGCCCGGGCAGTCTATTTAGTGACTAAAACCATAATTGTCAGTACAGAAAGATTTATTGAACTTAATATAATATAATACAATATAATTATAATGAACAAATTTGTGACTGTGAAAAATATCACCTCATTAAATAATGTCATGAAAATTAAGTATATTAAATCCATCCAACTTTGCTGTTTCCTCTCAACTATTTGTTTTCAGTATGCAGGTAGCTGTAGTTCCACCTGACTGCTGGTTGGACACCACACTCCATCTCTGGTGTTCACACTGATAGTTATAAACAGGATAATACCAAAGAAATATTTCTCTAATGGCTACTAATTGTAAAATTTAATTATTTAAATTATGGCACTTCTCATCTTCTCAGTGCTCGAAACGAATAAAATCCACCTTCATTTCTCAAACTGAACTTTCTTTGTTTGTTTTGTTTGTTTGTTTTTTGTTTCTACATGAAAGGAAGCAGCATAAACAGAATTCAGACCTGTCTGTGAATATTTGTACTGTATATTAACTTTTCTCAGGTAGAAAAGCTCTGGTAGAGGAAATATTTTTTTTTTTTTAAGTGGAAAAGTTTCAAGCAAACAATTACTCTCTAGATTTCTTTAGTATTATTGAATTTTTTTAAGTGGCTGACTGGCAATATTTATACTTTGCTAAAAAAAAACTTTAAGTGCAAGGAACAGAACCTTTCTGACGTTAATCTTTTTTGTCTGTTGGTTCTGTTTGTTTAAAAAATGCTTTTGAAGTAAATATCTATCTTGCGTGCTTTGCTTGGTCTTCTTGCATCTGTTTATAATACAAGCGTTTTCAACAAGCTCTAGCAGGACAATAACCGGAACATTCCGAATACAATAAATCTTGGTTTCTACAATTTTTTTTTTTTTTTTTTCAGAAATTCACTCCCAGCTGTTGGCTTCATCACATGTTTCTCCAATTTGATAAATTCAAACAGTAAATAATAAACGCAGGAACACAAACACCAAAAAGAGGTGAACAGATCCGATCTCGTTCTAAGGCTAGGGGTAGTTCATAGCTAGAAAAGAGGTCATCTTAATCAACAAGGTCTTGGAGGATGAGCCAACGTAAAAATTGACTTTCTTTCTCTTCTCTCATCACACTGTGCAGCAGCAGCTGATGTTATTCATCTTCAAAGAAAAATCGATATCGCACCTTTTTTTTTGGACCATCCTGAAATGTTGACAGATACATGTTTGCAAGGAGAGCCCTTGAACATTTGTTTCCTCCCTTCACAATTTCCCGTGCCAGGCCATTCCAGCAAAATCGTGCCCATGCAAAATTGTTCCACTTCTACTTCTATCAATATACTCTCAAACATGGGACACGACCAAACCCTCCCTGCGCTGTGTGCTAAGTGAGCGTGACTACCGACATCAGTCTGAGTTCTCCACTAATGTACAGCCTTATACTGAATGTGTCCGGATCTCAAGCTCAGGACTAAATGGACGAGAGTGTTAACAAATTGTTGGTGACCTGTGTGTGGGGTGTAAAATCCCATTTCTCACATGCACCCATAACAGTGTGAGTACAGAAAGCATCCCTCTGGTGTGTGCTCAGCAGCACAGCATCGATGTCATCACATGATCATTTTATCCACAGGAGTTCTGACACGTTCGTGTTCTGAGACGGTGGAAATCCCGATTGCTAGGGAGAGTAACGGGTTCGTACTTAGAACAGGAACAGGAACAGTACAGAGGAGCAGTGTGACCTATGTTTAATTTCAATTATTGTTTGATTGTTAATCTATATAACAAGACAGAGTTTATCCAATATATCATATCATTAGCATTCATGCATTATGACTTTGTGCACAGACACTCCTCTAAAAATCGAATAAAGGTAGAATCAGCTCCAACAGTGGAAATTTGTTCAATAGAGCGGATATCTCTTCGGTAAACAAGGACCTGCAACGCACAGCATAGAAAGATAAATAAATCTTCCCCGCACCAAGTGTGAGACAAAGAAAGAGAGATAGAGAGAGAGAGAGATTTTTGGAGTTAACTGAAGGAAATGTCAGGCTATTTTGGTTTCTCTAAAAAAAAAAAAGGGAATTTGCAAACACAGACACTGGGGCTCGGTGTACAAAGGAAGCCAGAGGAATGTCGAGTGCACATTATTGAGCGCAGTTTTAATTGTCTGCAAAAGAACAATTACACCAAAAAGTGGTTCAGACACTGAGGGGATTTTCGCAAAACGCTACTTAATTTTCACCCCTTTAAGGCAAAATCTTTAATTAAAACAAATAGAAGCTCAACAATGTTTTTTTATGTTTTGTGAGAATTATACAGTTTTAAAGGGGTGAGATAGGGTTCTAGGTGAAATCATTTATAATTATTAGTGTCTAAAAATGAAGACACAGGGTTTTCGGTTTTTAGCATTTCTCATTTTCAGCTGCCTTATCCCTATATACGTTTTTTTAACAGCTGAAGAAGAAAATATTAATGATTAATAAAGCTGTAAAACAAAGTATTATGCATAATATATACATAATACAAATAATAATTTGCTTATCAATATCATCATATACCCAACATACCTTAAATATTTATAGTTTTGTTTTTCTTTTTTAATAAAACAAACTATCCTAACTTTTAAAACATGGAAAAAGGAAAAGAACTACTACTACTACTACTACTACTACTACTACTAATAATAATAATAATAATAATAATAAATTTGACCTTTATTCATCACATATACATTACTACACAGTGAAATTCTTTATTCTTCGTATATCCCAGCTTTTTGTTAGTAAACTTGTATCAGAGCACGGGGTCAGCTGTTATACGGTGCACCTGGAGCAGAAAGCGTTAAGGGCTTTGCTCAAATAACTCACCGATCAGTAACTTAGAGCAATTCCACATATACAACACACGAAAATATTTCAGTAAAAAAAAAAAGGTTGAAAAGTTTAAAAGAATATGCTATTGCATATTAAAGTATCATCATATTAAAGTAAAGGAACATACTAACTATGTTCTTATAGGTAACATGTGATCTGTGCACCAGATTTTATATATAGTATTTATTTTCCTTTGAAAAAAGTCTTTGTTTTTTCCTACAGATTTTCCTCTGGATTTTGAATGATTTATTTATTTATTTATTTATTTATTTATTATTATTATTATTATTATTATTATTATTATTATTTTAGAACTTTATTACTGACTTTACAAACACTTTTTTGATTTTCAAGCATTGGTATTCCAACACCAAATTAAATGTTACAGAAAAATTTTATGTCCAGAAAAGGTTCATATAAATTACACTTTGTATAAGTGACCAAATTTTTTAGACGAAAAAAATGGAAGCCGTCTAGGTTTTGCATGCAATAAAGAAGCAGGTGCAGAAGTTACAGTCCTCAGAACAGCTGTTGATGGTTCTGCAGGATGTTTAGTAAAACTTAGTAGCTAATTTCCTGATTATAGCTGAACCTAAAGCATCACACCAAGTACTGACCTTGATGCATTAATTATTGTTTACTGTATTGTTTATACAGTAGTTGTTGGTTTTTTCTGAAGACATCATTGTTCTGCAGCATTTATTTGCATGTGTCTAAGACTTTTGCACAGTATTGTACTGTATATATTTACTACTATTTAAACACCTGCACAATGTCACAATGCTTTTATATACTGTGATTTTGAAAGGATTCTTTGTTCTGCTGAGATACTCAGGGCTTTTTTTTTTCTTCCCTCAGAATTGCTTTTAAAGATGATGAAACTTTTCTGGGGAAAAAAAAAACCCTTGGTTGTACTGTAGATTCTACATAGAACCTTTAAAGGACAAAAATGAACAAGGTGATGAAAGGTGATCGTTTAAAAAAAGGGACTAAAGATGGGCTTTAAAGATATCACATTTTATAGTTTTCCTAAAACAGTTTTTATTTTTTAAATTGTCTGTCTGTAGAAATCCCTATCTGCTCCAGGGGCGCTGTATTCTGGCTGATCCTGCGCTCTGATCCCAAGATATTTAAGAAAAAAATATATATAATAATTTCACTGTGCTGTAATGTATATGTGACATAATGTGCAATAATTAAAAAACTATTCTTTTATTATTATTAAATAATAAAATTATTTTATTATTATTACATTTTAGTCCTGCAGGGTTATTATTATTATTATTATTATTATTGTTGTTGTTATCATGCAGTATGAAGCACATAGAGGATGCAGGATAAAAGAAAAAAAAAAACCATCTTTTTGAAGACAGCTGTCAGTTGAACATACCTGTGAGTTGTAGTTAAACACACAACAAATCCCACAATCCCCTTCTGGACCACTTTCATCCTGTAAGTTGAAAGTCCGCATACTGCCTCCTAGTGGTAGAAACTCATCAGAGCACTGGGAAACTCTGGAGAGCTTATTTATTCTGCATGCTGCTGCTGGATCCCTGCCCTTAATCTCAACATCTCAACATGTTCTTAGTTCTAATCTCAGTGCTGTCTTCCTACCTACCTATTATTATTATTAATATTACCATTATTATTATTATTATTAAGCAATAATGGAAAGGGAAAGTGATGTGTTGCATTTATTTGTATTTACGGTCCGTAATATCAACCAGGACAGATACAGTAATAGTCTCCTTCACAGCTGGGGTTCAATGTCATTTTACATTCAGGAAACCAATTTCACTCCCAAGCACACACACGCACACACACTCCTCTGTGAGAAACTGCATCTAAAGCTCATGGAAATTCACATAGTAGACTCTCTCTCTCTCTTTGACCTGAGCATGTTTAGAGCAACTTTTGCAAAATAACAAAACAAAACAAAAATAAATCTGTGTGTGTGTATAATTTATGAGGATGTGCTGCGGTGTGATTATTCACTAAATCCATGATTGGTGTTTGTTCATTTTAAACGATTTCAGATTGATGAAAGGGCCACTCATTAGTTCATTAAAAATGTTATAGTGTATTATCAACAATTAACGGTATATTTTGTGCTACAGGATGACTGACATGCCAAAAAAGTGCTATATATCTTATTACTATATAT
>JAOVVA010000030.1:16008486-16021463 GCA_028565275.1 Leiocassis micropogon | reverse complement strand
AATGTACTGCTTAGGCCAATCTCTGGTTTTTCTGCACCAATGTGTCAAAACCCACCTGAGTAAACAATCTGATTGCTCCTGATTGCTGCCTAATCAGTCCTGGTGAAATGAGCTTTGTAGCTTATGTAGGACTGTGATTTATCTATGAATTACGCATGGTTTAAAGTTTCTGAACTATTTAGAAATCCTTAGCACTCTGGTTTATTTAGTTAGTTCGAACAGTGTTTGTTCAGTAATTTTCACTTCACCACACCTTACAGGCGTAGATCAATATTATTCCTTATTTCTCAGTAATTATTAAAAAACAAAAAAAACGGAACTGCAAAAACATTATTGTTTTTGGTATTGCAGGAAATATAAGGTTTGTTCAGTATTAGTTTCATAAGTATTATCTAATAATGAATGAGCGCTGAAGTGAGACACAGTTTAAATAAGAGTGGATGTTTGAATGTGTTTTTACATTTATATATAAAAAAAAATTAATGAACAAATAAAAGCAAGAAAATCAAAGCAAAAAGAACAGGCCTATACATGACTAAAGAGTTATGGCTCGAATATGCACGAAAAACAAAAAGGACGTTGTTTAATTTAATTATCAGAAGGAATGAATTGCACTATCTTGGCTGAGAAGTTCACAGAGGAAAAAGAGAGAGAAAGAGAGCGAGAGAGAGAGAGAGAGAGAGAGAGAGAGAAAAATTTGGACCAGGAGACGCAACACACCATAACCAATACTTATCTGCATTTTTCTCCCTGCCAAATACGCTGTACTAAATTCTGCCATATCGCGTAACGTAAGATGTGTGCTTTTTTGGCCTGGCCCGTGCACAAAAATAACAATCACTAGGTTCAACTGACCCTAGTCACATTGCTCACTGGCTTGTGACTGCAATTCCCTTTAAGACAAGACTCATGAATAGTCGAGTTCTGTGCCGAAAATAAAACGCACTCAGAGGCAGGATTATGTTCCACATTTATCTATCTGTCTATCTATCTAAAAACACACACACACTATATACAATATGTATGTATATGTTATATACACGTGTGTGTGTGTGTGTGTGTGAGAGAGAGAGAGAGAGAGAGAGAGAGACGTGTCTGCTTGTAATTCACTTACAGGCACAGCTTCGACACTCAATCAGGTCAGCGATGGCGGGCCGCAGGAACCCATCCAAACCCATGTGCCGGATCCATTACCTGCACACAGGCCGGCGCCACATGTGGGATGACTAATATATTCCTATACATTGCTGTAAATATTATGTATTTCCTGGCAATGGCACTCCATTGCCAGTGTAATAAACATATTATTTTATCCAGCACAGACAACTGTGCTATTATTCACAAGTACAGGACTTTTATTATTCTCTGGCTGCTGGTTTCGATTTGAAGGACAAGCCACTGGACGTGAAACATATGGCCAACAGGTTTGTCTAACTCCAGTTTTGGTGAATTAATAAAATCATCACCACAGCCTGGGCCTTGTACTGAGAACCTGAGATACAAAATATGGAGAGAAAAAGATGTTCAAAAGGTCTAATTGGAAGTTAACATGGTGTATTAATATAATTAGTGAGTAATTCCACACACACACACACAAAAAAAAAAAAACAGCAATAAGTGGGTAATGATGGTTGTGAGCTACGTTTTAATTTGTCAGTTGGTTCTAAATAAAACAAATCAGAATTTAAATAATAATAAGCAATTATTATTACATTATTATTAAATGTCACGGTTTCATGAACATCAGATAAACGTCACCGGATATTATTTTATTTTACTGACATCCTTTTTAATCAACATAGCAAGACAAGTTTGCATGAAAGAACATGCGTTTAATGGGAAATAAATAATTATACACTTTAATACCCCACCAGTGCGCATGTACAATATTTCCATTATAACTTAACACTTAACCGGGGATGGACACTTAATACACATGTACTGTATTCGGACTTTGAACTAATAAATATATGAAACAAAAGTATGTATTTATAAGAGATTTGAAAAACAAAGCGTTCACAAAAATGAATCCAAAAAAGTACTCAGACACCACAAATGAGCAACACTACTGTAATACTTTGTGGCGATTACAGCTTCAAGA
Organism: Leiocassis micropogon; assembly: GCA_028565275.1. NCBI lineage: Eukaryota > Metazoa > Chordata > Actinopteri > Siluriformes > Bagridae > Leiocassis > Leiocassis micropogon. Next base: position 16,019,362 of record JAOVVA010000030.1, on the reverse strand, counting down.
TGTCTAGAGTCAGAAGCAAATAACGCTGTGCAGTATTGTGGTTTCATTTTGGCCCATTGTTGTGGCAAATCATATTCAAATCCCCAAAGTTACGAGTGGTGTATTCACAACTTCAAAATCTCGGTTCCTTCGTGCTCTACAGGGTGGGTGAAAAGTAACTAGGCATTAAAATTGATAATAAAGTCCACATTTCTTTTTCTTTTTAAATAAATTTAGTCTTGTCCAATTCTTTTTCCCAGATTTTTTCCCTAATTTAGTTGTGTCAAATTCCTTCCCGTCACTAGGGGGGGCTCCCACATTAAGGCTACTTACTACCACTCAGCCAGGAGGGCCGTGAGCTGTCTGTCACGTGTTTCCTCTGTACCACGTGACACCATCCGACCTCTTCTTTTCGAACACACTCGGAGGACAGAATGGCGTAGAGCCGTGATTAATGTGGGAGCACAAGTACAGTACCTCTCATCCCTCCCCCCTGAGAGAGCTCGGCCAATTTAGCTCTCTGGAGGCCTCCGGCTGTGAGAGGTTACAGCATCACCCGGGAACCGAACCAGCGATCTCCGGATGATAGGGCGAGCACTTTACCAAAGTCCACATTTCTAAAACAAATTTATTGAAACAAACTGTACACGTACTTTATTAAGTAGGAAAATGAAAGCAAATCTTTCAGGTTCAACATAAGCACCGGTTGCATGTACAAGTTTGCTCAAAAGGCCGGGGATGGAACGTACATTCTCCTGAAGGAAGTCGTCCGGGAAATTGCTGAGAACCTGCTGAATCCAAGTCCTCCAGTGTGTGAGGCTTTGTTCTGTACACCTCCTCCTTGGCGTAATCCCACAGGAAAAAAATTTTTTAGCTGGACTTCTTGGAGGACATTCACGAGGGCTTGATGGGAGCAAAATGTGATGATGCACCATTGGGCGGTGTTCCAGAGATACTACAAGTTCTATACCCATTAAAAATTGACTTGTTCATTTTCACCCACCCTGTATATGATGTGTTAATTCCCTGATACCAAATGCATAAAATATAAAATGCATCCCTTTATCATGATGGTCCCACAGTCAAGATGTCCTCATGATCATACAAGCATCGCTTCTTTCTCCAAACATGACGAGCTGAATGATTTCCAGAGAGTGTTTATTTTGTGTTTTGTTCTGTTTGCAGATTTCAGGTCCACATGGTTTTATGTTGTTGTTGTTTTTCAGCAGTTTTGCATGCAGTGGACAAAGAGAGATGATTGTGGTAAAGTTCATTGCTTATTGTTCTCTGTGTAACCGCTTTTGTTTTTTATCATTAGTCAGAGATCCTGAGGTTAAATCAATTGCAAGACGAAATGACACAAGGTAAATGTACAGTATATGCCCTTGCATAACAGAATCCTTATTCGTCCTCCCTGTATAGTATGTTGAAATGAGCTCATTTCCACAGTGCCACGCTGTACTAATTGGACACATTTTAAGGGAAAATACTCACGTCTTTTTGGAAGTCACTGAAGCGATCAGCTGATGGGAGAAAGAAGATGAAAAGTAAGTTTGCATTTCATAGTTTCTTGTTTACATTTTATCACTTTATAACTATCTAGTAATCGCAGACCGTTACTGTGTTTACTGCAACACTTCAGCAGGACGTTTAGTATTTTACATTCAGATACCACATGGTTTTATTAGAAGTGTTCTTGAGGTAGTAACACCTGTACGCCATGAAGCCATACAGGCATAAGTAAGAATTAGTGTGTTATGAGGGTAAAGCAAAGATTTTGTACAAGTTCAGTAGTATTACTTTTCCAGTTTACTGTCTTGTTAACAACAATGAAATGAACATTACAGTATTACTGAGTATTGATGATATACCCTGCAGGGTGACCCCAAAGTCTCCACACATAGAGGAACCCACTCATGATGAACTCGCTGAACGCTCTTGCAATGTTTTGTGTTAAAATAAATAAATATATATATTTCTGCTATATATGGAGATTACCCATCGATACCCCTTGCATTATTATTATTATTATTATTATTATTATTATTATTATATTATTATTATTAGAACTGTGTGTTATGCTGCTGCGATTACAAGGAGTGGTCAAGTCAACCCAAGACAGTTATAAGAGTAAAAAACTCAATTTATTTCTCTATATAATTTTAACAAAAAAATGCACTTATCCCAGTGATTCACCAGGGCTTAGATACCATAAATGTAGAAAATTCTCTCGCATCTGAAATGCCAGCTTAACATACTTTACATCTGAAACGCTGGCCTCCCAGGAACTCCTTTAATGGCCCAAACATGCTGCAATAACTCCCACCTGAGTTCCTGTAATGTGCAAGTGGTGTTGGTGACTGATTATGTGTACAGTTCACACAGACAGATGCATATCTTCAGCAAGTTGGTAAGAAGTTAACAATCGATTTTTTTTCAAGGATCAGACGTTCCACCGAATGCTGAATGTTCACAGAAACAACTGCAGTGGGCTCCGAGCCACCTCGGCCAGGATCTTAATTCACGGATGTACGGCCGTCTTTAAAACGTTTGCACCGTTAAAATTTTTAAATGCGCCCAAGAGTCTCATGTGCTTGAAGTCTTCTGTAAATCTCAATGCCTTCATTCATATGGAATTTCATCACGAGTCCCGGTTTGATTTGAACATTGTTAATTCAGTATTATCATAATATAATAAACGATAAAACATTACCATTGAACTCATTTTTACCAGGATTTAGAAACGAATAAAGAAATGGTGAAATAATGATGAGAAGCAGGCTGAGCATGATTCAGTGAACATGTCACTGCATCATAAAAAAATATATACTGACAGAAGATGTGTGTGCATTATTTATTGTGGCCTGACATTCCAGTTTGCAGTGGTGTAGCTGCAGGATTTTACCTGCTTTGCCTTATCAGCAGAACCACAGGAGAGAGAGGAAGCTTAACCCGTCCCCACACTAGCCTGGAGAACAGTCACTTGTTCGCGGCACGCTCTGCCGGGGCAAAACCCCGATGCTGGCCTGTGCAAGAAAACAAGTCTCCAAGGCCAGAGGCATTCCAGCACGCCCGACCATCCTCACCTCTCTGACCCTGTTCTGTTCCGTCTGTCCCTTGTTTCTGTTTGCGTGTAATTCTGGCACCACATCCTATTCCTCCTCTCTGAAACACTGGACATCTAAGAGTGTGCTGGTGCTGTGAAGACAATAATAATAATAAATAAAAAAAAGACATAAATAAACACACTCCTGGACATCTCATCATTAAAGATAAATGACAAAATCGTGATGTCTCTAATCTCACATTTTATGAAATCCTTCTTATGATAATTTGTCAAAACAAGACCAATTTTAATATTCCCTGTCACTAACACAGCCATCACACACACGCATACACACATGCTGTCAAGCATTATTGAAAAAAAAAAACAAAAAATTTCTCAGATATTCAGAGAAGAGTGAGATATACACACTCAGCCAAAACATTGCTGCTGATTAAATTTTTTTTTATGTTATACATATAATACAGAAAATGTGCGTGGCCAAAGAAGCTACTTCCGAAGTTTATGCAACATGGAAGTGACCAATGTCACTTCCCTAAAAATGTCAAGTTGCTAACTTCAGACGTTTTTGGAGAGATTATTTTATATGCGCCGCAAAAATTGAAATCTTTCAGTGTTATACGTTCTCTATTCAAACAATAATCATGTACAGTAAAATGCAAATTATTCAGATTTCTTCGTGAGTATTGATACTAAAATTAATGTAAACTTCTAGAAGCATATGACCTATAAAAATTGTTGGCCAAATTGAAGCATTCCGTGCAAAATTAAGGATTTTTTAGTTTTTTGTTTAAATGCTCCAAACTAGACACACACCTTGTCATGTGGCCATAAAACATATACAACATAAACTACAGTTTATTCTGTTAAAATTGCTTTTTTGTAATCTGCCTAATAAATACTGTTTACACATATACCATTAAAATTCCAATGTGACCTCAGTACTTTGGTAAAAGCTTAAAAAGTAAAAAAATCTGTAGTGTCCGTAACCATGTAAAATTTATGTTGCAATATCTTAACAATTTTGCATTTTAGAATAATACACTTTTTCAGATTTATGTCTTTTCATGTGAAATCTACCATAAATTGGCCAAAAGGCACAAAACTGTATTTAGCAAATGTGTATCTTTTTATCTGATAAAAATATAAATGTATATGCATATTACCATGACAAGGAAGAAGCGTGGATCAGGAGATAAGAAGCATTAAGTATTATGAAAAATGGTGTTATATGATCTTATCTGAAAATCCTCTTTTGATGAGACACTTTTTATCACCAATACCAAGATATCCTGATGACATTTTCAATGCGCGCTATCAATGCATTTTTCAATATCGATTCTCAATAATGTTAAGCATCATAAGTTATAAAAATACAGCCGTAAAACAAATACAAAGTCACAACATCAGCTAAAGACACGTCTCATTATCCGGAGCAGTGTGGGCAATAAATACGCTCTTTCCCTGACAGGAGTTAGCTAGTTAGTCCTGATATTTACAGTTATTGTCAGCTAGGTGAAAATAACCCCTCTGTTAACCTGCACACTTTATCATGAGCTTTATTGGGCTTGTCTGTGGCCGTGGAAATTGCAAATCCATATACTTTATCACAAGGAGGGGAAAAGCAAAATGCTATTTACTCCAGTCAATTTAGTTTACGGCCTTTGTGGCTTCGCTCATCCCGTTTATTTGTTCAGCAGCCAATTATTTCCCTTTGGTACTTTTTTCACCTTTTTGATAACTAGCTGTTACGTGAGGACAGATTTAAGATTAAACATTAAAGCAAAAGATTAAATACAATCATGTGGATTATTAGAGTTTGAATTTTGGAGTTTAAATTTAGATTGAGATCAGTGCAGAGACAGTGGTGTGTTATGAAGAGTCCGATGAAGGAGAAGCTGAGAACTCGTTTATGAGCTCTGCTTAAGCCTGGGGTCTCTTGGGGTCATGTGACAAGCTGTAAGTGTCTACTTTAGATCAGCTGTGAGATTAGATGCGTGTTTCAATGGAATAAGTGTGCCGTTTGGTTTACTTGTAGTTTTAGGTGACTAAATACATAGAAAGGTTGAAAAGCTTTAATTGTTTATACATTATTCATACATTGTCTATGATGTTAAAGATTGTTTTATCACTAAATCAAATTCAAAAATTCAAATTTTATTTGTCACATACACAGTCATACACAGTACGAAATGTAGTGAAATGCTTATACGACTGCCAGTGACCTTAAAAGAGAATTAAAGCTTATAATAAGAAATAAATATGAATAAAAGAAATACGATAGAAAAATTAAATAGAAAAATTAAATTAAACTAGGAAAAATAGAACTAAAAATAGTTCTGTAATGTTTTAAAAAAACAACATATATACTCTGTACATATATATACACACACACACATACTCACACACACATATTTATATATGAAATTATGCCCTAGAAGTTAACTTAGACAGACAGACAGACAGGCAAATAGATGAATACTTTGATAGATGCTTACAAACTGTATCTCTTACAGTACATATAGTTAGTGTACATAGGATATACGTGTATAAATAGATTCATATATGATTTCAGATTATCACTGTTTGTAATGAAAAAAATCTGTTGCATGCATATATCACTTGCACATTTTTTTGTTTTTGTTTAGTGATTTATTTTCTACATTCTACAACAATACTGGAGATTTCAAAACTATGAAATAATACATTGTTTTTATATGCTGACGACATCCTGGCATTGGTAAAAGAACCAGATAAGTCCTTACCTCACTTAATGGAGATAGTTGAATGCTACTCAAAAGTTTCTGCATATAAAATTGATTGGACGAAGTCGGAAGCCATGCCTATATACGGAATATGCAATGCAAATATGTTAGCTAGATTTGGCTTTAGGTGGAGCTCAAAAAGGTGGAGATCATCATGAGGGCAGGGAATTAGAAGAGACCCCTACGCTAAATTTAGGAAATACATAAGAAATAACTTGGAGAAATGGGGGAAAATTCAGCTAACTTTATGGGGGAAGGTGAATATAATTAAGCTTGGTTTCACCTCAGCTTAATTACATGCTTATGATGCTACCACTCACCATACCACAGTTGATCTTTAATCAATATGATATAATGGTTAAACATTTCCTATGGAATAGGAAAAGGCCCAGGATAAAGTTTAAAAGACTACAGTACATGCATCTCGGGATAAGGGAGGGTTGGGATTATCAGATCTTCGCCTCTATCAGATATCCTTTGAAATGGCCAGATTGGCCAAATACTGGAACAACGATGCTCAATTAGACTGGGTTGCTATTGAGAAAACCTTGTCATGGCTATATAGCCCTATTGAGTATTTGTCTCAATGTTTAGATACAAACCACAAACCCTATCATGAAGCACTGTGTTTAGAAGGTGTGGGCGAAGATTCACAAGATGCATAAACTATTACAATGTAAACAACCATACTCTTCCCTATGGTATAATTCTGTTATTTGTATTGGGAAGTCACCCATATATTGGAAGAAATGGCATATGAATGGCTTGTGTACTGTGTCAGATTTGTTTGAACAGGGTGTATTTATGTCTTATAATAATCTTGTACAGAAGTATAATTTAAATGGAAAGGAACATTTCTGGAAATGTCTTCAAATTAGAAACTGTGTCTCCACAAAAATTCAGCAAATAGACGGAAATCATGTCCTGGACTTTCTAAAACTGCCTCACCCCCAACAAAAAGCCTCCGTATTCTACAGGATGACCAACCATGTGCTCAGCAGTGACTGCATCAAATATGGGAAAAGGATATGGGGATTGTAATAGGGGATGAATAGTGGAAAATAATTTTGTCGAACACAGGTAATTTGTAAGAGAAGCTTGAGGGCAATTTACACAGTATAAAAATCACACATGGGTTTTTATCTGACACCTCAACAGAATGGGTTTGACACACAATGACGTCTGTTGGACATGTCAAATGAACAGAGGTATGTTTATTCATTGTATCTGGGAGTGTCCACTTATCCAGCCATCCATCTTGAGACACTGGAAAACTCCCAAAATCCCACAGTTTAAATAATGGCTCAACAAAATGACTCAGACAGCTTCGTACCGACGTCTGCTTAACAAACTACATAATAAGAACAGTGCAGGGGTTCCTAAAGAAACTCCGATCTGGGAAGACTTTTGGAACTTTGTTACGCTGTCTTTTCATGTGACACAATAATTCAGAAATTTCACTTTCTTTGTCCTTAATTAATATCTGTCTATACTTTATTTACCATAGCCACTGTGTATATTTGACTTTTACAGTATTTGTATGGAGTTGTAACCGGTGTTTTGTATGATATTGTCACGTACCGAATGAATACAATAAAAACTTAAATAAATAAATTCAAAAAACTAAGAAATAACACATACGGAATTACAGTAGGAAATTATATAAAAACAACAAAGCCAGTCAGATGTTATTTTAAGACATGAAGGTCAGCTGTTCTGGAACATTCCTGCAAGAACAGTATTGTAAAGTGCATTTGCAAAACCCATCAAGCTCCATAATGAAACTGTCTCTCATGAAGACCGTCCCAGGAAAGCAAGACAAAAACTTAGAAGTTGTTCATTTAGAGTCACCAGCCTCAGAAATCACCAATTAACAAACAGCACCTCAGATTAGAGCCGTTATGAAGCTTTACAGAGCAAAAGTAGCAGATATACATCTCAATATCAACTGTTCAAAGGAGATTATTGACAAGAACTGACAAGTTACTAGTGCAATGCTAAGAATAAAAAAAAAACTACTAGATATATATGAAGCATATAAATAAAGCATATAAAATCACAAGTTAAAAAAGGGAAATAATAAGTGAAATGAAGTTAACTACAGTGCAACCTTGGTGTGACATTTTGTGTGTGGCAAAGAGACAACAGTGCATATAGTATTAATTGTGTAAAGAACAGCATGAAATTGACAATGAAACCGAGTCTGTGTGTAACAGCAAAATATGCAATAGTGAGAGTAACTTTTTTATTTATTTATTTATTTATTCTTTTTATTGCAGGTATATATAACTTCGACAGAGAGTAACTGAGCAGACCATGAAGCTAACAGATGAGAGAACACAAGCTTTAGTTGTTTATAAACAAATCAGACATTGTCTATGATTTCAAAGATTGTATGTATTGTTTTATCATTGTCTATGATTTCAAAGATTGTTTTCGTGATTAAAAAAATAATAATACTCTGCTGCATATATATGAAAGAAAAATACTGTACATGACGCACAAGTTAACTTTGATATACGCAGAACAAGTCTACAAACCCGCTTTCAAACAGCAAATGTTCCATTTTAAAATGGAGAAGATAATATATTAGACTTTGCGGGATTCGTTTAAAATATTGTGCAGCACGTGTTGACGTGATCTGGTGACCAATAATACTTAAAAAGCAGTGTTTATTTAAGTCCAGCCAGACAACGCTGGACATTTGGCTTCATAGATGTCCCACTGTTGGCACCGAGTCACTGTCAGACTGAAATTAAACTCATAAATTCAAAAATGATTCCGAGCAGATGGCTCCTCGAATGCACTTAAATGAAATTTCTCTTTGCAAACATTCCCAAATGTTGTTTAGGCCATGCCAAATCTGTATTACGCCTTCAATAGAGTTAGCAGCGAAAACCTCAAAGCCTTTAAACATTCAAATAGGCCAAGATCAAAGTGGTTTAAAGGCATTCTTTGACCGCGGCTGTTTTAGCTGTTGTAGGTAAGTCTATCTGTTCGTCTCCCTACAGAATAATAAGCCTAATATTCACTAAAAGCTGCGGTGGAGCTTATCTCGATTAGCCTTTCCATCGAGCGTCCTCTGAAGTGTCAGACCTGTTTAAACGAGTGAAATCCTGCTTGTTTTGACATATGGTTTCTCAGTTTGTTTTTGTAGTTTTTTTTTTTTTTTGATAATGAGAACCACGTTTGTTGGCTGAAAACATACCACACCGCCTCTGTGAGACCGGGAGGAAATTACCTGAGGCATTTATGCTGATTTTGTTTCGGCACTAAGCTCCGCTCACGTACTTCCAGTGGCTAAAAGACCTCTACTGGAAATGTTCAGTGACAGATTAGCTTAGAGATGTCCATCCACATTAGACAGTATGATAAAATAGGACTGGCGTGTTTACGGCGGTAACGTGGTAGATACAGTGGTAGCGGTATTTTATCTCTGAAAAGTTCTTACTTTTAAAAAGCGATAAAAGTAACGATTAGGACGCGATCCTTAATAACTAACATGTTTTAAAAGAGAACAGGCCACTATGTTTTAATTTCTCACCATAGACTCTAGGGAGACAGGAAAAAAGAAAAAAACAGCCCCGAACTGGCAGCGCGCTAGCCCTCATGGCGGCTCTACTGACTGCACCCACGTTGTGTGTGTCTTCCTTCATCTTTCTCGTTCTTTCCATCCAGGTGCATTTTTTTTTTCTTTTTTTTTTTTTTTTTTTTTTTTAGAAGAAGCCCTCACAAAGGTGCTCCTGTACGCGGCCAAGGCTGTGCTGTTTTGGCAGCGCTCACATTTTCCGAGGGTGAACCTGGCACTCTGTTGTTTTTCCTTCCCAAACCTGAGCGGGAAGAAAAGCTGATTCGGCTGTGGTGGACAGTGCAAATTGGGTCATTAGGCCCAGGGGGAGCTGAGAGTACAGAAGGCAACCTCACACAGAACTCTTCAAGGTCTGCTCAGGGGTAAGCAGGATGCGACTGAGGAAAACAGGAAGAGCGGCTGAACGGAATGCAGAGGGGGGGAAAATATCGCACTTTTCCACGAAGAATATTTAGTATTGGGCGAGGGAATGCAGGTTAGCCGGTTCAGCAACATCAATAATAATAATAATCTTTGATCCAAGTCACCATTTTTACTTATTATGCAAACTCGTATTTTTTATTTTATTTTAATGAATTATGTACTATTTCTCTTTTTCATTAATATTAGTAATTTGTTCTGACAAATTTCATTTTATCCTTTTTTGTATTTATCTTTTATATATTTATTCATAAAAGAATAAATTTATTTAAAAAATGATTTATATAATAAATTTATTTATTTCATTTGAAGTTTTTTTTTTCCATTTAACTTCGAACGTGCATTCCTTCATTCCATTCAAGCAGTCAACAAATTTTTTTGTCACCAGTCATGGCAGTAAGGAGACTTTATATCAATGAGGACCCCGACAGTCAGGCAGGCACACACTCAAACATTCACAAATACTCAAACACTCATACACAGTGAGCACCATGCCTTTAGACTATGGGTGAAACCAGAGTACCTGAAGGAAACCCACGAAGCCTTCAAAGAATGTGCAAACTCTACACATACTGTACAGAGCAGAGCGAAGATTCTAATCCTCAAACCCGAAGGTGCAAGACGATGTCATGGAGGCCGAGACACGCGGAGACAGAAACAAGTCAGAGAAAATGTCTGTGGCACGTTTTACTTTTTTTTTTTTTTTTTGGAATAAACTGTGCAATTGTGTATCTGAAAATGATGGGATGGGAAAATAGTTTTCAGAAATAGTAAAAAAAAAAGGTTAAAGCTAAAAACTAATCTGCTGATCTTTAATATAATCAGTGATATTATTATTATTTCAGGTTGAAGCCCACGTACATGTCTGTCTGTCTTTTTGTACGGCAGAAAACTCTGTCCAACTTATTAATACAAAAAAATACAATTCTGTATCTGTATCTTACGCCTTGTTTACACCAAGTTGTCCTTTTTACGTCGTCAGAAATACACTCCCTGTTCGGTAATCGGAGAGAGAATCACAGATGAGAAATGGAAAAAGTAGATCAAAGGATAAAGATG
>JAOVVA010000030.1:15958824-15994340 GCA_028565275.1 Leiocassis micropogon | reverse complement strand
TCTCTTTCCTTGCTCGTCCATATGCAGCTGTACTGGTTTGTGTTTGAACCGTTCATCCCACCAGGCAAGTCAAGGCTTGGATGCCAGGAAGCTGACTAGGCTAAAACATGGTAGCTAACATTAATATACAGGATTGACATATGTTGAGCTAGTTTGCTAGCGCATGGAGCAAGGTCACGTCACCTCACATTATGGTGCTTCAACTTGTGCAAGTTACAGTATGTAGCTACATACCGTACAAATGAAAACCGTGTTATACCTGTAGATATAATTTGTCTAAATGATGAAGGGTTGTTGAACTTACTGTGGTTTAAATGTGTATAAATATAGTAAACGTTCTGGACACTCGATGTGATCCAGCCCATTTTTCAGCGTCAATCATTTTCGTATCATCTGAACGCAGATGCAAAATCAGTGAGCAGTCATTTCACCTGCATCCTTAAAAAAAAAATAATAAATAAGGGTCGTTTCAGTTATCCGCCTAAAGTTTTACTAATAATAATAACTCACCAGAGCTTCCCTGTCAGAGAGGGTTTTCTGAGCTTGAGTCATTTCTACAACGTGGCAGGCCAAAATCATGCGTAATGACTGGAATTAGACTGTACAGCACATGTCACTTTGAATATACTGTAATGAAGGTGATCTTAACACTACATTATTCCCATAAACTGTCACAAAGGAGCCAAGAGAGCGGCGGGGAAAGTGACGGATGAAAGTGAATCAAGGGTAATGAAAATGTAATTTCTTGCTGGATGCTCAAAATTATGAGTCAAATCTTAATTTCAGCCCACACTTCATTTCTGGCATCTCGAGAGAAACCAAGGCGTGTTTTTATATTCGAACTTCGTTTGGATCTGTGAGTGCTGTATAGCTCTCGGTGAATGAGTGGATTCTGCAGAGAATTCGAATTTACTCTTTTTTTTTTTTTTGGTTTTGTTTTTTTTATGTAAGAAAGTACTCCTATTTCCCTCTTGGCATATCATAAAACTTGATCTGAAATAAGAAAGAAGCTTCAAAGCAAAGCATTTATTGGCAACAGAACTTGGGATTGACTGACAAAAATTGACGATCTAACGCTATGGAAGGCTACTGAAGATTATTTGTAAGACTGCGAAGTTACTTTAAGTTACTTTGACCTTTATCATTTACACCTCCGAAAATTTAGGGTATAAAGAAAAAAAAAAAAAAAAAAAGATTTTCTTGTACTGTATGCACGATTCAAAGGAAGTGGTCGACCGTGAGCACAACAGGAAGCGTAAAAGTGAAAGTTCTCAAGAACTTAAAACTGAAACACCCGCCAACCCCCTCCGCTCATCCCCTCAAGCATACAAAAGAACGGAGTACTAAGCGAGTATGAATTATTGTGGTAAGTCGCGTCAACAGGAAGCCGAACTGACCGGGTGTTTTTATGGTTTCAGGCGAGGGGGTTGGAGGGTAAAAAAAACAAAAAAAAAACAGCTGCTCTATAATGATGAGTTGACCTGAATTTGCTCCTCGGATGAAACAAAGGACAGATAATTACCATCAGCAGTGCCATTTCCACAAACAAGCCGTCACCTTGTAGAGTTCATGTTCAAGAGATAAAGATAAAGAGAAAAAAATAATAATGATTCGGTCAGGAAGCCGTGATGCTGTGAAGTGCGTTTGAACGTTTCGGTCTGAAAATGGATTTTGCAAGCACTGATGATTTGGAGACGAGAGTCGCAAAGTGGCGGATTATTCTAGTCTATTCTTTCACCAAAAAAGAAAAAGTGAAGCTTCCTTCTTGAGTTGAGGTGCAAAGTATCAGGGTTTTCTTTCTCCATCAATACTCGAATAAAAGCAGGTGTGTGTTGACGGTGCCGTGTCGTGTCGAAACAAACACAAAGGCACAATGCTGAAAGAAGTAGAGTCTAATGAGGCTGACCCGAACCCGGCGCCTGTGTGATCGATGCCCTTGGAGTCTCGCTCATACACGCTCGGATCGATAGGCCTTTAGGGAGAAATTCATTCCTTCATGCTTGTAGACACAAACAGCGAATCAGATTATCAGCCGTGAGAGCCGTGCTGTAACAGAGGTCTTAATGAACAGGTGCAAAGGCACAACTCACCTCTGAGCCGTTGCTCTGAAAGAAACTAGAACTCTTCAGCTTTAATCACCTCGAGTCAAGCAGAAATGAATTAGAGCCGTGTTCCCGTCAGGATAACGATGACGGCGCACGGCTGGTGGGCGGGGCCGCGCAAAAAGACGCTGCGGGAACTCAGGGTTTAACTCATTTATACGGAGTGAAGCTTTGATAAATGCTGGATTTTACAGGATGTAGAGCCGCTTTGATAGAGACGCACTACATTGATAAAGAACTTTTGAAGCGGGCTTTAGTAACGCATAAACAGAGCCTTGTGCAAGTATTAATCCCCCTCTTTTTGACTTGTACACAATTTGTCAAGTTACAGGGGTTGGACAATGAAACTGAAACGCCTGGTTTTAGACCACAATAATTCCTTAGTATGGTGTAGTGCCTCCTTTAGCAGCCAATACAGCATAATTTCACCTTGGGAATGACAAATACAAGTCCTGCACAGCGGCCAGAGGGATTTTGAGCCATTCTTCTTGTAGAATAGTGGCCAGGTCACTATGTGATGGTGAAGGAAAACATTTCCTGACTCGCTCCTCCAAAACATCCCAAAGTGGCTCAATAATATTTAGATCTGGTGACTGTGCAGGCCATGGGAGATGTTCAACTTCACTTTCATGTTCATCAAACCACTCCGTCACCAGTCTTGCTGTGTGTATTGGTGCACTATTGTGAAGCTGCTTTGAGACAATGACCATTGTTAAGAGCGCTATAAAAATAAAATTGAATAAAAAATTATCATCCTCAAACATGGCACCGCATTCAGGATACAATGTTTAAATCATTGGGTGCACATGGCCCTCCAGATTGGAAGTATCGGGCATAGGGAATGACATGATATTGCAGCCCAAACCATCACTGATCCGCCCCCATGGGGGAAACGGTGAAGGTGGACTTGGAACAATACTTGTTTCACATTGTCCACAGCCCAAGATTTTCACAGCTGGTACCACTGAAACCAAACCAAAGGTGACCAGAGGTTTGACTATAGACAGACAGACATACATGCACACAAGAAGTTTATAATACAGAAGTTTCATTTTTATTTAGATTTCTCTAATGACATTGTGTCAGAGTATGCTGTTGCAATTCACAATATGATCAGAAGATTATCACTTGACTTTTTCAGGACCCACAACCAAACTCTTGACGTTAGGGAGGTGCAAAATTTGGGGGGAGATTATATACAACTAATATTTTTTTAGTGACTAATTTTTACATTATATGTGAAAGGTTAGAAATACCCAGGATTCCTGTCTAATTACAAATAAAGCACATGCAAAAGTTGTTGCTGAGAATGAGTATTTATACCTAGTGACCATCAGAAAGATTTGTATGATAACACTACAAATACACAATTATTTTTTTTCATTGCATCAAATCATTGCTGCTTTTCTTTCTCTCTCGACCATGATGTCATCTTGATTGTGGGAACAGCTGTTGCTAATGGTAATTTTATTTATTTATATAAACATTTTTAGGAGAACATACCTAAACAAACCACATCACAAAGACTAACACTTGATCAAAATGCTATACAGGCGAGAGAGTGGGGAGTGTAAGGACAGTACGGGTCATGAGGTTAACACAAACAGTTTATAAACTCAAATCGAACAAGTTAAGGTCAAAACATCATATGTGGACAAATGTGAAAATTTTCTTCAGACGATTCACTTCATTGGTAATAGCAGCTGAAATTTGTTCTTGTAAATGAAATGGGAATAAAGTTAAATCTACAGGGAAATCGCAGAAGATGGTGAAATGGAAGGGGGAAAAAACTATAGCAGAGTGTTAGGTTAGGGAAAAAGAAAATGTGCTTTTTCAAAGTAAAGGAAGTCAAGTTCAACCCATTTTTTTTTTTTACAATACATGGTCAAAACTCGGGGTGCTACAAAATGTCATTTTCAAGTAAATAGTTTTCTAAAATAGTCTGTATTTACAAATGTAGGTTTGCATAATCTTAACCTTCCAAGTACGATTCCAGCTTCAGACTGTAGGAGACGAAGCCCTACAGCGGATAGTGAGGACATCAGAGATCATCTGGGTCTCTCTCCCCTCTACTGAAGACATACACATTTGCCTCTTCTGTATAAAATGTAGATAGTTCCCAGCTAGTCAACTAATTAGGTCTCTTTAGCTAGTTAGTTTTTAAGTTAATTTATGTTGTTCCTTTTCAAATTTTTTTTTATTTATTCTTATGTTGTCATGTCAATCTGTCTTGTCTCAACTAATTAGGCTTCTTAGCTAGTTAGTTTTCTGTTAATTTATTTCGTACATTTATGTTGCATGTAGCATCTTGGTGCTGGAGGAACCATAAAAAAATGAAATTAAATAAATAAATAAATAAATAAAATCACTGACAACCATTGAAGGTTGGGCACAATCCATTTAATCATCAAATTTAGGCTCCTTTCACAAATCCTAGAGAGAGTTAATCCTGCTTTTGTCTTCTCTGGTCCAAGTTACATAATGTGACTAAAACATTTTGTATAAATAAAAAAAAGAAATGCATACTTATGCAGAAATGATGTTCGTATCTATTTCCATACATGAACAATTACAAATATTCATGCAACAGTTTCATACTGGGTACATTATGTAAAAAGATCCTTGTAAAAAATTCTCTTCTTCTTCTTCTTCCAACCTTCCAAAGATTTACTTTAAACCAATTACAGGACTCGCCTTGGGAGGACCATCGCATCTGCTGTCCTCTAGCTGCCCTGACCCTGGAGAGCCTCGGCCATGAAAAGCTTACCCAGGTTCTGAGAAGTAAACTCCTTCACCGTCTGGCAGTAGGTGTTGATTTGCCCTGAAGACAAGAAAGAAAAAACAAAAAATATATATAAAAGGTATAATTAGTGCGACAATCTCAAGACTTGCTGATTCATAGAAGATCTTTGAAAAAGGAGATAAAGAGCGAGATGGAGGAACAGGGAGAGGGGGAAAAGGCGACAGAAATAGCAGAAGAGGTGTAGAGGTAGAGAGTAATGACAGCACTGGCTGGTGCTCTTAATGTCCTCCATTATGTTGTAAGGCCAGACTGCAGCACTAAGTGATTGGCTTTCTGCTCGGCTACGTTGGAGGGGAACACACATCTTGCCAGGCAGGGCTTGAGAGTTTTTCTAAAAGCCCTTAAGAGGCTGAAAAATGAAGTGTGGCCTCCTCTAGCTCCCACAAACACTCTATCACCTGCAACAACAGCTCACATCTCAAAAACACTCCTACACTCACACACACAAAAAACTTACAAGTACAAGCTTCAGGATCACTTACATGTTGCTCTCCCTGGTCCTACCCTGACTGTTGATGCAGACGAGGCATGGGGTTTTGACTCCATGACAGGGGTGCCATTACATTTACAAACACATGGCATGCTTCTTTATATGAAATTCAGAAACAGAATCGGTCAGATTTCGCATCTCTACACTAAAGGAGGAAATTCTCTCTACGTGGAAAAAAACATCACTTCTGGTACATAAAAAATGTGTCATTTAATTTAATGCAATTTAACCATGAAAAATAATCTACAGCATTTCGACGCCAACATTTTCGCCTGTCCCAGCCGCTCCGACTTCACTTATACTCATAAAATACTTTAAAAAGCCTGTTCTTTTAAAAATGTATGAATGTTAAGAGATTTTTTTTAAAGGTTCCATATTTAACACGGGTCTCATTTTCCTGTTGAGATTTGAACACCTTTTTTCTTTTATACGTCAAACCCTTTATTTCACTCCCCCTTCAAACGTGCCATTTTAGTACCTACGTAAATGAGCTACTGCAGAACCACGCATGTCCAGAAAACATCAGTGCTAAGAGCAACAAGCCAGGGGAGGGGTATCTTCTCATATGATGTCACAAAACGGGGAAAAAGGAAAAAAAACAAAAAACTAGTAACTCGCTTGTTTAATGCCCTGGGCAATAAGGATATAAATAATTTTTTTTAAATAGGGAATGTATATGCTTTTTCTTTTCTCCCCCCCCATATACGCACTACCTAAAAAGTGAATTTTGCAAATATTCCACACGACATGCTCAACATGTACTGTAGCTTGTCTTTGATCACGATAAGAAAAAAAGAAATTAGTGTTATTATAAAAAATAAATAAATAAATAAAAGTCACTTTGAAACTTCACTTTATTATAAGAAATGAAAAGTAAGATACATTGATGAAAATATATTGTGAAAGTTAAAGATCAGATGTGGCAATGGTGGCATGGTGGCGCAGCGGGCAGCACAGCGGCCTCATAGATCCAGAATTTTAATTTAAATGGTTTGACTTAGTAAAAACTGCGCCCAGGGCAAGTGTGTGTGTGTGCGCGTGTGTGTGTGTGTGTGTGTGTGCACTCATATGATGCCTTGCATGGACTGACGTTGAGCTCAGGGTCTAGTCCTGTCTTTGGATAGGCTCAGTGATCATCTATCCCCGACCAGGATAAATTGATGGACAGATAGATGGACAGAGACAGAAACAGATAGACAGACAGAATAATAGATGGACTAGATCGATATACATATAGATAGACAGATAGATGGACAGATGGGCAAACAGATATATAGATAGACAGATCAAAATACAGATAAGTAAACAGACAGACAGATAGATAAACATATAGACAGACAGATGGGTAAATCGAGATAAAGAGGTAATCAGATAGAAAGATAATTAAATAAATGAATTAAAGCATTAAAACATACTTAATGTATGGCATGAGGCCATGTATTTATTGATTCTATTCTCAACCTCGTGCCGTGATCAAAGAAATCGCCTGAGACGGGTTAACATATCTGTATACCTAGATGCACAATTTCTTACATTCAATGTGGAAAAAGAAAATAAATCACTTTACTAGCTACAAAATGGCTAAAGGACACCATTAGAATCTTTCATTATTCTGTCCACTAACAGAAAGCAGTTTCTTTTAGGTCACTGTTGCCTTTCATATTCGAACAAATGAAAGGAAAAAAATAGAGGGATTGTGAAGAAAACTTAATATCGCTGGCACGATTTACGAAGTAAATGGAGTTTATTCGCTCCAAGTCTGCGCCATCTGATCCGAACGCTCGATAGATACGGACGAAGCGCTAAACAACAATAGCTCGGATCGCCTAAGACGCAGTTGAAGCCCAGGAAGCTTGAGGGGGAAAAAAAAAATATTCCACACAACCTATACGCGGTGACAACTCCAAATCTAATTACTCACAACTCAATAACCGACATCGCGCATAAAGCCCCACAGGCGAATGTATTCCGCTGCAAGTCGAGCTAGAGTAAATCAGGAATGTTAATAATTCAAAGGCGAACGTGCGTCTGCCTGGGGTGTCTCTGCTCTCGGAGACTGTGAGGAAAATAGAAACGTGAAGAAGGAAGAGTTAGAAAGAATAAAACAGAAAAACAAAGAAAAACAAAACAAAAAAAAATACTAAGTGAGAAGGATTAGATGCTAAAGATGCCATGAATGCTAATGATCTTTAGTGCTCATTAGCATGAGAAAGCGTGATGGCTGAATTTGACGTAGTCAATGTGAGACATGTGTGTGAGTGAGTGTAATTAATCCTCACTGCCACAGACACTGTGACAGGCAGACAGAGGTTGTGAAGGCTGCAACACGAAATGTAATCAACTCTTCAGACCCGGTGTAACCTCGACTGCTATTATCTACACGAGTCTCTCACACCTACTCATTACGCATACGAAATTCTACAGATCTACAAATCCACACGCGCTCCGCCGTTAACGGGATAAAGGCGCTCGGAGGGAGTAATTCGCATCTCAGGGCGGCTCATCCTGCACAGTCGGTCACACCGTGGCGGGTCTGATTAGGTTCTTCGAGCGGCTCATGTAGAGCGTGGCGCTTAAATAAACAGCGAGGAAAAAAAAAAACCATTCTTCTCATCCGTCACCATCTTGAAGCGGACGCTCTTTAAAACAGGCGCAAATTTTCCCGCCGTCGCTGCCGACTGACTCCTCGAAGCGGCAGCAGGGATCGGTCCAGATCTTTACGGACCCCAGATTACTCGAGACTAAATAAGGAAATGAATCATTAACAGGCTGAGTTCTCACAGTCTGTTCAACGTCTCGCCCGCTTTACTGAACGGGCACTCGCAGCACAGTCTCACAGAAATCCATGACAAGACTGATGGTGGCTTTTATTCCTGTGTGTTTCTCAGCTTATATTATAAGATGATATGATAAATGGAAAGGAGGCTTAAATAATGGGCGCATAATTATATATATTTCAGTCATAACATTATGACCAATAATGAGTACACCCCGCCCTCCTTTATGATGGCAAAACGGTGACGCACGGGTGTGCGAGCTGCTCTGATCCAGTCATGAAGCCCTCACAATTAATCTCTTGTCAAAGTCAATCTAATTCCAACGTTTGCCCATTTTTTCTGCTTCCATTACATCTTTAAGTTCAGGAAAGGAAAAAAAGGAAAAGGGTGGCTGCCTAATATATCCCACCCACCTCTAGGCGCCATTATGACGAGATATTGTGACTCCAACTACTGTGTCCAAACTGTGATTGATAGCTAGACGACTGGGTTGGAGCAACTGCAGCTCTTGTGATATTGTTCCCGGTTCGCATGGGTCAGGACAAGCTAAAGTCATGACCGACCAAGGCCAATCCAATCCAATAAACCGCAATTGGCACACAGGTATTTTGAAATTGTATTGGGTGATCCATCCATGTATTTGGGGGGGGTAATTGATTCAGTTACATTTCGTGATTCTCTTGTGTTAATTCACGCATTGCCCCATTGAATCCAAAATAAATTTTTAAAAAACTATTTTTACATGTATAATAGAGATGAACCCGTTCAATCGGCCAGGGACCAGAATTGTCTGGTTTTCAATTTGACCGGTGATCAGCTGATCAGCTTCAGATATAAATGATTCTGTGCAGAAGCTTCCTAGTGCAACACATTATTAAAAAAATTGTGCATGTTAATGGCCTCCGATCTGCCTTTTTTCTATGAATTAGTCTCAAACCCATTCTTTACACATGTCTCAAAACAACGCGAGCACAAGTTAGTTGAAACTCGGGTTAGAAGCCCCACGTGTCTGCGTTAGAAAGCGCACACACCCGCGCACTCATGGTTTTGAGACTTGAGGCATTAAAATTTCACCGTTTATTTATAATACTTTTTACCACACAGGATGAAAAAGTGTATCTTAAAAATAATAATTATGGCAGATGACAAAAGATACTTGCTTTCTTCGTAAAAAAAATTTTTTTTGAAGTTAAATGTTGTACTTGTTTGTGTTAGCATTGTTTAAGTGCTGCATTTGGTTTTTAAGTGAGAAAACTAATGTTATAAGTAACAGGCTGCATTTAATTACTGATTAAACGCGATAAAAAAGGTTGCTTAATGCATTAATATATTAAATTCTTTATATGCATAATATATTCAATTAAATAGTATTTTTATAGCGCTTTTAACAATCATTGTCACAAAGCAACTTTACACAATCAAAAGATTGATATATAAATAATCTTTAGATTGTGTAAAGTTGCTTTGTGACAATGATGATTGCACGCACGCACACACACACACCCCTTATCAGTTTATTTCATTATTGTTAAATCTAGAAGCACAATGTGTTCAAATGAGTTTTTGTTCTTCAGTATCAAATTGAAAGAGAATTTCTTCTCACCAGTGTATGAAACTGTACGACCAAAACATCAACTGGCCTTTAACTTGGGCAGGATTTTTTATTTTTTTTTCAGTGAGGAAAAAAAAAGCTCTAAGTGTCTGGTTGATGTCTGAACTGACCGGCTATAAGCAGGGAATCCATGCGTGCAGGAGGCTGAGGAGGCTTGAACAACTTGCTGAGGTCTTCTTCAGGAAGAGTTGGCTCGCCTCGACTCTGCCTCTGAGCGTTCTCCTGCTGACGCCTCTGGACGTACTGGAGAGAATAGAAAAAGAGAGAGAGAGAGAGAGACAGAAAGGGGAAAACAATCTGTTAATATGACCTTGATATTCGGAGATCCTGCCATGTTAATGGCAGACGGCCCGAGCTGATTCGATTATCTTCCAATGAAACAAAAACGTAAGGGTGAATCTTTCAAACCGCAAGTAGTGCGTGACAGAAAGAGGGCGAGAATGCTCTGTCAAAAGGCAGGACAGGATGACAAGTGGAATAAAAGGCTGTGGGGGGGAATAGTGAAGAATAGTGAAGTTGATATATGGTGTGCATCCACCACCTTGGAGGGTTTTTTTTTTATTTTTTTATTTTTTTTATTTTTATTCCCCTCTAATGTATATACCGTACTCTGCCTCGACACATTTCTGAAGTGCAGATGTGATGTGGTCTGAGGTGTGTGCGCTCTATGCTTCAGCTCAGTTAGTCACGCAGCCAAAAACACATGCTTCTATATTTACTTATACAACCCAAGAAATTATGGAATCGCAAAACTTCGAGGATGTTGGACTTTATAACCTCGCAGCAAATAATTTTTTTTTGTTTAATAGCTGAATATTCAGGCTTCATAAAACATGTCAAGTGGAATAAAACTATTCTGATTAATAGCATGTTAATTTTTTATTCAGATCAAGCGGAAATTATGGATTGTTCATTTGATTTCCTCAACGTCGAGGAAAAAAATATTAAACCCTCATCAACAACAGAAGGAAAAAAAAATTTTAAGAAAGAAAGAAAGAAAAAAAAGTAGTACTTTGCTGCTCCCCCTCTGCCTGAATTCTATGAGCAACGGACTCCGCTAATGAGAAACAACATTTGGTCATCAAGCTGGTTCCAACTTTTTGGACTAGATCTGCTTTGCAGGATGACGCCTCGTCATGGAATTAAAAAAAAAATTTTTTTTAGGTTTTCACCAGATATTTTTAATCATATTGAGAGCCGGACTGTTTGCAATCCATGTTGCTGAGTTGATCTGACGAAAAGCTGTAACGCCCTGCTCTGTGGCAAGACGCATCATCCTAAAAAAATAAAAAAATATATTATTTCATCACCACACCGGCTTTCTAATGATGGAATAAGGAACAAGTCCAAGTTTCATTGTATACCAGTGCATTGACTAATGACTAAAAAAAAAATATAGATGAGTATGGAAATCTGTTGTTTTCTTTGGTTTTGTTTTCGAGTATCCCAAGCATCATCTCCTTGGCCAACGCAAACCATCCACTATCCGGTGTTGCTTCTCTTTATCCCACTGTGACCTTGTTTTCTTCAGATTAGGTCTCAATGCTGGTGTTCCCTCAGCATTTCTCTGTGTAAACCCCATTTCGTTAAGCCGCCATCACAAACGTCGACTCCTGGTCCCGCCCATTCGGGGTTTTTTTTTCCCCGCCCAAGACATATTGCTTTGAGTTTTCTGTTCTGATCCTCTGACATCTTCCCATATGTTTTCCTTTTATAACCTTCCCATTTTGTTTCTTTTAGACACAGCTGACTGGGAACAACCAACATCTTTTGTCTCACACTGCTCTGGATTTCCTTCTTGAAGGAGGTTTATAATCCTTTCCACTCTCTTCTTGGCACCATGTTTCCTTTCAACTAGAAAAGACGAAAGAGCTTGTTAAGGTCTTTAAGCACTCTTATAACTTTCAGACTAAAGCAGAGTTCACACTTTCATGTTTCTTTTTGGTATGAATCACTATGAATTCACATTCACTGATGAGTAAAGGGGGATCAGAAGGTTACCGAGGGTTCTTGAGGTGATTTGCATCTTTTCAGCATGGACTACAAGTTTTAGTCCATGCTGTCACAGTTCAACTGAGGTCTGTCGTAGTTCCCCATATTTTTCCTGGTCATTTGTAGCCAGTTGTAGCCATCTAAAGGTAGTGATGGTATATAACTTCAATATTCTCTCTCTATATCTGTTTTGATGCCCCACTTGTTTTTTTTGACGCCTTCAGCATTGTTTTACAATGTAGAAAAAGAAAAAATCAACCAAGACCATAGAATTTCTGCTCTTTCTGTTCAAGGATCCTGTCTCCCCAGTCAGCAGGTGTGGACGCGTTACATCAGTTCATTTGTAACTGCAAAGCAGCGCGAGCAAAATAGACGCCCCACTTGTGATTTACATGAAAGAAGAGCAGTGTGCAGTGATAGTATTTTTTTTGTTTGTTTCTTTCTTTGTGGTCCGAGTGTGTACCCTGGTGTTGAAACAACTCAAGGAAGAGCAAAAACAGAAGCGTTTGGATATCTGAAAATAAAAATTGACCCGATACTCTAAGGAAGGTGAAAGTTTCTTAAAGAGAATCATTACCGGTGGTGAGACAGGGATTCATCACTACGAGCCTGAGAGTTACAGTGAGACATTTATTGAAGAGCTGAAGACTAAACTTCAGATTAAACTCTGAGGACTGATATCCGAGGCCGTCGTGATCACGCGTAACGAAACACTTCTACCCACACTGGTCGACTTTGCAAAAACTTTGTTTTGAGGTGTTAAAGCGTCCTCCCTGAAGTCCTGATTTGTTTGGTACTCTGAAAGCAGCCCTACAAGGATGAACATTCACTTCTGATGAAAATGCAAAAAAATATACATGTGCATTTATTTCTAAAAGTTAATTAAAATAAATTCTACAACCAGACTGTGGATAAATTTTGACTCCCCTCGTGTGTGCATATATCTTGTGTGTGTGTGTGTGTGTATATACAGATATCTATAATTATTGGTAACCATAGAATCTAGAATCATGGGCCAATTTAAATTTTTTTTTTTTTCTTGATCAGTCATCCCTGACGACTTCCTGTTTCACTGGGGCTAAATTTCCGTTCATCAACATGAGGAAAGTTATGAAAATATGCTAATTAAACGAGACCTTGACCTTCATGAAAATCAGCCTTGTCCCTTGACCCAAGCTCCAGTGAAAACCTTGGAGATTTAGCTAATTAACCAGGAGGACATTATTCATACTTTTTTCTTCACATCTTTGAGAGCTTTTCATAAAATGCTTTTTAGACTTACGGTATCTTTGAAAAATAAGCAGACTGTGAGAATGGCAGCAAAAGATCAATACATTACATAAATATATAAAATATCACCAGATCAAAGAGCTTTAGACGTAAGAAAAATATCTACCACATGATAAATGTATGAGGCAACAATAAAACAAGCATAAACAGCAGTTTTATTTTTAAAAAAAGTTGACACATAACCACTTCAATCTTATTATAGATTCTATACGGAGCATGGGGGTAACGTGTCGGTCAGACGAGGAAGATGTGCACGTGTCTCAATCACAAGTAGAGCACAGGGCACTAAAGCTGTTCTGGCTTCATCCTTGAACTTGACACAGATGGCGACTCAATCGATTTCCTTCCAGCGCCGCTCGCTTCACAGACCCAATTTGGAAGGGCTTTGTGTTCTGCGAGCGCTGGCTTTGACTCTTTGCACCGCGAGCGAAACAATGGATACCTCTGAAGGGGAAGTTCTGTAACCTTTACTATGCCGAAAGCCAGAATTGGGTCGGAAAGTAGGGGTGCAGAGTCCGCGCCGAGCTCCGAGTCAAAAGGGAAAAAGGAGAAGAAGAAGGGAAAAAAAAAGGAGCTCCTTCTTATCAGCACCAAAGCTAAATGCAGTGCGCCTCTGATGTAGCAGGCAGCACAACATAGCCACAGAGTTCTGGATGAGCAGTTCTGTGATAAATATTGATTTTTTTTTTTTTCTTTCCAAAAGCAGGGCCGGTCTACAGCAGAATGACTCGCAAGAAGATTCCTCTAGCAGACGGAGATGGAGGAAGAAGGAGCTGGAGGGCACCAGGCAGCGCACCAGTCCAACTCAGACAGCAATAAAAAAAAAAAATTATTATTTTTTTTTTTTAAAACGATGACTCGATCAAACGGCAGGTGGTTAAGTCAGGCCTTCGGAATCCGACAAGCAAGAACGCAGACGGCGGAAACTTCGTTCAGACGTAGTGATTGATTTTTAAAAAAAAAATTTTTTAAGGATCTGTTCACAGTATGGGAAGGTGAGACATCGGAGGACTGATCTTCCAGGGTTAGTGTGTTGTTAAAATTCTAAGGGTTACTTCATGAGCAGTGCATCTCGTTGGGAATATGGCCAAACACAACAACACACACACAGAACTGAATAAATATTTATGATGCGGTTTATGCGGAATACAAGATGTTGGGCTTCTTGGTAGTACAGACTTAAGCAAATTAGACCAAAATCCAAAACAAAACAAGTAGCTCAGCACTTTTATTTTAGGTCAGCACAGAAAAAAAAAAAGAAAAAAGAAAAAAACCTTGCACAATAGTATCTACTACAAAGGCCAGAATTCAAGGATGTTTCTGTTTGGTTGTAGAACAGATGTCACTCGTAACGTCTTGTCCAAATTAAAAACAGCTCGACAATTCAAACAGTATACGCAAAAAAAAACAAAGTAAAACATAAAAATCAGGATGCTCTAATCTGTGAAAGACTAAACATTAGTAATTGTGTCTAACGGAGGTAACAAGCAGGTGCAGGAAAGTGTTTAGAAGCAAAAGGACGCGTGTTACCTGATGTTTCTGCTGCTGCTGTTTGCTCAGGCTCCGGCTGTAGTTGTTGTACTTGCTGATGTCTTGGCACATGTCGTCCACTCTGTCCATCAGCATCTGCAGGCTTTTCTCGAGATGAGAGCTAGAGCAGAAAGAAAGCCAGAGCACACCGAGTTCATTCAGGCTGTAAGGCTTTTCCCAGAAAAACAGCAAATATTTACCGAAGACTTACTTTTAAAATCGATACGAAACCCACTTAGTTTTTTTTGGGAAAGGTTTGGAGTCAGACAGACGGGCATATTTTTAGGCCTACAGTTGTGCGTGAGGAAAAGAACCCAGACCGGTGACAAACACAAAACATGTAAAGTGTTGGGCCTTTAACAAGCTGCCAGAACGGCTTCAACGTGTCTTCAAGTACAAATAAAGTCAAAGTTTTATATACAGTCCTTATGACCATCAGTGTCACGGCAATTTTGGACTCAATAAAGTCTTTGAACTGGTCTTTCGCAAGGGTAGAACGATTGTACAACATATGCATCATTAACAGAAGAAAACCCCGAGAGATCTGAGCACGATGATTAATTTATTCTGGGGTTTTTGAATCGATGATACAGATTCAACAGTTTACATTCGCCCACTTGAATTAATTCGGTGGTGCTGAAAGTCGGGAAATGTACGTAATTTGCCAGGCCCAAGAACTTTCACCTTCCTGTTAGTGATCATGATTCATTAATACTTGTCACTCATCAAAACAGACTAAGAGACCATGCAATTGGGAAACTCCAGGGAGCTCAGTGCAGCTCTGAGAAAGGACAGGAATGTCTCCTGAGGCCAATTTTAAACAACTGCAGATACCAAGATCAGTCCAAGCGATTGTTCACAAGCGTAGCCGCTTTGCCAACTGTCCAAACTGTCACCCTCAGCTGAAAAGAACAACATACAAACCATCAAAACACACAGGCATGTCATAAACTGGAAGCTGCTGGAACACCAGTATCACCGTCTACACTGCAAGTTTAACATGGACTAAAAAGGCTGCTGTCCAAGAGACAGAGAGAAGCACCTTCTCCAAAACAACTTCAAACTCGACTAAAGTTTGTAGTCATCCACACTGGAGGAAAGATTAGACCGTGGGTATGTTTGGAGGAATAATCACCAAGAACACTGGACCTTATCCTGAGCATGGTGGTGGTAGCATGATGTTGTGTCCAGTGAAGGTTAAATTATCAGCTAGACTGTTGAAACTTTGACTAAACTGAGTGTTACACACACACACACACACACACACACGGTAAAGATGGTGTTCTACAAGCATTGTTCTGCAGAAAAAGACCGCAAACATCTGACCACCACAACTATAAATTGTACAAGTGCACTGGTGAGAGAAACAATTCTTTCAAAAGATATTTCCTCAAACAATCGTCTTCAATTAATAACTAAAGAGATCTAAAGACTACAGTAGGGGGTCACTAACGGGCAGACCGCGGTCCCGACCCAGGCGCCATCCTGTATGGACCTACACCTATAACTAATAATTCGATGACCCGCCTCGTTTTTAAACGGCGCAGTGTTCCCACTCTTTACGGTACTGGTTTAGCAGACCACAAAAACTCTCAAACGCAAGTAAAGCCAGTTCACGGGATGCGACACAGCCAATCAAATCTGTGCAATCCAGGCGGTAAAAACACTAAAAACAGATTAGCAAGAGGCAAGTGTGACAGAGCGATACAAGGAGAGACAAGTGAGCAGGACTCAGGCGGAGAAATACGGACGGAGAAAGAAAGGAGACAAGCTGAAGTTTATCAGCAACTTTTTTTTAATTGTAGAAAATTAATCATAATCTATTTTATTGTTAAATGCACCCTTTGTGTTTCAAAAAAAATGTAGCTGCATCAGACAGACGCAAAAAAAAATACAACTGATTTTTTTTTTAATATATATATATTTTTTTCCGCTAAATGTTTGATAGTTTCAACAGGTCAATTCTCAAAATTGCTGGTATCAAAATTAACAAATAAGATTAAGATAATGTTTTTAACTTAACTTAAAATCTAACGATAACATTATATTTATGGCAGACGCCCTTATCCAGAGTGACTTACATGTTCATCTCATTATACATCTGAGCAGTCGAGGGTTAAGGGTCCAACAGTGGCAACTTGGTGGTCATGGGGTTTGAATCTGGGTCCAATGCATGAACCACTGACCCCAATATAAAAAGACAAATACATAAATATAGATAACCACAAAACCAATATAGATGATTAAAAAAAAATTATAATAATATTTTATTTAATAATATTTGAGATTGGGTCAAATGTTAAGGGGTGTCATAAAAAATTTTCACCACTGTATATCACAATAAAAATAATAATGTTCTGGACCTCAGCTTGAGGAAATTCTCTCTAAGTGGACCTCACTCCTATGAGAAAAGATTGTCCCCCCCGAGAACCTTCCCTGTAACTGGACCTGATCCGTTCCAACAAAACACCCCACTCTGTACTTTTTCAAATTTAGTTGGTCATGCGTCTGTAGCTGTACCAGAAATATCTTCTTTTGGGCTTCGTCCAATTTCAGGTTCTTAATCTGATTTTTCATCTTAAAGCTACTTACACAATACATAAACCAAGATCCATCCAAAGTCAATATTAAAACCAGAAACCGAGGCAACGTTCTCTCTATACTGCTTTAAGTACTCAATTTGTAGCCTTCACATTCTGAAAAACCAATAGCTTACGTCTGAATAAAATATCACGTGCCAAACGTGATTTCAAGTCATTGATATTTACTGTTGTGTGATGTATTTTCTTGTCACTGTTACTCCCTCATCATTAAGTAAATCCGATGAGGCAATCGAATTCTTTCCTTGCTCGGACGACAGACGAGCAAGTTCCTGCCAAAACCCGCAAAACTGTTCTGTGATGACACTGAAGATCATGAAGCGAGCGCGCTTCCAAATTTTCTAGGCAAACTTTATTTCGGATTATGGAATAATTCCATTTTTTGGGGGGTTAGCACTAGAATGAAAACCACAAAGCATTCTTTTCTCAATGTTGCTTCATGTTCAGTCAGTGTTATGTCAAAAAGAAAACGCTTGGATATTAGGAATTCCATACCATCAAGGCAGCTCTGACGTATAAATCTCAGCATTAAGGCTTATACGTTATTAACTACTCGGATACATCGATAAGGTAGAGTTCATTAAGAAACAAATAAATGATTCATCAAATCCGGAGAAAGGAGGGGGAAAAAATATATTACTCGAGTACCTGCATATTTCATGCGTTATGCAAATCTTCTACGCCGTTGCTATGCCTGGTGTCGAACATCAAAGTCGAAAAGTGAAAGGATAACGGTGTGGGATACTTTTAAATTCCTTCTAAACTCCATGCCTAGCCTTTTTATTTCTAGTATAGCATTAATCTACATTAGCAGCCAATTAGTTACAACAGCAAGTTCCATTAATCTTCCAGGAAAATTCCTTAAATCTGCTGGGAAGACAGATGAGACACAACCTGGAGGTAAGGAAAAAGTTTAACTCATGCACTCTCTCACACATACGCTACACTCTTTATACCATCAACAAAGAGAGAGTAACAAGTTAAAGAAATTGATGTTTTAGGAATTGTGTTCAACAACAGCGATCATTGAATCAACAGTTGAAGACATTGCATTATTGATGTATTAAAAACGTGTCTAAATACTAGGGACGTCCAATACCTAGTCCGCTATCTGTGTATTCGGTTAGGTATTTGTTTTTTCAAGATGAGACAATACAAAAAGGTCATGAGCAAGAGGTTTTTGGAGCAGGTAGATGAAGCCTATAAAGCTCTTGACAGACAACTGATATAAAGCAAGTCATGGATTAGGCCTTAGTTCGTTTTCCTTCATTTATTTAGAAATTTCCCCACTGTGAGGTGGCTCTGTGGTTAAGGTGTTGGACTGCTGACCAGGAGATTCGAGCCCCATTGCCACTGTTGGACCCTTGAGCAAGGCCCTGGAGGTGTGAGGCCAGTGTTAACCACTACACCACTGTGCCACCAGAAGCCGTAACGTTGATTCAATCTGTATAGAATATCTGTAAAGAAATGTCTACTGCTACTTTTGTTTTGGCTATTAAGTAGTACCTTTTTTTCACAGTTTATAAGTAGAATAAGGTGAAATAAAAGTGATAGATCGATGCATATTAATAAATTTAACTTGAGTGAATTGTACAGTATGTAAACATTGGAGTTATTGTTATAGCAGATGAATTAAATGGTTAATTCAAAGTCCATGTATTGAGTCCGATTACAATAGTCTAATACTGATATTAGGCAGAAGAGACCTTTCCATTAAGGTATGCATTGGCAAAGAAAGGAAAAGAATTGTCTGGGGGGGAAATAGTTCAGGCTCATCCACAGAAGATGCTTTGACAGCTCTGTTGAAAACACAAAGCGATACTCTGAAAGGTGTTCGATCATACCTCCGCTTGGCATTCAATCTCACTGTGGGTTTTTATTCAGAATTGGGGAGTGAAAAATTTACTTTTGAAAAGAGCCAGCCAATGAAAAATGCATGTAAACTTGGATGTTGGACATGAGAGGGGAAAGGGGGAAGAAAAAAAAAAAAAAAAAAAAAAAGATATTTTCCCCTTTAACTACCCCTACCCAGCAAATTACAGAGCTTGCTGGCTCTGCAGGTTTGGCAAGAAAGTAAGCAAGTGTGTGTATGTGTGTTGGTGTGTGTACGTGTGTGTGGCCCTGGAAGGAGTTTTTAATGTTTCTGAAGAGGCTTTCTGTCGTGGTGTGCCAGCTCTGATGAATGAGGGCAGAGATCCCAATATGACCTCCATCTTTTCCCATGCACCTCATTATTCAGCCTCCAATGAGCTCAGAATTCTTTCTCCCACACTAGCCGGATTACACACACCCACGTACACACAATGTCCTACGGTACACTGTCTCTGTGATTTTTTAAAAATTTATGTCACGTATATTTGCGTGGGCACAAACACACGTACGTTCTATATCGCTTATAAATCTCACAGAATAAACAAAAATATTTTAAAAAATTAAAAATGCATGCGGCGCTCGCGTTCGAATCAACGGCGCTCGCGTTCCATCAGCGCCAACCGGCAAATTTTCTAATTGTGAATGAAATAAAAATGGAAGAAAAAAAAAGGAGGGCGGCGACATCCTCTTCCTTTACCGTAACTGAGGCCGTTTGGTGACGCAGTTGGATCTGCAGAAGGTCTGACTAAGGAACATGGTGTCCCAATAAAGGGCTGCCACAGGAAAAAGGTGACTCAGTCAGACAAACTGCCTTATTTTAACATTCAACTTGGTGGAAGGTTTGGATCATCTCGTGGCATGTTGGCAGGCTGATTTCTGTAATCCTTTGTTTTTATTTTTATTCCCCCCCCCCCCACCAAGTTAAAAGGTTTCTTGAGTTCAGAGGTAAGAGTTCGGTATAGGAACAGGTATCAGAATTGAATGATTTAGCCAGAGTAATACTGTAACTTCCGAGTGGAAATGCCACAAAGATAGTAGTAATACAAGTGGCAAACTCATCAGGATGTGTGACCACACTACAGTGGTGTAACGGTACACAAAAGTCATGGTCTGGTATGCATCCTGGGTCCGGTAGCTTTTCGGTACAGTGAAGTGAAAACATGACATTTTTATTCGTTACGGATTTAACTTGCCCATAATTTCCAAACACATTCGGGAATACACATGACACATACCTACGTCTAGGTATCCAAGTGTGAGAATCGTAACAGCGCTAGAAAAATAGAGCAAACGATGGTTCTTTTAAATAAAGGGATATCTAAACGATAGCTTTAAAAATTCGGCTCATTTTAATTTCATTTGTACATTGTACGCTTTTAACAATGAACATTGTCCCAAGCAGCTTTACAGAAGATACGAAACAAAAAACAAGACCTAGATGTTAGACAAGCCTGAGACGACTGACGCGACTGTGGCAAGGAAAAACTCCCTTAGATGGTATGAGGAGGAAACCTTGAGAGGAACCAGACTCAAAAACGAACCCATGCTCATTTGAGTGTCACTAAAAAGTGTGAATATAAATTATTCTAAATACCGTGGGTGTGTGATATTGACAATGTCCTTTCTGCAGTTATGTACAGTGTGATACAGATGTGATACAGCTGTAACATTGTACAGCAAATGTACAATGTTAGTGTGTGCATTAATTTGGAGGTGGTTGTCATCCTTGTAGTCCAACATAGGATTGAAATCGTTGAACAAAACAGACAATTACAACTGAGGGAATAGAGCTGTGGGTTGCAGGGTGGCGCATCCATAGACCGGACTTGTTTGTCCGGCGAAATCCATGGATGCTCAAACAGACAGGGATCTGAGGAATCTGGAGGACGGATGATGAGAGCTGTGGTGCACTGGGTGTTCCGATGTCTTTCTATCGTGGCCAGCATTCACTTTTTTCCAGCAATATTGACTTTTCTGTGGGGTCAGACAGGACAGACTGCCCTTTGGTCCCCCACAGGCATAGATGAGCCTCAGGTTCCCATTATCCATGCATGCATGTATTTATTTATTTATTATTATTTTTTTAATTATTGGTATACAACGTTATTCAATTTGTTCATGTGATGGCTGATCGGTGTATATACACAAGTGCTAGTTCTAGATTAATCAACATATGCATTTGTTAAATCTAAAACGCAGATTAAATAGTTTACTAAGAAGACATTAACATGGCGACGTCCCACTTAGTCTGTTGAACACGGCTAAATCAAAAATTATGCAATTCCGCCCAGCTAATTAATTAGAGAATTGAATGGTAAATAAGTTTATTTTATTTGACTTTTCAGAACTGCACAAAAAACTCCATGTTTAAGTCTAAGTGAGAAAAGTGCTGCCTCTTTACCTTGGCATGTTTTTCTCAGCATAAAGTGTTTATGCGCATTTACAGCATTCAGGAACGTTTTAACTTAAAAATGAAAAAGCACAATCTTAATTAGAAAAATTTGAAAATCTCATTAAATGACTTAACTGAGAAAATCACTCAGCTAGACTGTATTCATTCAATTTCACAACACACACCAAACTGAACACCCTGTTCACAAATGAACGGTACAAACATGCACAGCGTTACATCTTTAGAAGCCACATTGTTTAAAATATCATAATTAAGTGGTAGAGATAATAAATCTGATTACTAATTGGCCAATAGACATGTTGGAGTGCTGTATAACCTTTGCTGCCCAGTAAACTGGTCATAATCACTGGTTTAATTACGACTGTGCCCCTACCACCCAAAAAAAAATGAATATTTATAGACAGTTTGCAAGCAGTCACTTGTTGAGAGCAAATTAAACAGATGGGTTTCTGGTTTATTTCCCAGAAGAAATTTGCCATTCAACTGGCAGAATGCATCTTAGATTTCATCCATTTCATAATTTTTATTTTATTTTTTTGTCAATGCATTGCACAATGTTAACCTCAGGATGTCAGGACACGTTAGCCTGTATGGCCTAGTATAACTAACCTATAAGCAAAATCTGCCAAAACCCATGATGTATACATTAGCAGAACGAAGGGCTCAGACAACTCAGACAAGCACTCAGAGAAAACTAGGTGCTTGTTGTTTGTGGCAGCAGTTCGTCCGTGGCAAACGATTACTCTGTAAGCTTTTACAAGACACAGAAAGAGAGATGACCACCCAGTCCAAGCTGAACTCGCTCTGTAATGAGAAAAATACATGGCACACTGCTCAGAGCGCTGGTGGAGCGAAAGGGGGGACAACTTCAAACGAAACAAAAGGCAAGCAAACAATTTACAAGAGCGGCAATGTTGTGCAAGCAAGTGGGATTGAATTTATTTAAGCCTGACTATTTGAAGCCTGCCGGACGAACGGAGGCAGCATCGGAACTTCTTGGTCTGCTTTTTTTGTTTAGTTTTTTTCAAAATATAAGCCGCATGTTTGACCCCACGGTTAGGGGATGAGACTGTCTGAGCTAGCGGGCCATGAATGATTAGTGGTTTAGGAAAGGGATGTGATGCGACCAGACGGAGATCTAACTCTGATTCCACCACAACACAGAAAGAAGACAGTCGTGCGGTTCGGGTGCGAGAGCCAAGTTGATTTTCGCATGAGGTAAGAGGCTATGCACCATCATTAAAACAAAAAATTACAGAGGTTGAACATGGTGTGTGGGAGGTTCTGCAAAATATACGTCTGGTCCCTGTAATGCTGACGCTTGTACACGCCAGCTATGAGACGCTTTCACACGCATCGAAGTCCAAGAGCGGCCGAATTATAACCGGACTGGAAGTTTAAGAAGTGGAAGGCAGGATGGACTACACGAGGAGAGTGGCAGGCCCCTCCGGACGGCCCATTTTTATTTATTAATTTTTTTCAGCCAAGCCAAGACTTACAGAATCTCCCAGCACCACCCGATCACTCCCCTTCTCCTCACACTGTAAAACTCATAATTCTTTTTTCACTCCATGCAGGGAAAAAAAAAAAAAAAAAAGGAATTCAATTTAGCCTCTCAGATGAAGAGAGCTGATTTTATGTGAACCCTCTGGGAAGAAGGGAGGAGGGTTAGAGAGGAAGGCAGGGGAGAAAAAGCAAAAAAAAAAAAAAAAAAAAGAAAGACAGGGAGGTATTGTACTAGCTATGCTGCAGTGGTCCGGTGTTTGCTTTGGTTTCTACGGTAACAGCAGACTGCAAAGAGATAACTTAAACAGATGTGGAGAGAGCGAGAGAGAGAGAGAGAGACGGAGAAAAGAGAACGTCAGAGCGAAAGCCGCTGATAAATCTGCCATGCCTGCACGCTTTTTTAGTATTCCAGTCATTAAAAGAGGGGAAAGAGGGAACACTGCTAAAGATAGAAAGATGGAGACGGAAACAAAAGCAGGAGTGACCTTACGCCTTGATAGATAAAGTCATTCAAAGCAATGCAAGGCTTGAGATTATACCTACACTTCTGTATTTTATATAGAAATATGCATGTTGGAATGTTTACTATTTTACATGCAAATCTATAGTAGCTGAACCAGCAGGTAGATAATACTCGACCTTACAATGCTTAATTACCATCACTTTAATAAATTCGTTGAAAATTCATCTGGCAATTAGACTAATTTTTTTTTTTTAAAAGACATCACTTTTGAGGCCCCCACACACCTCCACATAGAAGGGCAAGTAATGGGCAGTGTATTCTTTCAAGTGCTAAACAGAACTGCCAGGGCTCTGCCTTTTATCCGAGACAAAACCTTTGACAGGTTTGAATTAAGAGAGACAAATTAAAAAGATAAAATTCCCTTTCTAGTCTACTGGGAGAAAGACCTTCAAACCCACTAGGACCTTCGACAAAGCCGAACAAAAGAAAAAAAAAAAAAAAAGAAGTAAAAGTAACTAAAAAGAAAACCAAAGCAAAAAAAAAATAAATAAAAATAAATACTCAACATGGCTGCACAGAATGTAATTAATATAATTAAAATGCTAATTGGAAACCAAAAACCTCCCATGAGGGCATTACTTAAAAAAAAAATTCATAAAAAAAAAACATAAGCGGATGAACAATATGCGGTATCTGATTCATTGATTTATCAGCAGGCCTGTCGGGACGTTTCCAATCAACTCAGAAGATGAATGAGAAAATGAATGTGTAGATTTATCTATTTAAAAAAATAATAATTATTAATTTATTATTATGAAACCAATCGCACACTTCAACAGTGTAGTTTTCAGCAGATTGGGATTTTTTTGTCTTTTTTTTAAATTAGACAGAAAAAGAAACTAAATATAATGGAGATAAATCATTGTCTACACTCAATAAATCAGTGACGAGTATATTTTACATTTTTGTTTCTTTTCTTTGTCACTTGATACTACGAAACAGGTTTTTATTATACTTGAGCATGGTCAGAATGTATGAGCCAAATCAACACTCATCTATCGTGTGATGTCACACAGCCACTTTAAGACTTCAATAAGTACTTTATAAAAAAGATTTCATTTTATTTATAATGAAAATTTACTGCCCTACACTTCACTAAATACGGACCAGAGCTGATCAATGATCCGGACACATTTAAACCACGGATTATCGCAATTATCTTTTTCATTCAATATTATTCAAAGAAAGGTCAGTACCTTCTCTTCCTTTCAGAAAGAGTGAATGAAAAAATAGCCCATGTATAAATTAAAGAGGACGGTGATATTCAGGATTTTATCCATCACCACATCTTCAATATGGTTTTTTATTTAAGACCAAATGGGAAAAAGCTTCTTGCTTTAAGTGTTCTTGAGTATTAAATGGAAAGCACAACTATTTGTCTCCTCTTTTCTTGATAATCCGTAACCAGATCAGTAACCAAACACTGTTTGGTGATACCATCGGAACAATCATGCTACACTAATCTACACTTATCCCAGTGTTTCACTAGTGCTTGGACACCATCAAGGTTGACAGTTCTCAGCCATGATCGGACTGCCTGCTTCACGTCTAAAACGCCGGCTTCCCAGGAATTCCTTTAATGGTCCAAACTTGTGGAAATGGCTTCCAGCGAGGTCAGGATTGTACTGGGGATGTGGCAATAACTGCAAGTCGAGTTCCTGTAATGTGCAAGTGGTGCTGGTGAATGATTGTGTGACAGTTCACACGGATAGATGCGTCTCTTCCACAAGTTACCCATCAATTTTAAGGATCAGACGTTCCATTCGCTGAATGTTCACGGGAACAATGGCAGTGGGCTCCGAGCCTCCTCGGCCGGGATTGTCGTTTACGGACGTCTTTAAAACGTGCATCATTCAAATGTTTTACTGCAGCTAAGAGTCTCATCACTTCTTGGCGATTTTTTAAAGCGTCTTCGCCAGTCTTTTCTCTCCCAGTCTCTGGTAGTAACTTGTGGCGTTTCTTTTCTGTCTGAAATCTCTGTTAATCATAAACCTGTACGGTAGATACCTTGATATTCCTCCCCACATCAAGATTCCCCATTTTATGTCTTGCAGTAGCCGTTTTCCTGATCCTGTCGCCTCTTGACAACTCGCATCAAACCTGCCCGAGACTTTTGAAGTTTTTCGTGCCTTGAATACAAAAAGAGCTTGGGTTGACCGCTTTGAGTGATCGGACAGTTAATGAGGAACACGTACATTAATCTCAACACAAGCTTGGAAACTTGCTGACTCTGACACTATCGGTCTCTGATAGTTCTGCAAGGGTGTACCAGGGGGTTTTAACAACGCATCATTAAATAAACTTGACATTCTTTTTTGTGGTTACTTGTAAAAGAGAGTGATATAACTATAAACATCCTGAATCTCTGAAGTCATACTCAGTGTTCAACTGCCCATTATTACCAGCTTTAACATTAGACATTTCCCTCCTGCCTGGATGTACACTTACATGAACATTTACATCCAGTGCGACTTAACATTTATCTTATTTATACATTTGAGCAGTTAAGGGTTAAGGGCCTTGCCCAAGGGCCCAGCAACGACGACTTGGCTGTGCTAGGATTTAAAATCACGACCTTCTGATCAGTAGTCCCTGTTAACTACTACACAATATATCAGTTTTACAGGATCCATATCTCTGTCCTGCTGGTGTCCCTCAAGGCTCGGTAGTACAGCAGCTGCTCACTTTAATATAGAAGTTCTCTTGCTGATGCTATACAGTATATTTTGTTCTTTCCCTTATGCTGATGACACTCAGCCTGCTATAACAAAAACAACCCCAGCATGACTAAGCTGCTGTATCTGGGAATAATAACAATAACTTGATTTAGCTGATGTCACTTATGTATCATTAGTACAGCATGTGTCTGTCGCTTCCTATATGGTTTGATCAACTCTGAAGACAATCAGACTGGCAGATCAGGAATTAGATCACACTGCCAGCACATCTGAGCTAATAGCGGTGCAAGTTAACAGCTCACTTACCTTCGTATATCAACTTTGTGTATGTCACATGGAGATGAGGATGGCCTCATATGGTCTGCTTAAAGATTCAAACTGAGGATGATTTCACATAATACGCTCAAAGATGGCTTAGATTGCGTTGAACAGACTGCACGATCAGCTTCACCATGGTGGCTTATGACGGCGTTTAAGGACTGAAATTGCCACAAACAGGTTTGTACGCATGTCTCAAGTGAACACTTGGTAACCTCAACAATGTGGGCTTTAAACACACGGCCAGAGAGTTATCAGCACCTTAGACCTTATAGCACAAAGTTATGAAACTGACTTATTTATGGTCATGCTATCTGGTATCGCCTGAATGAAAATAGTTTCCCTTTTGATTCTGGTTCCTCTCAAGGTCTCATGTCATCTCAGGGAGTTTTTCCTTGCCACCATAGTTTCTGGGTTGTTCAATAAGGATAATTTTTTTAATTTTTTAATTTTTTAATTTATTTATTTTTTACTTAGATCCAGAATTTCTATTTCTGCAAAGCTGCTTTGTGACCTTGGACATTATGTGCTATATGAATACAACAGAATTGAACTCAATTAAATTGTATAGGGAAGCTTTACTAACTTCTAAAAACACAAAGTTACCACCATGTTAACACTCCATTTTTCAATCCTATATACAGTACCACCCATTGAAATTGTTTATTCACGTTTTATGCTAGCTTGAAACCTTATGTTTGACATTTTCTCAGCCTCTATAATACATTTTAATTCTTACTTGTAGATAGTTAAAGCTGAGTTTTCCATATGTTCTAAATTTATATAATTTTTATTATTATATTCTTGTTTCATATTTATTTAAATATTTTATACTCAATTTATTATTTATTTAGATCGTCGTACAAGCATTTCACTGCATGTCATACTGTGTATGTGAAATAAATACATTTGAATTTAAATTGATAAATATTGCTATAGATAAAAGGCCTTATACACTACATGGCCAAAAGTAAATTAAAAAACTAAATTGGAAAGAAACAATTGTTTTAAATTTCTGTGTATGCTGGGGAATTGAAGTTTGCTTCCACTGGAACTAACACCAAAAACATGATCCAGTAAATCAGTGACGTGGTTTGATGAGATTGGAGTAGAAGAACATACGCTGAACCCTGACCTCAACCTCAACAAACAACTTGGGGATGAACTAGAACACCAAGTTTGAGTGAATTGGCGAATCCTCCACAAAATCTACTGGAAAGTCTTCACATAAAGAGAAGGGTGGATGCCAGCAAATAGAGGAACATCTCCAGGTTAATGCCATACATTTAGAATAGGATGTTGAATAGACTCCAGTCCACCCGTTTTTGTCCATATGGAGTAGCTGCACTTGGTAAAAACTTTGATAATTTTGCTCTGCTCTATAAAATGACAAAAAAGGATTCTTCGTTTCCTTCTTCTTTATACATCACTTCCAGGAAAATGTATACATGAATGTCCGTTCTTTGGGAAATCATGCTTTTTCACGCTTACAAAAAGTTCAGAAAGCAAGAACAAGATTATGTACTTTTCTTTCCATTTGTTTTTCTATGGAATATAGGG
The DNA here is from genome assembly GCA_028565275.1 of Leiocassis micropogon. NCBI lineage: Eukaryota > Metazoa > Chordata > Actinopteri > Siluriformes > Bagridae > Leiocassis > Leiocassis micropogon. The sequence goes on along the minus strand of JAOVVA010000030.1, from coordinate 15,966,274 downwards.
AAGGTATCTAAAATCCCAGCTAGCCTTGTTTATTGTTGTACCATTATTCACCCGAAGGTTAATTCTCCCACAGCAATCTTCTTTCCTTTTTCTTACTCAATAAATTTTGCATCAGACCACCACATCTGGTGTTCCATCTCTCTGATTTATGTTAGGACCCTTGATTCCGACTGACACTGCAAACCAAATGTCAGCGAGTTTTTTTCGTTTAAAGAAAGGCACAAACGGGGTCATAAGAAGTGGTTGTTGCCCTCAGCACATGCTGTAAAGTTTTTTGTTTTTACAAAACATTCTGTACATCTTGAACTTTTCCCAATAATTCAGGTTCTTGTTCAACCTTTGGTCATCTTGAGCTCCTTTGCTGATGCTCTTGCGTAATCCAGTAATTGCTAGCACCTGACCCAGAATGCATTTGCCTGACCTGACTTCAGTGTGTTCAATGATAAAGCTCACCTCATCACCATAATGCATCATTCCTTCAACTAGACTTGAATGACCTGGTTTATAAAGCCTATAATAAAGACAGACAAACAGACAGACAGACACAGACAGGCATATCTAACCTGCTGGAAAGGCTGAGCAGCTCATGCTTCTCCACCACAGTTGACTTCTCCTCCAGCTCCCACAGCAGCACGTTGATGAGGTGAGAGTTCTTGATGACAATAGGAACTTCCTCGAACATGCTCTCATAGCCCATACTGGCCTTCTTCAAACTGTAGGCGCATACACACACAAACACACAATTTCTCATTGAAGCTGTTGTACCACCTTAACACTCGTCTCTAACACATTGCTTAATGGTTCACACTTCTTGCTCAGAGACATTGAGGGACAATCTATCTGTTCTAGGTAAGCAAATCTTCAGAGTGTTCATGGTTACTTTTAAAGTAAATTACTTTTAGAACTAATGTATTGGTAGGTAGGTGTTTCAAGGGGTTTAAAGTTCCGGGGGTTTAAAAAAAAAAAAAAAAAAAAACTTTGTCTTGATTGAGCTTGAGGTAATACTCAAGAGTAGTAAAGAAAAAAATCCCATGAACTGGCAGTTAAATTAACTGAAAAAAATCCCATGAACTGTTACCTTGTTAATGGGAGTGGCCAATAGAGAACAGCCAGTCTGGTGGAGGTTGTGTAATGGTTTGGGAAATGTTTGCTTCGTGTACAGGTAGTCCCCGACTTACAAACAAGTGCTGTTGCAGGAACACAGTCGTAAGTCGAATTTGTTCTCAAGTCTGACAAAATGAGTCTTGTACGCCTTTGACACAAATATACAATGTAAAGCATACCAATCCACTTAATAAAATCTCTGTCCCCTTTCCCCATACTGCCATCATCTGGCCAAAAATCGTAACCGCACCTAATTCAATTCAATTTTATTTGTATAGCGCTTTTAGCAATCGTCATTGCCGCAAAGCAGCTTTACACAATCCTAGGAAATGAATCCCTCACGTCCATTGTAACAGTGTAGTCTCTGCGCCTTTAAATAGCGAGAGGAATCCCGGACGCCATTTTGTCTCGGAGCTGTTTTCCACTGTATTGGACTGTGAACTCCATCATCGTGCTCCTAGACTGACTCAGCCTCACTGCTGACCTTTCCAATATGATTGATACTGCACAACTTCATCTCATACTGGAACATGACCTTGAGTTTAAATGTTCTTCACTGGTCTTCTCAGCCTATAAAAGGTTCCTTTAGAACACACCTTTGGGAAGAGGGAGAAACGTGAGATTCGTGGCATGGAAGAGCACCTAAAATCTACATGATGCAATCACATCTAGATGGATCAGGAGCTTTAAGAAATGTTCCCGACAACTTGTGTAATCCAAACCATGTTTTGAGAGCAAAGTGAGGCCCTGCCCGGTATTAGCATTAGTATGTGTAATAATCAGTGAGTCATCAAGAGTCAGTTTGCACTCTCTTTCGTCTCAGATCACTGATACAGATCTCGTTCTCTCAACGTGGTGGTCTGAAAGGTGGACCTACATGAGGAGGTCGTCGTGTTTTCACGCCAGAGCTAATCTGTCCATTATCAAGAGCGATCAAGGTTAAACCTGACACACTCCTGATGAAATAAATGTGTTGGCGAGTCTCCTAGCTAATCAGTTAAAAAAAATAAAAAATAAATAAAAAATCCTGAAAGCTTACCGTGATTTCAATTAGAATAAGAGGTACAATATGGGCATATAAGAAAAAAATAGCAGGGGGATTTGGAATTGATGTGTTTAGCATGTGTTTGTGTGTGTGTGTGTGTTGTGTCCATACGATTGTAGCTGCGTATATCAAACCTTTCCGAGGAGAAGTCTTTTTCTTTGCAAATCTCCATCAGTTTTGGGGTCAGCCTGTAGGCCTTGAGGGACAGCGAGCCCTGAGCTGTCTTAACAGGATCTACAAGGGGGGAAAAAAAGACAAAGAAGATGAAAATGCACTTTAACCCTTTAACATCCTCACAACGAAAACAATTTTTTGTTGCCATTTTTATTTCTGTGGGAAACGTACAAACATTGATTTTCTTTTTGCAGACCCAAATATATGCCTCTACCAAATGGTTGAGATGTCCATATGGTAAAAGTGTTGACATTTACTAAAAAAAATAAAAAAAATGGTGCAGTGAAAAGCATAAAATTCTCCTTCGATCTACTGTATTACTCACTGTATGCTACTAATCCCTTGAAATTGCATACTATTTATTTTTAGGCAGACATCTAGTTGTTTAGCACAGCATACCTTGACTAAGTGGTAGAGATGACTCAATCAGGTCAAGTTCAACATTTTTCTTCAAGACATACAGATATAGTGATATATAGATTGATTTGTTTATATTAGGATTTATTGCCACATCAGCTTCTCTACTGATTTATTCGAACCAATATAATACGTTATAATGTAAGGGATTTAAAGGGTTGTGGAAAAGGTAAATAAAAATAATAAAAATAAATCACATTATAACATGGTCTTGACCAGAAGAACAAGACTTTACATAAGGTTCTTTAGGTGCACTTTTGCAAAAAATTGTAAAAGTTTTTCTGGTTTTATTTTGCAGAATTTTTTTTAAAAAATCTTGTTCTGGTGGAAATTGTTTTATGGTATTAAAACATGGGCAGGTTTACGGTTATGGTAGTGGATATAAAGATCGACTCAATTCAATCCAGCCACTAGTCATTGTCCCAAAGCAACTTCACAGAATTAAAAGAAAATTACTGAAATCAGTATAAATATATAATGACTCAAAATGTGCTCTACCAAAAGGTTGAGCAAAAACATTCAAAGGTTAATGGTGTTATTTGGCACAACCTCCAAATGTTCCCTACGAGGAATCGCCTCTTGTCCACAGCAGATGCAACCAACCATTTGGCAGTTAAAGCAATATTGTCAGTATATAGAAGAAACAAATGTCAAACTGTTAGGCTGAATAGTATCTCATTAAGACATCAAGATAATAGCATGTGAGAGGCACCACTGGGCCAAATTTCTTCTGAGGTCTTCCACATGCTGGCTAATAGTAATGTTTGAAGGAGGGGAATTTATAAACTAGTCATAGTGTATTAATTCGACTGTCACAAGGCGGACATCCCGTGTCAGAAAGGCTTTATTAGTTTTTCGCTGAGCCTTGCTTGAGCATGCCAGTCACCCGGACGTTTTGACAGGCGATGTAAGAATCTGGAAAAGAAAAAAAAAAGTAGCATAATTCTATCCTCCTTTACCTGCACCCTGGCAACTCGATTGTCTGACTTCTCTTTGAGTTTCTATTTTAGGAGAGTAGAAAACAAAGGTTGCATTCAACAAAGATGGTAGCAAAAGCAAAAAAAAAAGAAGAAGAAGAGGCGCATTATACAAGTGTCAGGTGTGGTATAATACAAAATAAACCAAAACAGACACTCCACACACACACAGAGAATGAACTTAACATAGACGTAAGCAAAAACGGGATAAATCTGTGTGCCGAACTTACTGAGGGAAATGCCACAGCTTTAAAACATGCTAGTGTTCTTAGTAGTGTTCTTGTGTGCGCTAGGAATGGACCGATTGTGATATTTTATTGAGCCGATACTAATAACCATGATTAAAATATTTTGTCCGACAGCTGATGCCAATGTTTTTCAGAAAAGGAATGTGACTAATTCTTTTTTTTTTCTTTTTTTAATTCATGAGTGACTGATCAGAGAAATAAATCAAATCAATAGTAGAAAAATCAATGGGTAATAATCAAATTAAAAGTGTTTCAAAATCGTCCTGATCTAACTCCATCAGACTTTCACCTGTTCGGTCCTCTGAAAGCAGCCCAACGAGTATAAAGATTCACTTCTGATTAAGAAATGAAGACACAGGTGCATTCGTGGCTCGCAGCTCAGCTCAGGTTTGGATTACACATTTTTTAATGAGGGAATATGAAGGTTTGTTGGGAATATGAAGGCTTTATTATGTTGTCCATGGTCTTTCCTGATGTTTCTTTCTTTCTACACTGTAAAACAATACTGAAGGCGTTTATCCAAAATACACAATCATCTCCTCTGAACAGTTGATATTGAGATGTATCTTCTACTCATGCTCTTTAAAGCTTCATAACGGCTCTAATCTGAGGTGCTGTTTGTTAATTGGTGATTTCTGAGGCTGGTGTCTCTAAATGAACTTCTCCTCTGCAGCAGAGGTCAGTTTTGGTCTTGCTTTACTGGGAAGGTCTTCATGAGAGACAGTTTCATCATGGTGATTGATGGGTTTTTTGCAAATGCACTTGACAATACTGTTCTCGGAAGAACTGTTCCAGAACAGCTGACCTTCATGTCTTAATATAATCAACTGACTGTTTCTTGTTGTTACTTAATGCCGTGTGTGTCATTTCATTCTTTTGAAACTTAAGTATTCTTCTGGAATGTAGAAAATAAACCCAAACTTTTTACTGCTACTGTATAATGTGGAGTCAACATCCAAGCCTGAGCCTATTGGACGTTTAATATTCTCATGACCTTCACCCTGCAGAATCAATAATCACCCACTTCAGGCATCAGTCTACGAGAAACCGTGCAAAAATCCACAGCTGTAAATGGTACAGAGACCAAAAAGAGTCAGTGGAAAGGAAAAGCAAGGGCAGATCTAATCCAAGTTCAAGCTTCTAGTATTGATGTTGTGGGAAGGCAAAGGCAAAGCAGGCCTTCAGACAATCCGGAGATCATTTACCAGAAATGTGTCAATCAATCAAAGGCAACCACAGTGCAGCAACACCACCACACTGTCCTTACATAAGCCTTCATTTTGTTATATTAGTTTTAGGTAGAGCTGTCAATATTAGCATGTTAACGAATGTGAATAATCTAGAAATTTTAATGTATTAATGCAAATGAATCATATGACCAATTTTGACCCTAACGGCTTCCCGTCTGTGTAACAATGATACGTTTAACGCAGATAATACGATGACTTGGGGAAACAATCACCAGATGTGTTGAACGGCAAGTTTCATTATTAAAAAGCTTCTAGATGGAAGTTTGAATGAAAGCAATATTTGTGTGCTCAAGCTACCTTCAGGAAGAACTATTATTACAAAAATACACTAAATATAAGACGTGGGAGTGGTGGCTCAGACGGTTAAGGCTCCAAGTTGTTGATTTTTGGATCCATGGAGCCGGGTTTGAATCCCGTCGTCAGTGGGTTGCCACGCCCTATACTACCCAACCTCTGCATGCGGCGCTGGTCCCGTTCCAGAGATTTTAATTTAACTTAATGTTTGAGATATTATAAAATTGCATAATCTGTTTTCTCTAACAAGTTTCACGCATTTTTATTTCAACATTGCGTTACATTTATAATACAATTAATCTGAGTATTTTAAAAATCTTGATTAATCACAGACTATGATTTACAGCACTGAATATCAGTAAATATGAGTATTTTATAATTGGGCTTAATAGTGATTAATCATAAGACTAACTGATTAGTACGGTCAATTAAAAATTAATCTAGTAAAATACAAGTATTTAAAAAGACTTATTACCTAGTTAAATTTTGAACTGATTGACAGCATTAAATAAACAAATAAGTATTTTAAAATTGTGATTAATCACAGACTATGACTTTGATTAACTAGATAAAAAAACAGCACACGTTTTAGGAAATAATAAAACATTTTAGAAAGGCAAAAAAAAACCCTGATGTGATATAAGGCTAAAGAAAGGTGTCTCATACCTTTTGTGATCTAATATAACGTGCTGTCCAATTAAACCTAATGGGATTGTGTCTTAAGATGTGAGCCAAGTAAGTATGGGCTAGCATCCTGGAAATCTTAATGATTTAATGAAATCTGTCATTAAAAGGTGAGCTATTCTGACCTACAGAATTACATTTTAGCCCGCTCATATCCATGCATATGTTAAATTAAACCTCTAATTTAATTTCCACTGCTTAAAGACTGGAACTCATTTGCCTGTGCTAATAAGAAACATATTCCAGACTTCAGTTTAAAAAAAAAAAAGCCCGGTGTGTTTTGTAACCAGATGTTAAAGAGGTGGAATAAAAGCAGGCTTTAAAAAAAAAAAAAAAAAAAAAAAAAGTTGTATAACGGCTACGACTCAGAAGATCATGCCAGTGCGCACCTCAGTCACGGCACCCGCGGCTGCTCTGAAAGGCCTCATTGTCTGTACGAGGCATGTGGTGGTGCAGGTTCTGGCAGCTGCTAAGTGTCTGATGTAGATTTTGCACCGCAAGTCTGCGTCCTGATAGGGAGCCACATCTGGCACGAGGGGAGTGACTGAGGAAACTTACTGACTGACAGCGAGTGGACCCGGGAGGGGCGGAGGGTGCCAAGAACACTCGGGGTTTTGTGCGTATGCGTGTCGTCGAACCTCCCTCCATCTCACCCGCTCAATCACAGCTGTAATCAGAGAGCTGGCCTGTACCAGGAGCTCAGCTGTGCGAGGGGGGGAGGTGGTCATGGAAGTCTGTCATAAATGCGGCTCCACGCGTCGCTGCCCCCGTCAGCCCCTCCCCCAGACAGCCACATGATGCAGAGGACTATATCTTGGGAACGCTCGTACTAGAAGGGGGGGGGGGGGGGGGGGGGGGGTCGTCCAGTGCGCAGAACCTTCCAGCATTCCTGAAGGTACACATCAGCACTCTGATAGCAGGCAAAACAAACACAGAGGAGGAAACCCTGTCTAGACAGAACCGCTGCTGGCCAGCTACACACATACACACAGACACACACACTGAGCTACTGTTTATCCAAGGGGGGGTGGGCTAAGGAGAGGAAAAAAAAAGAAAAGAAAAAAAAACAGAGGGGGGGGGGCTGCGAAAGAAAGAAAAGGGCTGAAAGACATAACTGAAAAATATATATATAGAGAAAAGTTAGATTGGTAGATAGACCTATCTAACGGACAGGAATCAATATCTAAAAATTGGACATACCTAGAAGAAAGAGAAGAAAAAACAAAGAAAGAAGCTAAAGTGAGAAAAGAGCTATAA
>JAOVVA010000030.1:15945746-15958455 GCA_028565275.1 Leiocassis micropogon | reverse complement strand
TATATATATATATATATATATATATATATATATATATAGTGAGAGAGATGGATAAATAGTGACGGACAGGAAGCAATATCTAAAAACTACACACCTGGGAGGAAAAAACAAACAAAAAAAAAAAACAGAGCAAGCAAGTGAGAGAGAGGGTCTGGAGCCTATCTTGGGGAACTTGGGGCACAACGCAGGGTATACCCAAGACATGGTGCCAATCCATAGCAGGGCACACACACGTGCACGCACAGTTAAAAAGCGTTCACTTGAGAAAGGAACCAAGGAGAGAGAGAGAGATTCATTTACTCTTTCTATACTATTCTGTTTCATTTATTTTTTTCTTTTTCTATCCACTCCTGTTATTTTCTTGTGACTAATTTTTAAGCTTTGGCAATGTAAATATTTGTCATGCCAATAAAGCACCTTTAAATCTTGAGAGAGATGGAGAGGTGTACGTTTTCCTTTGATCCTTTGGCAATACTGTAAATGGACACGGCCATGCCAATAGATCTTATTCAATTGAAGATGCTTAATTCAATTGAGAGAGAGAGAAAAAAAAAAAACATGCCAGGGAGAGAGCAGAAAAGAAAAACAAAAAGAAACACCTGAGAAAGAGAATGAAATAACAGGGCGTCTTCTGTCCAGCTGGTGCACAGAGACATGGATGAGGCCACGAGAGAACATGAGCAATGAAAAAGTGAGAAACACAGGACAGAACCCCAAAGCTGGACAAGTCTCGTTAGCGTCAGCCAAACTCATTATGAGAGAGAAACAGGCAGATGGATAGGAGAGGATAGGAGAGGAGAGGAGAGGAGAGGGACACTGTACCGTAGATTAGCACCACAGACTCCTCGATGGCATGCTGGTAGCTGAACTGAGAGTCCAGCAGGGCTCGGCTCATGAACGAGCCGAAGACGGTGGACTGGTACCAACCCACGTGCAGATGGTCGATGTTGACGTGACGAAGACTTCTCATCATCTCCATCTGATACTGAACTGTGGGGCAGATCACACACACGTTTAGTGAGATGTTCACAGACTGCATAACTAATTGCAGTTTTATATTTTTCTTTTGCTTCTTTGACTGCGATGAGGAACGCCCATTGCGATATTGGTTGTAATTTTATTACAATACTGCACGACATCATTAGATATGAATTATTACCGACTACTGCTATGTAAAGCATATAAATCCGTAAATCATGTAGGCATGAACCTGCAACAGGTTACACTGTGCGCTCTGGAGGTCCACGGTACGATTTATGACTTTTGTTCATGCTTTGTTTTTATATTCGGCACTTAAAAATGATTCAGTGTAACGGCTAACACTTGTGTTGAGTTAAACTTCAATTAGATAAATAAATATCCATGCATTTTTTTTATAGATATAAAATGAATAAAGATTCAGCGATGCTTTACTGGCATGGCGAATATTTACAGTCGTATTACCAAAGCTTAGAAATAAGTCACAGGAAAAATAACAGGAGCAGATAGTTTAAAAAAAAAAAAAAAAAAAAAAAAAAGTATAGTTTTATATAGTTATAAAGTATAAAGTTTGATTGCATTTGCTGGTCTTGTGATGTATTAAAGTTCTGGCGTTAATGTTAATACTGTAGCTAAAATCAGAACACTGCCTTTATATATTCAGTTTAAGTCTAATAGATTAAATATATTGTAATAAACTAAAGTTTGAAGGTTCAGTAAGCAGAACTGAAGCACTAATGATATGGCTGCGTTCACATGAACAGCCTGAAGTGACCCAAATCCGTTTTTTTACCTTATTGTGAGACAGATCTAATTTTCTTCTCTCTTTTTTTTAAGGCTGTCTGAACACACAGTGTGTTGAAGTATGTTCTCTATACAGTTATAGAAGTCTGATTCAGGCACGTCACATCAATTATGTGAAAAAGTCGCATCCGTAACAATGGTTTATTCCAAATAATTTATTCCCAAACACAAACATCTACACTTAAAATTACACTTGTGTGTTTATTGAATCCTCTTTACTGCTCAAGTTTACTGCTTCCTCAAATTGTCTTTAAAATTTGTTTAAAAATTTGTTAAAAAATGTCTAAGTTTAGCAGAGAAAACCCACACTCGCTCTGGAAAATAAAAGTTTGTCCATTTAATGTCCTGTCCCATCACGCTGATGAACCGCGGTACATTTTCAGGATGTACACAATTAACACACGAGTTTAGAGGTTGTTTGTTTTTCAGCTTGAGAGATTGTGTGGTGTCACCCAAATGTCCAAAATGTCACATCCCTAAACCTGCTGGAACTGCCCCGATACAAAAAAAAAAAAAAAAAAAGTCCAGTAACCTGGAGCACTTGAGCTTTGAGTAAGAGAAATTCCTTTAGTGTTCTGCAGTTTGGGAGCAAACGCACAAATTATTTAATATTTCGCGTTTTATTATTTACATTTGCCAGACGCTCTTTTCCAGAGCGACCTATGTAAGTGCTTACAGTGTGAAGTCTCCTTAATTAAATGTCGTGACACTGATTAACTAGGCTACTAACTAGAAGTCAAATCAATCAAGCATTTTTAGAACAGATAGGACTTAATATATCAAAAATACAGTAGATCCTATGGCAGCATGGCGGTGTAGAGGTTAGCACTATCAATTTCCGTCTCGGGTCTGTATGCGTGGTTCTCCCCATGCTTGGTGGGTTTCCTCCCACAGTCCAAAAGACATGCAGATTCGGTTAATAAGTGTTCCCAAATTGCCCGTAGAGTGTGCAATAAGCACTGCAGTGGATTGTGCAGGTTGTGCGCACGCACACACACAAATCGTCGTCTTCTCATAACCCCCCTTTAGAAACACGAGCTAAACACTTCATTTATGTGCCGGGATTCTTTATTTACGAAAGCGCTCTGAAAGAAAAGACAAGTGGAGGAGGTGGTAGGCCTTGCCTCTCGCGCCTTCTTCCAAACAATGGCGAATCGAAACTGGTGAAGAGGAACCGCCGAGCAAAACCGCCACTTGTTCGTACGGCTCACACGAGCTCGACTTTAAAGGGAAGTCTATGCCGAGTCGGGGAGAGCAAAGGAAAAACAATGCGGCTTAGGTTCTATTTTTTCCCTTTTCTTTTAGAGAATATGCGCAGACATCAAAAGTGGCGGTTGGGTGTGCGTGCACACATTCCAATACGTGGTACTGATATTGACCGCGAGTCAGATCTTTGTCAGACAAACGAGATGCATGCAAAATGGAAAATAAACAAACAAACAAACAAGGTCAACCATGGGGGACAAAAGAAAAAAAAACAAGATAATGAGAGGCTTACTGAAGCTGTCCTGTAATTAAAAGGCTTTTCGGCGGGCGGAAAAACACAACCCGACAGAAATATAAAAGCAGGGCCAAAGCCACCAGATCAGAGCTTAAAAGAAAAAGTGGGCTTTTCTGGACAAAAATTACAAATGCCTCTCAACTTTTTAAACTTGTAGTGCGGACACGTTTAATGCCATGGTTTTTGAGGAGAAACGAGGGAAAAACATGGCGCTGAGCGACGATACGAGCAGACCCAGAGGGCGCTCGAGCAGATCCGGGGGCCGCATGTGGCGCTCGCTCGCCAAGTCTAGAGACTGAGTGCAATAAGTTGTAACTGTGTTTGACATCGGATTACTGCACGCCACCGATTGTAAAGAGAAAGAAATGGTTTATGGTGTGTTGCATCTGTTCGAGGCAAAGTGGGACAGACAAGTGTGTACAGCGGACGAGCCAAGTTTGCTGACTCTGTGAGGCACGGATGCCACCCCGTCTGGGAAAACGTTGTGCCGCAGGGGCATGTGCGCCTGCCAGTGCGCCTGCCAGTGCGTCTGACTCACGCGACTTTATTGACGACGTGACCGTGGATGGGATTGAATGCAACAGAAAGATCCTGAGGACTGGAATAAAAGAATAAATAATCTGAAAGCAAGTAACTTGCTTGGGTACAAGGCTTTAGGTTATATTAACATGAACTGTGAAAACTGAGAAAAACAAGGTAGGGGAAAGGTGTGTGCGTGTGTGTTATTCATACACTTTCCGCACATTAACCTCATCGCCGAATCAAACGTACCGGTTTCTACGGACGTGCCAAAAGCAACCCCTTTCCATCATCCTCCAATACCCTGTGGACTGTACTCTTCTAGTCTTACTTTCTTCTTTCACAACTTCCTTTCTCTCTCCCTCTTTCTCTTATGTACACCTACTCAGCGTGAGACTAACAGTGAAACTGCATAACGGCAGACCGGATCCATTTTTCCATTACAAACACTCACGTAGAAGAGATTTGCAATACACTTGCGATACCCTCGTGCGCAGCAATTTGGGGTGCGATCAATCACTGTATTGCCTTTGAGCATTCTTCCCCACTATTCATTATAGGACGTAGCGTAGCTAAGAATAGTTAGCTCAACAAAGAAAGATACATTTGTTTTATCAGAAATAAAATAATTTTACATTTTCAATAAACAGACCCCCAGCATGTCTACATACATAAATTTTGTCCATAGTTCCAGTAATCAAAATATTACAATGCAGCTAAGGACATATGATAAACTTAAAGAGCAGTTCACCCGTTTTATCTTCTGGTCCAAATCGTTCGTTCTTTTGTCATGTGACTCAGACGCTATGCACTGCAGGAAACAATTGAACGGTTCTTCTCATGAGTCTTCTAGTCCGAGAAGTTCAAATCTATTGCACTGCATAGCATCTGTGGGAGTCATGTGACAGAAGAACAAATGACTCAAACTAGAAGACTCAAAGGTAACTACTCCTTTCTGTTTCCTGTACATGACCTACAGAGGCTCTGCGATGCTTGGCGCATATGCGCCCAGTAGAAAATGAACAAATCACTCTCCGAGACTACTTGTTCTTCTGCGCCACGTTAAAGACTCATTCAAAAAGAACGAATCGTTCATGAACGACCAAATTTACATTTGAGGTTGTAAAGTGCTGCATAATCCCACATAGTAGGAGCAAAGCCAATCCATCGCAGAACACATCCACACACTTGCGCATACTACGGGAGATTTGGGAACGCCAATCAGACTAATCTGCATGTCTTTGGACTGTGGGAGGAAAACCACCAAGCACAGGAAGAACATGCAAACTCCATGCACACAGACCCCGAGGCGGGAATCGAACCCCTGATCCTGGAGGTGTGAGGCCACAGTGCTAACCGCTTCTTATAAATATTTATAAAATCGTAATACTTACAGGATCGCAATGCAAATGGAATCAGCACATAGGCTTCATAATATCGTATCATATGACCCCTGAGAAATTTCCCATCCCTAGTTATTAAATTACGCTTCCCAGGTGTCTGAGTGGCGCAGTGGTAAAGTGCTCGCCCGATTATCCGAAGATCGCGAGTTCGATCACCGGGTAATGCTGTAACCTCTCGCAGCCGGAGATCTAGAGAGAGCTGATTGGCCGCGCTCTCTCAGAGGGGAGGGATGAGGAGTACTTAGTGCTCCGACATTAATTACGCCTCTACAGCCAATCAGGGGCATCTGTGAGCTCACGCAAGCGGAAGGAGCGGATAGCGCTGTCCTCGGAGTGTTACGCCGCCCCCAGCGGTGTATGAGTGAGCAGTCGAAAAGATGTGGTTGGCTGGCATCACGTGGTTCAGAGGAAACACATGATAGTCAGGAGGGCCTCCCGACTGAGTGGTAGTAGTAGCCTTAATGTGGGAGCCCCCTAGTGACGAGGAGGAATTGGACACGACTAAATTAGGGAGAAAAATTTTAAAAAATAAAAATTCCCGGATAAATAACATTAGTCAAGACGAAGGAATTTGTTGCAGTTTCCGAAGCACATGATCTCAGTGCCACAGAAGGGAGGTTGGTCCTAATTAGCATACTAATAGTACAGGGTGCACAAAACAACCAAAAAAAAAAGTAATATTTATAGATACATGCGCAAGGCCAAGACAATATCGGTACCAGTTGTCATTTTTAAGATTATTCTTATTTATTAAGTACTTGTATGAATCGATCTTTAAAAGAAAAAAATTTCAGGAAGTGGTCCTGAATTTTGTAACTGAAAATAGCTTCTGATTCGATGATTATTTATTTAGTCCCCCCTTGCCATTATATATAAGTATAATGACCTGTAATAACCACTACTTTGTACTATACGAGGCAACTTAACCCTGTTTATATTTGTGTTGCTTGTTCCAAACTAAATTCAAACATTTTCCGGATCCCTTGGTGCAATGACAGGGCCCAAGCATGGAGGCATGTTTGCTGTAATAATCCCCTGAAATGAGAAATAATACAAAAATACACGCTAGCTTACAATCAGGAAGCACCAGCAGTTTAACTGGGAACAAATAACCATAAACATACAGTTCTTCACCAAATAAAGGACAGAATGAGGAAACATACATAAACATACCATACAGACCAATCTAGCTATAAAGACATTTATTTAAAAACATACATGATGGCACAATAACATCAGATTTGCTAATCTGTTTGTTCAAGACTAAGTGTATATAAACATGGCATGTTTCACTCATATATTCATTTCTAGGAGCTGCTTCATTCCAGTCAGGCTCGCGTCCATGAAATCCATCAAAATACACCACAGACATTTCCAAGCTTGTTCATACCTTCAGCAGCTTAGGCATTCCAGCTACCATAATGATGTTTTGGGGAAAACAAAAAAGAAATCCACATGGACCCACTGAGAATATACAAAAAAAACACAAAAGATCAGGATTCTAGAGCTGTAAAGTATCTAAGCCGTTATAATGCAATCCCATAAGCATGCAAACTACAAAGCAAAACAATAATACTGGCTATGATGAAGAAACAAAATGGCTTTTCTTCTCCAGATGAACAGGAGGATGGACCAAAGCCTCATAGAAGTTTTTCCTTCTTTCCTTTCAGGTGCGCAAACTTTTAGCAGAGACTCTCCATGACTCATGCGAGGACTAATAAGCTTCTGCTTTACTTGCCATACCAATCTAGTCTTATTTTCTTTCTGAATACTCTCACCTTGCTCCCTTTCCTGGCGAGCCCACAGTTTCAGAGAGCTGTTTTAAGAGACAGATATTCAATCACCGACAGCTTGTTAGGTTTCTGGAATTGGGCACCTTCTGCCCTGCCATGCATGTTGAAACCTGCTTCACTGAAAGCAGGCCAGTTCGGCAAAAACGTATACCATCGCCAATTACCAGTGCATAACTGAGAATCTGATGTGTTGGCGTTTACTGAAGACGAAATGATATTTACATTTACAGCATTTTGCAGACACCCTTATTAAGAACAATTTAAATTTTTTCTCTCATTATATATCTGAGCAGGTGAGGCGTTAAGGGTCTTGCTCAAGGACCCCCACAAGAGCAACTTGGTGGAGCTGGGGGTTTGAACCTGGGACCTTCCGGACCGTAGTCCAATAACCAATGCTTAATCAATGCTACCGCTGACCCCGGATATGATATATCAAATGCTACACCATAACTAGCTCCTTTCACACTTAGCACTTGCTTGTAATAAAGTTAAAAGCTGAGGAAGTTAAAATTTTCACTCGAGTATTTAAACCTCTGTTTAAAAGGGTTGTTAATGTTCACCACATCAGCGCAGGAGCACTCTGTTTCCGGTTGTACAAATCGACTGCGTTAGTTCACACACATCCACATAAAGGAGGAGGGATAAGACTTGAGATCCTCGTGCTCGCCGTCATTTGTCTGTTTTAAATAAGATCAGTAACACCACAGGAGGCAGGTTTCGTGAGGCAGCACTGGCCTCAAAAGAACTAAAGAGTTACAGCTCCATCTAGCGACAGAGCTTTTCTCGTCGATGAAAGGGAACACAAACAGGAAACTTCCTGTGCTCTGGAAGTCTAAAGACCTGATTGCAGCTGTTGTAGTGCTGATCCTCAAAGGAAATAGATCCTTCACAACATGTCATTATTGTGTCTGCACCTTTATAACCAACAGTTCATCCCAGGACACGGGGTATAATACTGCTACAGCTCAAGCTGAGACACAGCAACACATCTGGAGAAGAAAACGGCAGTTTATTTCCTCTTCCCCTTCTCCATGCTTCCTGCTTCCTAATAACACATCACAAGGCTCCTGCCTGACTGTCAATCAAGTGTCCATACAGCGGCAAGCTGCGTCTTCGCTCGAGGAGGAGGAAGGAGGAGGAGGAAGAGAATGATCCAAACTGTACCTCCCTGGTGTCTTGGGTTTGTTAGTGTAGCAGAGGTGTGTGGGTGTATAGAGGGAGAAAAAACACTTCAGCTCTGAGCAGTCCGGACTACTACAGATACCCAGAAGTGTTTGGGTCTATTGTTTATCCCTCACCCCACCTTAGTCCAGAGGCGCAATATAAATGCTGCTTATTGCTTCTTTTTATTTATACACCGTGTACGACTGGGCTTGTAACATTGCAATTTATCTAACTAGGTACTGTGCCTTAAATCCCAAACGAAAAAGAATAAGCGTGGGTAAATACAAAGAAGGGAACAGTGATGAGCAGGTACGCTCTGAACAGGTTCACACTCATTACACATTGATCAGGCATGTCCAAGCAAGAACATTGAAGAAATAAATATAAATAACATATGTGGCTAATAAAGGACTGGGACAGGGAGATTCTGGACCACGCAGTGCAAGAAAAACGTTTTTACGAGAGAGTCAGGACTTGCTTTCTTGACACTTTCCAATCCGTCACAGGTAATTGCGATACTGCAAACGTTTATGGTAAAGAATTGGAAAACAAGTGTGAAAACATTCACAGTATGTTCAAAGCAAAGGAAGCACTGTGAGAGAGAAACACCCTGCCTTCACACCCTGCCTAGCAAGCGACACACTGACGGGCATCCTTGTCACTTCCTCTCCTGAGTCAGCAGCACAACGAGAAAACAAAAAATGGCAAACAAACAAGGTGACAAACGCCATCTCGACTGAGATTCTGTGAGGCATTAAGGCAACAACTTTAAATTGTTTACTTTTGCACATTCTTCAGTGTTTGAGACAGGTGTGCCTCACGGTCATCTACTCCTCATTATATACATTTTGTCCTGGGTTAAGTTTAAATTCAGCAGCAATCTTTTTTTTTTTTTTTTTTTTAAGTCTACATGCATGACCCAAGTTTAAGATTGTGTTACACATTTAACAAATTTATACAAAACTTAACATGGCGATTCAATATATGCAATTTAATCAATCTTTTGCTGGATCATTGAATCGATGGAGTCACACTATTTTAAAATATTACGGTCAAATTCTAATCTTTAAATGGCTTTCGAAGACAACCTAACCAGCTTGCAAATTCTGCAACGTCCTTAGAAAATACTCATCTTACACAATTAAGAGATGTACTGATTTCTTAAAATAGACTCATGAATGAAGCAGTGGACTCGCAGAAACTGTGGCCAAAAAGCATGGTGTGGCATGACAAATGGACAATCTAATGTCTACAGTAGGGTCAGCAAAGTATAAATCCAGTACAAAAGTACAAGTCTGGATCATCTCTGAGGTAGCTGGACTCGCAGGTCGTTTTCACATTAGGGATAGTTTCTGAGTACAGTAGACCCCAAATTCTGGTTCATCAGTGAGAACACAATTGTTCCGCACTTGGGAACCGTGCTCAACTCCGCTTGAAGAGGTGGTCTCAAGGCACAGAGCAAATCAGATATGGAAGTCAATCGTACCTGAGAACAGAAGGTCGCTGTTTAGACCTGACGCCGGTGCCGTTGTCTCCTCCAAAAGCTCTATGTGCACGTAGCACACAAATCTCATTCTCTGTCCTACACAGTCATAGCTTGAGTAAGTACATACAGCAGAAACGCACGCAAGAGTGACGTTCTTGACATTTTCCCCAAAATATTAATATTAGGCCTAGTGTGAGTTCACTTCCTTATCTTGTGTTTAACTGCGGCTCACAAACCAAGTAGGCGGATACTGCCACCTGCTGTATCGGAGAGTGTAAACACGCAAATGAACCCAAGAACAGAGACCAAAAAACCAATATGAATGGCAACCAGTTGGGGAGCGGGGAGCAATCGGTCGTGGGCACGATACAAAATCAGTCAGGCGTAATGTGAAAATGCGCCTATCTAAGCAGAATTAGATCATGATTCGAGACCCATGCCTCCAAGAACTTCATATTTCTGTAAAGACGGAATTAAAATTAAATGTATAAATAAGTACATAAAAACAGACATGCACTTCCACACATTTCATTATACACATTTTACTTTAAAACCAGCTTTTACCATTGGCATCGGGTTTTTTTTTCTACCACCCAGACTAATCAACAGCTTCCCACAGCGCTAACTATTAGTCAATGAGTCTATGCAACCCTGACAATACAAAGCGTGTCCATTGACATCACTGATTTGTCATGTTTGTCATGCAATATGAATGCAGCCTTAACGACAAATTGGCTGAGACAAATAAATGAAAAAGACTTCAGGGTTGCAGGGCTGACCCAAAGCAGCCATCTCATTGAGTCTAACCAAAGCAAGCTTGGGTAAACAGCTTACATCAGTCATTGAGTTCTGTTTTCTGTCAGGCTAAAGAGGACATGCCCCGTTTCTGTAGACGCCCTCAGGGGCCCCTGCAACCGAAACACACCACAGTAATGTTTCAGCACTCCGTTTGCAATGAGGAAGAGGAGGACACCAGGGAAGAGGTTTGGGTGGAAGGAAGCATGGTTTCAACATCCCTTTCGTCCAAAGACGAAAATTTTTAACAAGGTCAGATAAAGACATCTTGTCTTTATCTGACCGTATGAACACTGACCTTAAGGGAGTTGGGATACAATGAAAATGAAACCACAGGTCATTTCTTTGGTCCGTGACACAGAGGAAGTTGTAAGGATATTATCCGAGACTATTTTTGTATAATCCTAGACTGGAGATTGGATCAGGTTGTGAACCTCACACATTGTCCGTAAATATACGAATATTCCCATAAGTACCCATCTTAGTCTGAGAAACTGCTCACATTATCATGGCAACCAATTAGGTGGCGAAAGTAAATTGTAAACTGCCTGGTCAAAGGCACAGAGAACAACATTAGGGGCACGAGTTTGGAGTGGAAGAAAAAGCAAAATGTGGAAATACACCAAAGTTACTTCATTCATCTTTTGTCCTTTTCAGGGTAACAGTTGGCCAAAAACTCTAAAACAAACAATGACAGGCAAGAATTCATGTGTGTGGCCTTATAATAATATGGAACTACTGCTTAATGTCGCTTGAGTTGTACCCGTTCCCTCCATCCGCAGTATGGTTTGTCTCAGCAGAGCGCTGTATTCAGGAGGAAACCTAGCCAGCAGCCATGATAAATCATGTGTCCTAGCACATTCATATGTGCAAAATCCCAACGAGCATGGCAGGTTAACAGTGGTGACGGGGCCCTCAGGATCGGACCCTTTAAGTAGCAAGAAAAGTTAAAGAAACCAAACAATGCCTGATGAGCACAGGATTTTCTGCATGTTTCCCCAAATGGATGGAAAAACTTCAGTTAAGCATCCAGATCCCCAGGCACAAGGCGCAGACTGATTCAGTCTCTGTCTATGTGCTAATGTTCACTCGAGCTTTGTTCTAGCAGCTTTAACTCCACAAAAGCTGAAACACATGGACCAAGGAAATCCAGAATTCACACAAACAAGTCCCTGGTGGTGCAGTGGGGCAAACATTTACAGCTCTGCAAGATTCATTATAAAACAATGCATGTTTAATGTAACAGTCTTCGAGATCTTTGGTCCATGGAAATTTGACTATATTAGTGGATCATTAGATGTTTAAAATAAGAGTTGCAGCTTGAAGTGCATCCAAAAATGTTGCGCCATTGATAATTGGATCTTAAAGCAGAGATATGTGAAATCCATATTTAAGTCAATTTTAGATATTCAGAAGCTGCATGATGGCTTATTGCTTAGCACTGCATCTTCACGGTCCAAATTTTATTCCTGCCTTGGGTCTTTATTCATGGAGTTTGCATGTTCTCCCTTGGTGCGTTTCCGCCGGATACTCCAGTTTCCTCCCAACAGACCAAACACTTGCAGATAAGGATAACTGGTATTCCCACATTGTCTGTAGTGTTGGATTGGCACCCTGGCCCGGATGTACCTCGCCTCAAGTCTCTAGGGATAGGCTCCAGGCTCCCACGACCCTTCATACAGGATAAGCACTATAGAAGCTAAATGTAGGAACAAAGATATTTAGATGGGTCTCAAATGTTTTTTAATTTTTTGTAGTGGCCAAATAGATTTCCCCCAATTATGACATCATACAAGATGCCCTCTTCGGCTTGTTGGTCAACTTTGTTGGTCAATCTCTGGAGGGGTCTGGCTCTGCAGACACTGAAATTGCGGATTTGAAGGAGGACTAAAAGAGTCTGGGCGATGAAAAAGTTATTTGAGAGTATTTCAACTGGAGCATCAACAAGCACACTTTGAAGGGGCTCCAAGTTCCCCCCCCACCCACACCATGTGATATGCTGTCTGACTAAAACTAGAATGGGTACTAGACTATCGCCCTGTAGCCCTCACCTCAGTAGTGACTTCATTTCTTCAGTACCCGACACACTGGACCCTCTACAGTTCACTTACCGTCCAAATCGTTCCACAGAAGATGCCATTTCTCATCTTCACACATCACTTACTCACTTGGACACTAGAAGGGGGAATTGTTAAAATGCTCTTCATCGACTACAGCTCTGCATTTAATACCATAATTCCCTCCACACTCACCACCAAGCTGGAGC
>JAOVVA010000030.1:15927323-15943931 GCA_028565275.1 Leiocassis micropogon | reverse complement strand
GAGCCCCCTAGTGACGGGGAGGAATTGGCTACGACTAATATTGGGGAGAAAATTGGAAAAAAAAACCAAAAAATATAATAAAAAAAAAACACGTCACATTTTCATTAGCTGACTAGGGACAAAAAAAAAATCTGTGGAAAAAGATGACTGTCCAGACGGCTATCAGGAGGACATCTTCATGTCATATGCAGCCATATTTTTTTGCTTTCCAAAGCAAGATGATGACAGAAGTGTCGACAGGCCACTCAATGGGGAAAAAGAAAAAAAAAAGAAAAAAAAACTCGCCAACAGGTACAAGAGTGTATTCAACAGCTCTGTGGAAAGTTATCCTAGAAATCATTTAGCTGAGCAAGTTTAAACCCAATATAGAACTTTTGTGCAACCCAAACAGAAAATCTATCAAGTACAGCAATATTCCATCATCTCTTTAAACACTGTATTACTCTTTATAAACTCTTACAATAACTGTGTTGAAGCGATTTTCATTACGTTACACATATCGGTATGGAAAGAAAAAAAGGACTAGGCTTGCACACTTTTGCCGATCCACCTTTGACTGCGCAACATTTATCATGCAAATGCCAGTGGTATAGATCTCTGACGGGATGTCGGAATGGCTTTTCCATAGCCGAGTGCAGAGAAAAAGAACTCAGCCTAGAGGACCTGCTAGATGCGAGACTTTCTGCAGTGTTCGGTGCTGCAATACAAGTCCACTTTGTGGTTCGTCGAGTCATTTGGATGTTCTGTGTACGCGCGTTTTAACAACAAGTCAATCAAACATGTTCCGGTTTGAAAGTCAATCAAACAGGTTCCGGAGGACACACCCTTTTTATTGAAAGGCATACAGAAACATTTTTATACTTGGGTAACTCTGCGTGTCCTGAATATGATGCCATTGCATGAAGTGCTATCCTCAAATGTTCAATGCATCAATTTTTAATGAAATGGAAATTCAATTCCAATTACCCTTTGCTTCCATTCATAAAAATACATACACTAAATAAAGATTTGTGCCACCAGGGCAGCTCTGGCTCCTTGGGGAATGGCTCTGCAGGGTCTCTGGGGCTGTTCTGTGGTGTCTGGCAGCAGGAAGTTGGCAGCAGATCCTTTTGGTAGCCTGGGTTGCGGATGGGGCCTTTGTTAATCTGACTTGCGTGTCGGGCGCTTCCCAAGGGTGCTCACCGATATGGGATTTGGGGAGTCTGGAGACTCTTTGGCTGCTAGGCCCTGTGCCTGGCAGGCTGTGGTGCACTGGGTATTCTGGTTCCTTTGTATTATAGTCAGAATTAACACTTTGGCAGTTTGTGCTGTATTGGGTTTTTTGTGGGGTCAGACTGGACAGGCCACAGGGGCCATGGGTGTTTTGGGTATATTAAATAATATGGTATTAGGTAATTAGTTTTTCTTTCTTTCTGACGCCATGCCAAATTCTATGGCTATATTAATGGTGAGCATCAGTTTTAGTTATTCAAAATTAAAACTAGATAAGATACTTGAGATTAATTTTTCTAAAGAACTAAAACTAAGTGTATATACTTGGCTAAAACTTTCAAAAGTTGTCGAGAGTAAAACAAGTTCATCAGAAGAGTCAAAAAATTAGTCTGATTAAAATGTTTGATGCACAGAGGGTTTTTACTGTACATGATGGACATCGTGGTGAATTTTCTCTAGATAGTAAAAATGTGTGTAACTTTTGAACTTTCTGCATAAATTACTTGATTCCAACAATTAAACAAAAATATTTATTATTTGCTATTTAAAAACATTGATGCCATTCTAATTGCTATTTATTTTTGATATTTTACATTTAAAATTGATCTGTGAATGGTATAGAGCATTTGATTGTTTTACCGTTTTTTTTTTCTTTTTACTTAGATAATGCTTCTTTGGCATTTTTGTATTTGTCTGCTTGCTCATTACCAGGGATTCCTAAATGTCCATGTCTCCAACAGAAAATATAAAAATTACTGGATTCCTAAAATGATAAAAGGTATTTAAGTTAAAAAAACAAAAACAGTCAGTTGTCATTTTAAGACATGACTGTCAGCTGATCTGGATTAGTTCTTGCAAGAACAATATCGTCAAGTGCGTTTGCAAAACCCATCAAGCACCATGATGAAACTGGCTCTCGCAAAGACCTTCCCAGGAAAGCAAGGACCAAAACTTACCTCTGCTGCAGAGTTTATTTAGAGTTACCAGCCTCAGAAAATCACCAATTAACAAACAGCACCTCAGATTAGAGCAGTTATGAAGCTTATAAGTAGCAGATACATCTCAATATCAACTGTTCAAAGGAAATTGTGTATTTTGGATAAAAGCCTTCAGCATTATCTTAGAGTAGAAGGAAATAAAAATTGAAATTTAATTAAATTAGAATGTGTGTCAAAAATTTTGACTTGTGTGCACGCAAATATATATGTTGGCTTTTTGATATTGTATATTTGGTAATAAGTGTCATGTGGAGTGGTACGTAAAATGATTTTGACGGCTGTGATTTACATCGTTTTGTTCAAATCATCCAGCAAAATAAAGAAACGAGAAATAAATTACAAGAACAAAAGTCTTTAAACCATTGCGTTCTGGATCTAAAACAAAAAAATTCCAAAGATATCATTTTCCTACTAGTGTGAGATCTGCGTATCTGACAAGCTGACATACAGACAGCGATTATATTAAACAAAAGCATCCCATATGACATGGGAGGGAGCTTAATCAAGTGAAGTTAACATCATTGCTAATGGTGAGATAAATACTGTCAGAAGGCCCACCAGACAGCCTGTATCTAATTACAGACTCTAATGGCATCCACAGCCCAAAACATCGGAGTCCTATATCCCCAAGACCTGAACTATGATGTTCGCACAAAGACTCCCACGCGTGCTTTCAACAAACAGATGTCAGTGGAACAAACTGTCAAGGAAAAAAATAAAATAAAATCAACATGTCTAATACAACATGTCTGTAAAAATGATCTCAGGGAGCTGGAACAATTTATCATCTAATGACATCCCACAATGAATACCGGCATAAAATGGACGGGAGCATTCGGTCATTATTGGCAACTGTTTGCACTCATGGCACGAACTCCTTAGCAAATGTTTCACAATCTGGATCAACCAACTCGGCATTTCAATCGGATTTAGAACATTTCTATTAATAATTCTTCCCCATCTTCTATGACCACTTTATACATAATATGCCTGGATAAATGTATCAGCTGAGGGTTTTAAATCATTAACAATAATGTATTTCCTTCAAAAGAGGAACTTAGGGTAAGAGTACAGTGGTACCTCGGCATGCGAACAACCAAACCCGAACACTGGTCAAGTTGTGCGTACGTCCGAGAGCCTTTCAAAACCTGTTTGCATCAGTGGAAAGCCAAGCAAACCAAGTTTACATATTGTTTTGTGGGTTTTTTATGCCTTTTTATGCAGACATTGAAGCCATATCACCATGGGTCCCAGGAATGTTAGCATGGTATGGTGGCATGATGAAAGCAAGAGCCACTTTCAGATTGGTTTTCAAAGCAGCTGGTGCCCAGAGGAATTACAAATTAAGACAAGAGGGTCCTGCGCATCCTATAGTGCTTGGGCCCTAATTAAGTGAGGTTTAATGTCCATTTATGGCATTTCTAAAATGTTTTGATTGTTTTATATGCAAAGAAATATGATTAAGTGGAAAGTGGTAATATGTTTGGGTGGCTGGAACGGATTATCTGCATTTATGTTATTTCCTTTGGAAAAATGCATTTACAATTCGAAATTTCACCTTAAGAACTCGCCTCCGGGATGGATTAGATTCATATGCTGAGGTACCTCTGTTTATAATACATAACACCCCCTGCTGAGACTAACCAAACTTGGAGCCATTTCAAATTAGCTAAATAAGGAGAACTGTGGAGAATTTCTCATCATCGTCTTCGTCCATACACCTGTCTGTTTCAATAAGATGTGGGTTTCTGAAGTAATGGGCAGGGTCTGCCATTGGCTACACTGAAATTACTGGAAGAAGTCTACAGCATCTGAACATCACACTTATTCTCCAATGTCTCTTCCCTGAATTGTTGCCACAAAGTCAAAATAACAGAATTAGAAACTAGAATGTCTTTGTATGCTGCAGCGACAATTTCTCCTCACTGGAACCAAGAGGTCCGGAACCTGTTTGCTCCAGCATGACGATGCCCCTATGGGAAAAGCGAGATCCATGAAGATGTCTTGGATCGGAGGAACTCAAGTGACCCGATCCCTGACCTCATCTCGCTGAACACGTTCGAGATGAATTAAAATGCTGACTGAGCACTGGGCTTCTTTGCCTGGCACCAGTGCCTGACCTCAGTAATACCTTCCTGGCTGAATGAGCATAAATCCCTAAAGCCAAGCTCAAAAAAATCTAGCTGGAACCCTTCCTAAAAGAGTGGAAGCTATTATAATGGGACAGGGAGAATGAATTTTGCAAGGGGGACGTTTAGTAACATTCAGTATATGGGTATAATGGTCAATTTTGGCCATAATGTATTTCTAACGAATTACAGTTAGTGCGTCACTTCATGAAATTATCTTTGCGATGGAGAAGCCATGAAGTTATGTAAAGACTAAATTGCATCCCTGAGCAGTCGCTGATGTGAAACACTCCTCCGAAAAGTGCCAGTCATATTACTGCCAACTTGCAAAAAATAAACATCCATCCTCTTACGCACAAAAAAATTCACCCATTCTCAACCAAGGGTTGCTTGGTAAATGGAAGAGTGTGTAGGACGACAAGCAGCCGAAAACACACGGATAATGTATAGCTGCAACTAACAAGGTGCTGACTGAAATAGAAAGATCTCAGAACACACGGTCCCTTGCATCTCTCAGTGTATGCAGAGAAATAAACCCATAGAGAGCTTAAGAATGGGCAGGTGAGCATCAGAACTGGACCACAAAGGAATGATGCAAGAAGGTGGTCTGATCTGGGTTGCATTTTTTTTTTTACATCATGTGTTTTTGCATCATTTATCTGGGGAAAAGATATCACTATGGGAGGTAGTGTGATGCTCTGGGTAACATTCTGATGGGAAACCTTGAGTCGTGCCATTCACACGGATGTTACTTTGACACATACCACCTACCTAAACACTGTTGCTGATCAAGTACACTGCTTTATGGAAACAAACACCGTTTCACTGTGAACTGTAACTGTATATGGTTGAAATGACAAAAACTTGACTTCACAGGTACGATTGTCTCCGTATCTGTCCCAAACATGGAACGATTGCGTTCTCACTGATCAAAATAAAGTGTTCTTAAAGCCTTGTGAATGTGAAAACGCCCTTAGACTCAAGTCAAAAGGTGATGGCGGCGAGGAAAAACTCAGACATAAGTAAGGCTTAAAAAAAAAAAAAAAAAAAAAAAAAAAAAAGTGACATCGAAAGATAGCTGGGACTATAAATCATTCAACAATCTTTGTATACTATAATAATCTAACATCACTAAGTGTGTTGAAAGGATATTCAGTATGAGCAGTATAGTCTGTGCTACAGTTCTTTTGTACAAGTCATACAGTCATGATTATCCACTGAACAAAAGGGTAAGACCGGAGCATAGCTTATACACACACAGGCAACGATCATTAGGACGCCAGCAACGTCTGTTCCCTGACAACAATGGAAAGGGGAAATATGAATGCAAATGATAAAAAGCAGTAGAGTCTTTGAGGATGAAGCTTTAGTGACTTGTGCCTATGGCAGGGGCAATTCCTCAGCGTTTAACAGCAGGCGTTATACAGTGCGCATTATACAGCGTCTCTGAGAACGGCATGTTCCCACTTAGCACCATTTGTCTCGGTGGGTGAAGATACATGGTGACCCAACTGCCGACGGTCCCCCCAGGGGCCTTTCCTTTGTCCAGTAGTGATCCTGACTACAGGTGACGGTTAACCTGGAGTCTGGGTTCCGGGAAGCCGAATATGTAGCGGCGTTCACGATGAGCAGCTTTGCATTTAAATAATCAATAAGACATGAATGCAGCAGTCAAGCTTTTTACGACAGAGGAAGACTCATAAATCAGGGGACAGCTTCTACATTTTTTTTCTTTTAAGCTGCACTTGACAGAGCATGTCCTTTTTTTTGGCTTGGCATCTCATCTCTAACTGGTGTTTATTCTCTCTCTCAACCCCAGCAAAAAAAATCTCTAAAAATCAATCAATCATCGGGCAAAAATCTGCCAGCACAGGATGTCTCGACTGAGTCTGCGAATGAAGTACGAATGAAAAACAGCATGGATTTAAATAAACCCAACACTGATCTGGTGTTAATTATGATCACAGTATTTACACCATGTCTAATCGAATTGTCAAGTAAGGAAATATGAGTCTGGGCTCATTTCAGACAGCTTTAACCAACACACACGTACTTGTGTTTATCAAAAAAAAAAAAAAAGCACACACCCATCTTCAGGTCTCTCCCTCACACTCTCCCTCCCTGAAAATAAAGATGCTATTCTCCTCGATGGTGCCACACTGCCACCTTCTGGAGCATGGCTATACTGTTGCAGTATACAACGGCTTTTAACCCTCGTTTAATTCCCAGCATCAGAACAACCACCACCCACTTTGACCGTTTCAAGACATTCATTCATGTCTCCATTATCTCTGTCGTTCTCTCATGCACTCGAGTGGAAGTGCACGACTGAAGCGAAATCCAATTGCATGTCATGTGACTTCTTTTTTTTTTAACCACCGGTCATTATAGAGACGTACAAACAGATCCCGCCGGTGTGAGAGGCTGCGTCTGTCAATCCAAGCCATTAATAAAAGCAGACGGACATCACAGAGCAAACCTCAATTGTTTGTCTGCCTCCTGTCCCCTTTTCCTAAGCTCCAACAACAAAGCTGCTAATTAGGTTCTTGCGAACCGAACGCCGGCAATAAACGCACTGTTTTCCGCAGAGGCCACGCCGCAAGCATCCGAGGCTTAAGAGTGTACTGTAATTACTACTGCTGATAAATCCGGTTAATGAAAAAAAGCCAGGCCAGGAGCTCAAGGGAGAGACAGGGGAGAGGAAGAGTGCTACTGGTGGCAAAGTCAGACGAGTCACATGTTGAGCAGGATTTTGAAATCATGGGCCCCGGGATTGGACCTGCTAGTTCGCATTTGGCCCTTTTATGCTTTTCTGTGACCACTTGTGCATTGTTCAACTAGGGAGGGCTGTAATATCACTGTGAACCCAGCACTAATATCCTATTCAGTCGGACGGTGGTAGCTTAGTGCGAGTTATTAATCGGAAGGTTGGCGGTTTGAGTCCCAGCTTTGCCAGGCGGACACTGTCGGACCCTTGAGCAAGGCCCTTTAAACCAATCTGTTCCAGTTGACCCTGCCCTCTGACCCCAGCCTACTAACAAAAAGCTGGGATATGCAAAGAACAAACAATTTCACTGTGCAGTAACATAAGTGACAAAGACTGAACTTGATCTAATCTTAATTTGAAATTGATCCATTTCAAACCGAACAATGGAAACGTTACGTAGACCATCCATGGCAGATTATACAGCATTCTGTAAATCAAAATGAGCCCTATTGCTAAATTAAATATGTTTCGTGTGCTTTCACCAAACCTAAATAGAAATGAGAGTAAAGAGCATTCAACAATATATACAAATGGACCTGACCACGTTAGACAAGGTTTCGACTTGCTAGGATTGAAAAGTCATGCTGAATATTGAATCTACAGCGAATATGTTACACATTACATTGTATCCACATAGTGTCCTAAAAATGTCCATACACTCCAAAAGCCTCCGAACACTTAGATTTTTATTGAATCAAACAATATTCACAAAACATTCTCTACGTAACTGCCACCTCTTTATGACGAACTTGTGTTTTTTTTTTATCTGTTCCCTACAGTTGTTTGTTATTAGGGTTTATTGCCATATCAGCTTCACAGGCTATTTCATGGCAGATAAATATTAAACATTCAACCAATATAATATAAAGTTATAGATATAATGTAAGGGATCTAAAAGTCAGTAAAAATATATATAAAATAAAGATAAATAAATACAGATCACATTATATAACATGGCCTTGGCCAGAAGTACAAGATTACATACAAGGTTCTTTAGATGCACTTTTGCTAGAAATTTCAAAAGTTTTTCTGGTTTCATCTTGCAGAATAAGTTCTTTAAAGTTTGTTCTGGTAGAAATCATTGTTTTTGTTCCCTACATATGAAGACTTTTGTGATACTTATATACCAAATATAGAGATAATGTCTCTAAAACATGTTTATTTCCAAGCTCTTTACTTATTTGTCACCATTTAGGGCTTTAATGTAACTTGTGCTGCGTTCAACTTAAAGTCGTAATTCATCCGATTAAAGAAAAAGGGGTCCTCAACTCAAAACCCTGGAAGATCTACTCAAACCCAAATGCGCCAAGTGATGTCAAATACAGGTTTAGCTTCCCCTATAAACCGTGGACAGGGAGCCTCACACCCAATTATACACTATGGACAATCTGCAAACACCAATCAATCTTCTCTACCTCTCTGTGGACTGTAGGAAGAAACTGGAGAACCCTATGAAAACCAGACTCCAGACACACAATAGACCCAAGATTCAAAGACCTGACCCCGAAGGTGCCAAGCAACAGTGCTAACCACCGCCTCCGTAATAACATTTCATAAAACGTTATATACTGCCAGACTAAAATTATGGCCCATTCAAAACCCATATAAACTCCTTTATAACCAAAGACCATCGTCATATGTTTGAATCCATGAATCACTCTGAAACATATGGGACAAGTTAGTCATGTAGAGAGAAACTAGCAAATTTTACAGTCACGTTTGGTCATACTAATGCACATACAACGTCCAATCCTTATGGTACAATTTCCTGATGGTAATCAGTAGAATGTACAGCTTTAAAACAATTACTTAAATATTGTTTTAAAAACTTTGTCAACAGTATTGGTAACTTTTTTCTTTTACTCAGCTACAACTAGAAAAGTTACGTACTGTTTACCTCAAATATATTTCTATTAACAGCGGTCGTTATGTGATTCGTCGTTATTACTGATATAGAAGCAGCAACATCACTGTCTGCCGGCTATTTCACCTAATTGATTAGAGAGGACTTAAACTTTTTTTTTAATCGATTCTGATATGATTCGAATATGATTCGCGTATCGCAACATTGACTCCAAAATCGATTTTTATATGATTGATTACGTTTATAATAGAGAAGCACTGGTCGATCAGCCAGTAACCAGAATTGGCAGTTTTTCAGCCTGGGTGAGAAAACTAATGTTTAAAGGAATAAGGAATGGGATACATTTAATTACTCATGTTCAATCAATGGGAAAGCTGTTGAATGAACCTAAGGTTCAAAACTTCTGAGCTATGAACTTTTTTTTTAAGGTTCAAGGTCATAAAATTGTAACAATTTTTTTTAAATATTGAAACGAGATACTTATAAAATCGTGATACTTACAAAATCGCAATACAAATCAAATCAACACCTAGGTATCGTGATATCGTATCGGACGGTGACTTGTGATTCCCACTTCTATAACTGATTGGGGAAAGATTGTTTGCCTTCCCACCGACAAACCAGATCATGCGCCAGGTGACCAGGTGTTTAAAATCAGAAGTGGACATAGCTGATGACGGCGGCCAAATTGAAACCAGCACCTCCACTGCCACTGCTGACGACCACCAACAGCCTTATTTAGCGCAAATGTCAAATTTAGAGCTGTTCATAAATGGTTTTTCATAATGGCAAAAAATTAAAATTCACAAGGGATTCGGAAATCCTCACTGACATTTCCTTGAAGACTCAGTCATCCAGGTGTGGTTATCTGAAAGTTCAGTCATGTTTATTCAACTTCTGATATTTTATCTAGGGTATCCCCCTCAAGTGTGTACTTTGTCCACCGCTGATCTTTTTCAATGTGCTTTTCCCGTAAAAATACACTAGAAAAAATGTGAAATCTGGATTTTACAGCTTTGCTTCCTTCAAGTGGAAAATCCTTCCCTCAGCATAGGTGGCGATCTTAGGCACATCCTGTATGCTATTTTTTTATGTCGTCCTTTCGTTCATCTTCAGGAAGATAGAGACTTTCACAGATCCACCAGGAAAGCCATACCTAAGGACTCTTGGTACTCGTACATTCTCTGGTCGTTACATTTTAACGATTCTCCCTAATCTCCATCTATTACTGGTTTAACAACTCTCTCTCCCTTTCCTACACTCTAATGACTCTCTTCTACTCTTACCTTCTCCACTATTCACCTAATGAGCCCATTCAGGCAGGGGAGGATCCATGACCCTGGAAGATACAAATGTATGGAATCCTACCAACTGTCCTCAGACTGATGAGCAGAGAAACGTTTCGACCGAACAAGAAAGATATCCCGGTTGTCATGACTCAAGAAAAAGAAGGAAAACTATTTCTGCCATGATTTTATGGCTATAGTGAGATAATACAAGCTCATACAATCAACACTCGGGTACATTTGAAAGAAAGTACTTTTATTCAACTTCTACTGATATTTTATCTAGGGTATCCCCCTCAAGTGTGCACTTTGTCCACCGCTGATCTTCAATGTGCTTTTCCTGTAAAAATACACTAGAAAAAAAATGTGAAATCTGGATTTTGAGACAAAAGTCACACAAGTAGGGTTGAAATGATAACTCGATTCCTGTAACTCGAGTAATTCAATTACAAAAAAATAATCGAGGCAAAAATCTTCTGCCTCGAAGCTTCTTTTAATTAATTTTAAAAGCTTGCGTTATGTTTTTGCGCAATTATTTGTTTGGCGTGACCGTGCGCTTCCGGATGCAAGCCGCCACTAAACACCGACAAAGAAGAAGCACCCACAAAGCGGAAGACGACGCAAACAGTTAGCTGTGTATTGATTTGATGGAACGTTCTGTTGCGGGCTGCAAAATGGAAGGGAGCGATAAAAATATCAGTGAGCCGAGAGAAGAACAAACCAGCAAGAGAAAAAAAAAAACGACAGAAATTGTCAGTAAAGGCTTATGTTATGTTGAGCTGTAGATTTTTACATTTTTATTTCTGAAAGTTAAGTTACACAACGTAGTGTTTTTGTAAAATTATTTATTTTAATATGTACTGTAATGCACTTTTGGAGATAAAGTCAGAGGCCAGATTGAGGTGGTTTGGACATGTTCATAGAAGAGATGGTGAATATATCGGTAGAAGGATGCTGAGGTTGAAACTGCCAGGCAGGAGGTCTAGAGGAAGACCAAAGAGGAGATTTATGGATGCAGTGAGAGAGGACATGAAGTTAGTTGATGTGAGAGAAGAGGATGCAGAGGATAGGGTTAGATGGAGACAGATGATTCGCTGTGGCGACCCCTGAAAGGGAACAGCCGAAAGACGAAGAAGAAGAAGAATGCACTTAATTTATCTCGGTCAACTTTAAGCTATTCCTTGTATTGTGAATAATGACCGTTTATTTTTAATAAAATGTTGTATGCATTAAAAAAAAAAAAAAAAAAAAGTAGATTTTTCTAAAAAGAAAACCAATTAATCTTCGTTTCTCTTATATATTTTACATTGCTGTTTAATTAAGCAAAATTACATTTTATCCGATTACTCGATTAATCGATTTTTGTTATCGAATTTTTTGGTAGAATACTCGATTACTAAAATATTCGATAGCTAAAGCCCTACACCTAATTAAATAAATTATCCTCACTCCGTTTATATTAAAACTTGAAAAATTCATCCATGCTTACAGTTTTCTGGGATTCTCAAGGCTAAGAAGTATTAGAACATCAGGAAAAAGGTTCAATAGCGCTCGTTACAGTGAGATGCATTGATCAAGGTGTATTGAGTAGCAAGGAGATTGTGTCAGAAAATTTATGTATTCATCTTTTGTAAAACTTAAATATATTCTACACCCAGAGTGCGGATCATTTTTGACTTTCAACATAAATCATTCATGAGAACTATAGAACTGAAACAAAAAAAAAAAATTATATATATATATATATATATCGTACAACAAGCTTTAGAGAATGCTCAGGTGTCCCTATCCGCTTCATCTGCAGCATATTTGATTACTACGGAGAATAGGTTCAATGTTTCCCTGTACGGGGTAAAAAAAAAAAAAAGCACAAAAAATAGCTTGCTAAAAATTTCACTTCTAATTGAAGTCCTGGGACAGAGATTCTGAAAGTCAAAAAAAAATAATTCATGCCAAACTTCACAAACTTCTGTTAAAGGCATTTCTAACCCGATCGGTATAATTGCTCCTTACAGAGATGAAACTACGTGGGGGATAAAATCTGTTCAAAACTCAGAGCTGAAAGTAAACACACAAGTGCGTCGGTTTTCTGCCTGATCAAGCGTGAACAGCAACAAAACATTCCGGAGTACAGTAAGAAGTGCTGGAACGTTGAACGAGATAACATGAGAATGGCTTTGTAAGACATCCGTCACGTCTTTCTCATCCTAAGACCTTTAACTCTTGGTTAATACAGCAGTTATTGTGAAAACGGTTTTGATTTGCAACTTTTTCTTCATGACATTTCAACGATTGCTGAACTGATTTCTGTTATCAGAGCTCGGACATTTTTTGCTTTTGCGAGAAAGCTTTGCTTTCTCGGCTCGGGGAGACACGTCAAAAGTTTTGTGCGTGGTCACTGTGTGCATGATGCAGACGTGAAACCAATTTTACAAAGATCTACAGTAGACCTAATATTTCTGCTCACAATATTAAGAACCAAGACGCACACAGAGTATTGAATATCAGCTATTCAATCTTTTAACCTGACTCGACAGCATGAGCAGGAGATAACAGAAAAGGAGGCAAGAAACGAGAAGAGTGACTGATGAGAAAGAGCACGGCGAGGAGAGATCTTTGTGGGAAAAGTAGGCCAGGAGCACTGCAAAAATGAGATCCAAGGAAGTGAGGATCTTTAATCTAGGAAAAATGATCTACAATTTCTTATAATAGGATTACAGCAAATCTAATACAAGATTGTTAAGCGCATTTCTAGACAAATTTTGCAAATAAAATTTGAAGCAAAACTTTGTTCTATTGGCTTACAATTTTTCACATTTTAGGAATTTATTACTTGAAAAAGGAAATTTAGAGAATAAAATTTTTTCCTTAACAAAAAAAAAAGTACTAAGCTTATTACTAAGATTAGTAATAAGCTTAATCATACATATATATATATATATATATACACACACACACACACACACACACACACACACACACACACACACTATATAGAAAATCTAAACAGTATATATCTGATTATAAAATGTGGATCTATATTCTATCAGATACTGTTTAGATTTTCTATATAATGTTATAATTCATAATGATAAAATAATAAAAATATAAATATATTAATTATAATATTAAATATATTATATTAGATATAATACATTATGAATTATGTTATAAATCTAATATATATAATGTTGGATTATATTAAATGTCATGTTATACATAATCTTGTATTATATACAGTATATTATAATCTAATTTACTACACAATCCTCTACATCTTATATATACTGTAGTATAGAATTATAATACATGTCTAATATAACATCCAACATAATGTAAGATTATTATATATAAAATTATATTTTTCTTATAATATAATCTTGTATTTGGTTTGCTGTAATATTAATTTAAGAAAGTGTTTTGCCAAGATTTCATTTCTTTTTGAGACCAGGTGACACCAGGCCCACTGGTCCTGCTCAGCTTGTCGAAATCTATAAATTATTTAATTTATACACTTGTTATATTTACATATAACATGAGGTTTCATTTTAACAGAGTTGCGATTCGAGTGCATTTCTCAAGTGCAACACTCGAACAGTCTGCTGACAGATTCAGTAGGTATTCCTTTTCCCTTCCTTAAATTTTTCGAGTTCTGGTTATCAGGTGAAACTTGATGCCGCTCTGATCTTGACCTACTTTCAGCACCAGACTTGCTATCAGAGTTCACACACTTTTTGATCAATAAATTTCCGTGACTTTTTTTTCACAACTTTGCCAAGACTTCAGAGCAAGACTTCAAAACAAGTTTTTTTTGTTTTTTTTCACCCAATCAGAAAACGTGACCTGAGGTGCTATGAGACAAGTTCGTTACTGCACGCCACCAGTACAAAGATGTACATCCAACCAGGCAGAAACCAACCAGGCAGTCATACTATGTATATGGTCAAACATCACATCCATACTACAGGAAATTAAATATATAAAAATTTGGGGAAAAAAACCTTAACTGCAGGCAGACAGAAGGTAAAAGTGGACTGATGCATATAGGTTTGACATGCGAAATGTCCCTTTTATTTTTCACAGTAAGAAAGGTAAATATTAATATTTCGATGCTTGATGCTTGCCAAGAAAGCCACTATATCTGTAGTTGTTAAAAACATTTATGGTTTAGAACAGAACCAAAGTTTTTTTAAATTGTGATTTTTAGTAAACTACTTTTAATTTGACAATACTTGAACGTCTCTTTACACTTGCTCAACTTTGCACGTTTTTAAAAGTTAACAATTACAAAACCATTAAAGACTGACAGACTACATGGTTATGTTACATTCGTTAAGGCGAAAACCCTCAAGGCGCGAGCCATCACTGTACATGACTTGCCACATTTAAAATCGATTAAATGATGTGATTCTTCTATCTCTATAAAAT
This sequence comes from Leiocassis micropogon, assembly GCA_028565275.1. NCBI lineage: Eukaryota > Metazoa > Chordata > Actinopteri > Siluriformes > Bagridae > Leiocassis > Leiocassis micropogon. The sequence goes on along the minus strand of JAOVVA010000030.1, from coordinate 15,929,247 downwards.
ACACAATCCTTAACATCACCCTTCAGTATAGCTCGATGTAAAACGCACAAATGTCTCAATTCCCGATGCACTGATATTACAAAACGTTAGAGATAGCATGACTAACCAGAGTTATTTGGCATATAAAAGTACATAAGAATTAAGAGTGTTAACAGAACTTAGCTGCACACGCGCACGGTGCTGCAGATGGAGTAAACTGATCTCACTGATCTGAGTTTTCCTTCTAACCAGATGAATATTTTTATATTATTTGTCAGCAATACGAGCCCATGGGTCGAGTCGAAATTTATGACGAAGCCTAGATGTTGCCTGAACTTTTTCTTCTCCACTGTGCCTGTTAGCAGCGTATACGCCTTCTATCGAGTCAGATAAACAAACTTCGCTGCCTCAGTTGGTCGTATTCCCCCCTCTAGCTTGACGCCCCCACAGGCCACAGTCTCTACAGGTCAGCTGCAACTCATCAAAATGAAAGCGCTTGCTCTGGGAAAGGGACGAGGTGAAGGAGAAGACTATGGTCTCCGGTCCGCCGTTCCGAAGGGCATTAATAAATGCAGCGGTTTCCAAGCGACCGGTGAGGGTGGAGGCAATCTGTTCGCTCATTACGATACGAGTTTATAATTTTTTTATTTTTTTTGCAGCTTCTATAGTTCAAGGCCTCTCTCGGCGCTTACGAGGCCTGTTTAAATACTTATCAGGCTCCATCATTTGTCCAGGCACACGGACGCCAAAAGAGCACTAACGAACTAGCGAACGATGGGAGGTGGAGAACCATATCGTTAAACATCTCATTAATCAACGGCGATTAAAATTTAATTTACGTTTTCTATAATCCAACCTCCACCTATAGACATTCACAGCCTTTTTACAGCAGCTCCGGTGGAGAGATATGTCGAAGCACAGGAGCATGAGAAACTCTGCGTGTTAATAAGAGTCTTGAGACGTCCTCCATCTTGCCTGGAGCCAGGTTCATAGTGTGTGTGCTATATATGGATTTGCTCCATGTGCGTGTACCTCCGGTCCTAAATACGAGCTTGACAGAAACATCAATCAAACCACTCGAATAATAATACTCTATTGAACAGTGAAGAATTACTTTAGAATGTGCTGCTTTGCCTGAATGCATTATTAAATATATAATTATTATACAAAATACAACGTATCGTATTCTATGGTTCGATACACGGCTCTTGATTCTATATGTTTGGCAATAAATCATATAGAATCAAGTTGCATCAAAAACTGTCCTGAAAAAGTAACTTATCTTAAATCGGAGATTAGCAAAATAGCACTCTTCCTTAGCTGAGAGGCTAACATGGTAGCCTATTAGCTTGGAGTGGGGGGTCAATTAAATTAACTAAATCAATGAGTTTTTTTATTCAGAACCGATTTACACTTTATAAATTATTTAGGTAAACCTACAAATTACAAAAACTCCCAAAAATTGATATCCTTAAAATCAAACTGCTTGAATCTTCAGCAAATACTCGTGTTTTACAAGAGTATCGCTTCTTCAAGTTTATAGTGGTTAGCGCAACATCGCCACCTACTGAACTGGATTGTGTACTAGAAAATATGCAGGGAAAAAAAATACGGTAAAGCATACGGATTTGAATCAGTTGGAAGTGAGTTGAGGCAACAATTCACATTACAAAACAAATTGTTCCATTAAAAAAATGATAATGGAACAGCACATAATCAGTTTTAGCAACCCAAAAATATGAACAATTTCCAATATTTTTGCCTATAAAAACAAAAAAAAAAAAAAAAAAAATTTTTTAAAACATGTAAATGAAGTAGGGGCGGCACAGTGGTGTGGCGGTTAGCACTGTCGCCTAGCACCTCCAGGGTCCGGGTTTGATTCCCGTCTCTGTGTGCATGGAGTTTGCATGTTCTCCCTGTGCTTGGTGGGTTTCCTCCGGGTACT
>JAOVVA010000030.1:15903709-15927223 GCA_028565275.1 Leiocassis micropogon | reverse complement strand
TGCCTTGTGCCCTAAGCCTCCTGGGATAGGCTCCAGGTCCCTGCGACCCTGAATACAGGATAAAGCGGTATAGAAGACGAGTGTAAGAGTAAATGAAGTAAAATCTGAAATGGACATTAATCCTCTCTTAACCTTAATTTATGATTCCTCTTGACTTCTTTCTTAATTTTCACTGAAAGTGGCTCTATTTTCTTCTTGCTACCATCCTTGCTAACTTTCTTGGGACCCATGGTGCTACGTCATCACTACATCTTGCACAAAAAAGAAAAAAATGATTTTTAATCCAAAAATTCAATTTGTTCGCATCTACGAATGTACGTAATGCGAGGTCCATTCGTATCTGAAAGTTCGTAACTCGAATGCGTTTAAGTCGGAGACTTACTGTACATTTATAATGAATCCTATATTCAGGCACTGCTTGTTTTTGCTGTATCGACCTAACTATCGTATGAAACTTTACAAATCGCTATGCGCTTGAATGTGGAGATTTGCAGCCGGGTGCTGTCCACATAAAAATATAAATATGAACTAAACGCAATGACTGCACAGCTCTATAGCACATAGTGCATCATCGCAATGATTTCCCCTCCTCTTTCTGTGTTTTCTCTCCCTCAGGAGCAGCGTGGCTTCAGCCCATTATATTTTTAATAATGCCCCATCGCTTTGCTCTCTCCAGCCTGAGGCGCGGCCCGTCTCCCTGACTACACCTGCATGTTCACACGCCATAAAACCCAAACAAATAGAGCATGCTCTCACGCTCCATCTCTCATGCCTCCCCTCTCTCTTAACAAGCCCTTTCTTCCCATCATCCATTCGGGAGCTGATGAGGCACTGCTCTCTGGATGAGCTCGATAAAAAAAAAAAAACTGAAGTCCAATACAGGAGTTCAGCTGAATTACACCGCAATTCATGCTTTTTTTGGCCCTATTGACAGACATTTTTCTATTTTATTGATCATCGAAAAGTTGGCAGGTGGTAAAGATGTGAATGGCAGACAAAGCCTGGGAATGTGGTAAAAAAAATGTTAAAAGACAACATATGAGCAGTCAAGGCTGCCGTATTTCACTACTATGAACTTTACCATATAAAAAGGTGATGCCGAAAGCAAAAGCAATAACTGACACGCCTGCTTGAGTACAGCCTGTGTTTCCTAAAGCCCTGATGATTTCTCGTGAGTTCGAGGATCTAAAACATCAAACATTTCAAAAACATGCAGGGAACGTACAGTGAATTTCTGAGATTTAAGACAAGTGTATTACAAAACAAAGCAAAGTTAAAGGCTTTGAGCAATTTACTTTTATACTCTCTAGGTTACCTTCACACCAGGGCCCATATTCACAAAGCTTCTTACAATTCTCTTAGAGACCTCCTATCTTAAACTAAAATCCTAGCTGGGAGTCTTAGACTAAAAGTGATTTAGAAAACTTCTCTTTTAGAGTTGCTCTAAAATTTTTCTAAGTACAAAAACCTTTATCTTAGTGAGGATGTGTGGTTGACCCCGTTGCTAACAATTCAAGGACTGTGGATGATAAAAAATAACCTCTGACCTCTGTAAAGGTCGCTCTTTGTGAAAATAAAATATATGATAATAGAATCAATATTTGTATATGAAGAAATTGTATAATCATGGCTACTTCATGCAAAGTTACTGTTATAGGCTAAATATCTTAAAGTTGATTAAAACAGCCAAATGTTGAAAATGTGTCTACTTTTGAAGCACCCAATTTCCACACAGTAGTTAAGTTCTTACATTTATCCAACATACAGATTGAAGGGAGCAAAAAGGCTCACCGTTTTACCAATTTACATGATAGTAGGACAGTCTATTTAAGTTGCACTTTTGGATGGTATGTAGCCAACAATCTTCTGGAAGAAAGTAAAACAAGAAAACCAAATTGGACAGAAGAGCAGCGTTTACTTTTAGCTTTATGTTTAGAGAATATTTCTTCTTTCCGCATTTTGTTCTCTGCTATAGAAACTCTTAAAAGTCCTCCTCTATACTCTTAATTTTTACCTTAGGAGCCGTAATTAGGGCTAAGATGTTTTGTGAATCATTTTTCATCTTTACTAAGATTTAATCCTAAATTTAAGGGGAAATTCTAAGAAAATGTCAATTCTAGGAACTTTCTTAGAATTGTCACTAGGAGCAAGTTTTAGGCTTAAGAAGCTTTGTGAATATGGGCCCAGATCTTTAAGTAAACTACATTTAAAAAATAATAAAAGGGGGGAAAAAAGGATATATTTATATACACACATTTTTTAAAAAGTCGCACATTCAGATTAGATGTGAGGACCTGGTCATTAAGTACATTCAGGTCATCAGCTGTCATTTAATTGCCACTGAGCCTAGACCTGAGCAACTGAAGCAACTCCAGATCACAACATTGCTTCCAGAGGCTTGTACAGTGGCTTCAGGCACTTCCTTTCTTACCCCGACCCACCCGTCACTTTGGAATAGGCTCAATCTGGACTCATTAGACCACATGACCTTTTTCCATCGCTCCAAAGAGCAATCTTTATCTTCCCATCACTCACAATTGGTTTTTCCTATAGACAGCTTTTTTTTTTTTATCCCAATCCTGTGAATCCTCGTCTCACTGTTCATGTGGAAATGTCCTTACTTACTTTTTACTATTAAAAACAGCCATATAATTTGGCATGTGGACACTTGTGTATTTTTGTATATAGACGTTTATATAGGGGTTTTTTTCCCCATCGTTTTTTTTTATTTGCCCCTCTTTTCTTTGTGATGTTGTAGTTGTTACAGTTTGGCCGATTTATTCTTCTGTTGTCTCTTTTGCCTTTTTAGCAAGCATGGGCATTTGTTTAAAATGTTGTGACATAACTGTGGTAAATTACTTTTGTTACAGAGCAATGTTACATAATGCAACTTGACCAAATATTTAAGTGATTTCCATTCTTCAGATGATGGGGTGAGCACTTCACCACTGCGCCACTCGGGGATGATTTTTTTTTTTCATGATTTTTTTTCTAGACTTTCTTTCATGAATTTGAAGGCTCAGTGCAATCATTCCAGTTTTCAATAATGTGTTGACAGTAGATTAGAGGATAGTGTACTGGAAATACTATGTATACAGGGATGTATGCATGTTTATGTATTACTTAAACATGATGGAATCTGCTACTTCTAATTATGTTTTAGAGATGTGAGACAGACGTTACAAACTTTCCAATTACATAAACTAAATCAGGGAAAATCTGAGGAATAGGAAAAAGTGAAATGTAATTTGGTGGGGGGAGAAATAAACAAACAAACAAAACTCAGATTAACTCTAAATTGGTTCTGCTTATGATAATTGGTGGTTTACCATCTTGCTGTGGCTTTCTGGATAAAATAAGTTTCTTTTTATATGATCTCATATTGCCCACACTCATTCCTATCCCAATCTCTAAACCGTAGGAAAGCGTGGTTTATAATGTTGCAGGGCAATGGTGGCAAACGTCTCTAATTGAGCTGGCGAGAACGTTCTTGACTCATACTGTGACTCCAGAAGCTCGTTTCCAACGCCAATTTAACCGAGATCGTATGCCAAGCTGCTATGACCGATCAATGCCCGAGTGTGCATGAAATAATAATGACTGTTTATGCGAAAGAACAAGGGCGATTATCTTGACTTGAGCACAGGATATCAAACACAGGACTCTTGTGTTCTTGTGAATCAGGTCTGAAGAGCTTTTTCACAAGCGAGTCCTGCTTTCTTAAGTTTAGACGGGGACTTTCCTTGCTGTAACAAAAGTGCTTCAGAATCGTAAGGGCCTCGGGTAAGTAGGTGAGAAGCCGAATGAGATGTGCTGCGGTGTCGAACGAGACGAGGCGCTAGACTGTTCAAGAGCAGCGGGGCTCCGAGAGTGGAACTCACAAAGTGTTAGAGAGAGATAACAAATTGCTGAAAGATGTAAATAAAGGCAGCAGGAGTCTTTCCCCTCTCTTTCTCCCTGTCTTAACTCCTGCTGGGTTAAGAATTCTTTTCAGGAAGAGCTTGTTCGCCCCCGAAGACTGCACAATAACCTTGACATGCAGCCTTGAAGAAAATGATTTAGTTATAAGGCTCAAAATATGGAGTGGCTGGACCACAATTGGACTCGTAGCAGGGTTCAAACTGCTTTGCTGCTAAAGCACTTTCTAGCAAATTTCAAACAACCAAAAAAAGAACAATTCATGACACACCCAGTATCCTGTGATATATACAAGAGCATGAAGCAAACCCCGTAAGCTACGGTACATTTCTAACAGAAAGAAACTGCATAGTACTAGATTTGGACTAGATCATGGTGTCGTTCCGAAGGCCTTCGGATGATTCTAATTAACCAATTCCACACTGACTGTAGGCATGTGAATCATTTTCATCTTGTTCATATCGCAACGCTTTACAAAACAATAATGACTTTGCAAATGATGAGACACTGGTTTCCTTAAGACAGGACTCGCAATGTCCTTGCAAAAAGCATGTTCTCGGTTCCTTGTTAAATCCGTAGCCTGTAAAATTAAATGCGGGGCAAATTAAAGTTAAACTGGCAGCCTTGTGTAAAGCTGGAATGCGAGTGAGCGGCTAATTAGAAAGCGCCTGGTACGCTGGCCGCTGAGCGTTATGGTCTAGAGAGAATGTTTTTGGCACTGTAGGTTCTGTAGTAGTGATATAAACAGGTGAGCTTAGCTGAAAATTATGGCACTTTGAATGATTTGCTTTCTATTTAACATTTGTTGAGGTCAAGAAGACCTATGCATGCAGCTGTACAAGCCTAAAAAGGTATGCTATAATAGCGAATTTTTATAAACTTAAAAGGTTTTTTGAAAACATTACAGTAAGTTCTTATATTGAAAGCTATACCATATCGCCAAACGTATTATTGATTCATCTGATTCACACCGTACAATGTACGGTACTGTGGGAAAGTCTTTAGACATATAGACTCAATTTCTTGCATTTGTAATGTAATCTTAAGGAATAGTTGTCCAGGCTTCCTGAAGTTCATGTCTCATTTTCAGACCAGTCCCTGTACCTAAACAGTGACATATGAATCAGTCGAGAATAAAAATCATCTAAATTCAGGCATGAACCAGTGAGCAACGGGTGGAGATGATGGCAGATGTTCAGGCCGGTAATTAGTATACTGCTGATGCTGAATGTTTGGAACAGACAAGAGGGGAAATGAGGTCGCTGCTGAAATTGTTACATAACCAATTTTTTAATTGCATCTTCAGGCAGTTTGCAACCTGTTGCAGTAAAACATTTGCTTCCGTTCCTTTAATTTATCCTACATAATTCAACTTACTTAAATCTGAAGGAATGAGGGCCCAGACACTACAGTGCCGGTCCCAAGCCCAGACAAAGCGGGAGGGTTGAACCAGGAAGGGCATCCGGCATAAAGCCTGTGCCAAGCTGTGTGCAGATCGGCTGGTGTCCCCTTGATGGAAGCGAGACCAACAACAACAACTTGAAGAAATGAGGGATGCTCATTAATGCACAATACTGCATATATAGATCCACAAAAACATTACTACCTTAAAGCATTATGTCAGTTAATACAATAGCTCTGAGCCCTTTGAGACATTATTCCACAAGACCTCTGAAGGTGTGCTGTGCTGTTGTGTCTGGCACCAGGATGTTAGCATATGCTTTAAGTGCTGTAAGTTGTAAGGTGGGTCCTCCATGGATCAAACCTGCTTGTGCAGATCATTCCATGGACACTTGATCGGATTTATATCTGGAAAATCTTAATTCCGACTCAACAACCACACTTTTCCTGCTATCCCCCATACACAGCAAGCTGTGATGCCCTGAGTGTTCGTATTTCCAATTTTATTTTTTTGTGCTACATTTCTGTGGAACTGGACCAGATGGTTCAGGCGTAAAACAAGCCTTGGGTACCCATGATCCTGTTACAGGTATACTGATGACCGGTGTTGATGTTATATGGTTTTAATGTTCTGGCTGATCATGCTGCCCATGTATGCCTTACCATTTAGATTTCTAATTTACATTACGTAGTTCACCGATCCTTGACCTTGGACACCTGGCCTAATATTCACTTAAATTAATCCATTCATAGCAAAGTGGAAAAGTGAGTAGAATGAAAAGGTCTCCAAGGAACAGGAAAAGATTTCGCTATCATACACACAATGTGAGTTCAAGTCCCGTGAGGAAAGTCTTGTTTCTGACTTCACATTTCCCCTAAATGAAATTGATACTTAACTTATTAATGCCTGAAGGTACATCACCTTCCTATTCCCCTGCCATGTCACACAATTCCAAATCCTTTCAAAGTTATTTTTGCATAACGGCAGCAAGGAATCTGTGTTTCCACTCAGCCTGTGTGTGTGTGCTCAGATTACAAAGTGCCCTAATCTGTCTCCGTCCTTGCCCCAGTCCCACACTTCTTTGTCTCTATAACTCTCAGATGATGTCCATTTTTACCTGCAGCTCGGAGAACATATGATGCTAACCTCGTCTATTTTGTGCACGGAAAAGAAAGGGGGGGTGGAGTGGCCTAGAAAGTCAAACTTGGAGCTGACACTTGGTAAGATCCACTTGAAGCTGAATCTGATTTTCCTTTCAGAACCGAGTTCCATCAAGCTTGAGGCTTTTTTTTAATATCACTTGGTTTCTATCTAACTGAAAAGATGTTCAAGACTGCAAGGACATAACTGTTGCTGAGGGCGAGGCAGAATACGGCTTTGATTTGCTGAAGTCAGATACTTTTGTCTGAAGCGGCCTTGAACATCTACAGCAAAAAAAAAAAAAAAAAAAAAAGTCACAGTCTTACTGGTGTAACATGAAGGACCCTGGACAGAGGAGCTCTCTGTAATAGAAACAAACTAAGCTATTCCGTTCTATTCATTACTGCGTTCTAGTAACATGATGTACACACCATACATCTGCAACATTTCATAAGAGTCGTGTATTTACCTTTAGAAATAACAGCACAATCTGAGGTGGTTTTTTTTCTTTTTTACACTCGTTTATAATTTGATTTATATATTGGAAACCAGTGATATTAATCATTAATCGCCACCAAATGTTTGAACTCAATGTTTTGCACAATATTTCTCAGTAGCTCACAGATCTATTACTGTCTGAACTCAAAGAGGCCACTCAAAAGTTACTGGACAATTTTAGCAATCGCTTTTTTTTTTTTGTTTTGTTTTGTTAAAGACAACCAAGAAAGAAGAATTAATTTTTCTTTTCTTAGAAAGACTTTTTTTTTTTTTTTTGCTTAGTAGTATCAAGTATTTGGGCTTCATTAGTTTGTCTCACACACAATTTGTTGGGATTGTATATAAAACTTAAACTTAGAAAAGAAAATGCGTCTATGTTGAGTATGTGTATGATACAGGGGACATTTGTTTGTGTTTTTAAAAAATATAATGTAAAAATCAATTAAATAATTGCGGAAAATAATGTATTTATAATCAATAATTAACCATTCATTTATTAATTGATAATGTGCAACTATCAGTTAAATAAAAATAATTATATTTTATGTTGTGAAACAACTAAGTTCCTTTCTGTCGACACAGACATTACTGCAGATCTTATAAACACTCGTTTCCTCACCAGGATGTTCCTCACTCCTTCTCTTGAAGTTATGCTGCGATCCAGTTTAATCAGAACTCTGGAAAAATACTGATGTCCGTCAAAGTATTAAGTTAAATGAGGTTTAAACGTCTATTTAATATTTTTATTGTGTTCATATTAGGGCTGCAACAACGAATCGATTAAATCAATAAAAATCTATTTCTGACCACGTGTGTGTTTAAAACATATTTTATTTTGTGTGCGAGCGCGCGCACAGCACGCGTGTAAAGCAAGTCTCATTAGAGACGTTAAAAATCCATTTTCTCTCTCTGCTCAAGACTTAGCCTGCTCTTTGCCACACCCCCACACCCCAACCCCTCTTACTTTGGCCTTCACAGACACACTCTCGCTCTGCTCTACACAGAAACACCGCTCTATCGCGATTCTTTCCAAAGGTGCAGGTTAATTTGTTTTATTTTTACTTTACAGCAGTGATTCCGTTATTGTATTTTTAAAAATTATTATGAGTGTTTTGGAATACGAGCCCGCTTGCGGAACGAATTATGCTCGTAATCAAAGGTCCCACAAGGTTTATATGCAAAAATATGTTGGAAATTGGTAATATTTTAGAACGGATTATCTGCATTTACATTATTTCCTGAGAAAATGCGTTTCACAAATATGAAATTTCGCCTTAAGAACTTGCCTCTGGAACGGTTTAAATTTGTATGCCGAGGTATCCCTTTCAATATTTGTTTAAATTACTTCAATTTTTTTTTTAAAGCGTCCATTAAAAAAAAATTATAATAATAATAAATTCAAAAACACTAATGAACTTTGAGTCTTCTATAACTTCAATGACTTCACTTGAAGGCATTTGGATTTCATGATATTACATACCAACATTTCTTAAATTGTTCTTAATTTCTTCTGTCATGTAACGATATTTGTCAGGTCTTAGTTGAGACTAAGCTCCCCGAGAGTCCCCCCCACCCCCTCCTCCACTCACCTTCATCAAAATCAGCATCGTCCTCGGTGTGCTGAGGAAACGGGAAGCAGTTGGTGATCTCCAGCCGGTCGTCCACCACCAGGCCCAGGAGAACTCCCTGCACCACCTCGCTGCCCTGGCCTTCCTCCTGGTAGTGTTTAATAATCTTCAGCACTACCTACAGAGAGACAAACAGCGGGTCTTTAAACATATAAAAACACGAGAGAAATGGCTGACGTTCTACAAGGCTCGGGAATCGACATCGTGTCACGCTGCATTAAGGGATAATGAAACCAGCCTGAGCTATTTCCTGAGCTGTGTGTTTACTTCCAGTGTACTCCCCTCACGCAGATAATGCAAGTGGTGTCTCATGCTCTGACAGGGGTTCGACAATGCAAGGTAAATAAATCTTTTTAAAAAGTACGAAGTAATATGGAATGAGCATAACTGCAGTTTGTGTTAGGATTGGACTAAATCCCAATTCAATCGACACTCAGACGTTTAAAAGAAGTTAGCAAAGTAACGCGCTCTTAGCTTGCCGCGTCCCGTCTTAGGGTCGAGTCAATCATCTATAATAGAACTGGCGTGAAAATTAATATTACTCTCAGTTTGAGAAAGCAATAAAGCAGAAGAGTCGATGGCGCATTCGCTCAGACCTTCCCCTCCCCATCCATCACCTGACCAATCACTGCAATTAATGTCAGAACTCTTCAACTCTATCCGGCGATGCTTTCTATACTTTCTCGGGCTATATACACCGTAACAGCAATGTCAGTTCTTTTAAGAACGACAAAAAGAGAAAAGAACAAAGACAGCACAATTTATCATTACAAATTCTTTTAATTGGATATTTCAATTGGAGTGCAGCGTCGGCCATCAGTAGAGGGGAGAGGTAACCGAGTACATGCATGTTACTGCATTTTAATAAATATTTCACGTATCTGTAATTTACTTGAGTAGTTTTATTAAAATGATACTTTTTACTTTTACCGACTACAGGTAGTACCTGACTTACAAACAGGTTCCGTTCCGGGAGCACATTCGTAACTCGGATTTGTCCTTAAGTCTTGTACGCCTTTGACACAAATATACAATGTAAAGCACTTGACTAAATCAGTCTCCTTTCCGCACACTGCCATCATGTGGCCAAAAACCATAATTGCACCTAAGGAAATTCATTTCTCACAGTCTTGTCTCCACGCCTTTAGATCGCGAACGGGAATCCCGAACGTCATTTTGTCTCAGAGCGGTTTTCCACTGCATTGGACTGAACTCTGTCTTGATCTGATTTTTCCGAAATTAGTATTATTTACCATCAGGACGGACAGCTTTACAGGACAGACATTTTCTCTCATCATGCTCCTGGACTGATTCATTGAAACCGGTGTGACTCACATTGCTCCCACACACACACACACTATACCGGACTTTAGACACTTTATACATTCACTTACACACTGAAAATATTCTACACAATTGTAAATATTAGTATCTGGTGCACTGTAATGCATATTGTTTTTTACAATACGCGTGAGCTACTTCCGTGATTTGTTCGTAAAACCGCTGTCCGTTCTGTGGAAATTCGTAACTCGGACATTCCTAAGTCGGGGACTAGCTGTATTGTGTATTTTTGTACTTAAGTAAATCTGAATGCAAGTTCTTTTGTACTTAAAATCGATACGACATGTAAATGGAGGAATCTATACTTTTACTTAAAGTACAGGTTTTGTGTATTTTGCCCACCACTGGGAGTAACAAACTAGGCAAACTTGCTGTAAATTAGTCGAAAATCTCATACGCGTGTTAGACTCTCACTGTCGAGCCGAGTTGAGACTTGGTGTTTTAGACGGTAAAAAATATCAGTTTATTTATAATCCTACAGGTTTCGCAGGTTTTTCGTCACAGGTTTTTCGTCGCGTGTATAAGAGTGAATTCATTCTTAATTAAATGTTAAATTGTTTTATTTAAAGTTAATTTGTATTCTTTAAATACTGCGCTTGGCTTTTTAGGCGAGAAAATTAAAGTTAAGAAAACAGGCTACACTAAATTACTCGTAAAAATTGTTACAATTGCGAATGAGGATATTTATAAACTCGTGATAAAATGTCAATTTTGATCGAATCGGTACCCAGGTATCGTGATATCATATCGGGATGCCTCCAGTGATTCCCGTCCCCAATATTAATCCTTACGTACATCAGAATATTATAAATGAAGCAGAAGGCACAACCCTGATAGCGCCAGACACAGCTACCGAGCTCGGATTGTGATTAACCAACATGTGTTACCCCATTCTACACACCACAGAGCCGGGGCTAATAGGGCAGAATTAATCTGCCCTTTTCAAGTGGGTAATTAAAAGTACCGTAAGCAGAGAGGCAAACCGTCAAACCGTGTCGTTTGAAAAAAAGTGAAGCTGAACATGTGCTCCGTATAACCCTTTAAGTGATCGCAGAGGATTACAAGAGCCAGCTGCAGGAGCAAGGACCCCGGGGTAAAGATAAGGACGCCGGCCGAGCGAACCTCTGTCTTGCCAACAATGCGCCATCGATCTCTCGTGTCCGGGAGACCTGCGCTCACTGCCGTGATCAATTTAACACGACCACAAGATTCGACCTCATTTGAATCTTAATATTTAGAAATAAAAAAAATTTAAAAACCAGGCCTTAAGAACGCACTTTGTGGTCGTGAGGCAAAACAAAAAGCATGCGCTAGAGGCGTGGTAAAGACCCTTTTTTTTTTTTAAGGATCCTGCCCAAGAACACCTCCGACATCGGCTCAGGCTCCAAGAGCTTGACAGGGATTAGGGGGCCATTGGAGGGGTGGAGGATCGATACCGCGCACACGTTCCATTAATCTGAACCGCCGCCACCCACACACACTCACCTTGAGCCAGTATTTAGAGGTAATTTCTCACCGAAGCCAACAAGTGCTTTCCGTGGAAAGCATTGAAGGCAATCAACGACACAAGGCCGAGGGAAGGAAAAAAAAAAAAAAAAAAAAAAAAGGTACAACCTTGGTAAGAGAGGAGAAAAAAAAGAAAAAAAAAAGCGGCACTGAAACGGTGACTCCACTTTCTCAAATTGCTTCGAAGCCCATAATGGTGTTCGAGGGTTATTCCTGCACCAGTACAGCTAAACTATAATCTCATTATTTATATACATTATGTTTTTTTTTTTTTTATAGCTGCTTAGTTTACAGATACAGTTTTTTTTTTTTACCCGTTAAACTCACTAGTTTTCATTTACAAGTTAAATAAGTCAAGCCAGTATTAGTCACAAATTATTTATTTGCATATCCCAGATTTTTCTAAAATCAGAGCGACCCTTGGAGCAGGGTTAAGCTTCTCGTTTAAAAGGCACAACGGCATCCTGATGGCGCTGGGGCTCGAACCGCCAACCTTCCGATCAGATGAACCCAGCCACTGCATCACGGTACAACTGAACCGGCTCAGAAAAACATGCATTTCCCTCTTCCACAAATATGGCCTCACACCACTGTCTAAGGTCTCTCGGACCGACAGTAGAGCTGACTAACAACATCGGTCCGACCCAGAGAGCCTTAGCATTTCATCCATGGACGTCTGAAGAACTCAAACCAGAGATTCCTCCCCTATGATAAACGAAAGTTTTTCCCCCTGTTGAACCCCGTCAGCATAAAAAGTACCACACGGGTTAACCCTGTAGCTGTTTATTTGCCGTTTAAGAGATCGCTGACAAAAAGACGAGTCGATGCAGCCTGCGAGGCAAAAAGTGTAACTGCGATGAAAACAGAGGACTTGTGCCCTTCCCTCCAGCTCGGCAAATCCCTCGGTTTAAAGACGGAGTAACCTTAAGAAAAAGAGACGACACTGTTGAGTGGCTCTGCTCCAGCTGCGAGCTGAGAAAAAATAAATAAATGATTAAAAACAAGCCAAATCAAGTGCACGGCACTATTGGGAATCTGTTCCCAATTTTTTTTAGGTAGAGTTGAAAGTGTATAATTATCTAGGACTCTATAAACTTAACATCCCTGAATGCGAGCTGAAAATAGTCTGTCGATCCATGAACGGTTAAAGACTGCAGTGCTAAAGCCAGCGTGAATGTTTTGCAAAACGAATTAAGGAAACTTTGTGCGAACCTCGAAGCGGGGGGGGGAACCGATTGTTGAATCGCTTTCGCTGGAATTTAAAAATCACTCGCTTCTGCTCGGAGCGCGCCGTATCCCGGGTTCACCCTCATTTCTCACTGATGAGATGCTTAACTGAGCCGCCTATAAATCCAGCCTTTGAATCAAGGACTGAGCGTTTCCACCCATGTTCCTTTCAAACAAAACCCTCCAGAGCGAGATGACGGCGTGGTGTTCCCGTGCTGAACCGGCTGTGCAAACGAGGATAGCGATGAACCGATTGACTGGCGTCGCCTTGTTGGCGAATAAGACGACATTCACTACTGCCGATGGCTGAGGTTCATCTGTTTGCACTGGCTGAATTGGATATTTACAGTCTCAGTTCGGATGACAGTAGTCCGTCCAAGTGCAGGTTCAAGAATGTGAACGAGAAAGTGTGTCTCACTGATCAGTGATGTGATAGTTCGATGTCCATGATAATCTGCATGACTGTTGGAGGAAACTGAGTATCCGGAAAAAAACCACCAAGTACAGGGAGGACAAATTCACACACAAACGGGAAACGAACCTTGGAACTGCAAGGCCACAGTGCTGCCTGAGAGAATTATTTTTCACAAAAAAAAAAAAAAAATTCTAATACGAGTTGCTTCAATACATTTGTAACCAATGAACCCATGATCATTCAAAGATATTTATGATGGGCTTGAAATCTGCTTTAGAAAATTTTATAAATTAAAAAAATATATATATATATAGATCTATTTCTCTCTTTCTTTAGCATAAAATAGGGAACAAATAAATAAATAAAAACATTGGCTAAATTATTCTTGCAAACATCAGGATGAGTCCAAAAGACCACAATTGGTTCATCTTTAATTGGAAACACACGTAATACGTTGCCAGCCTCTACTTTTACACAAATAGGCAGTAGTTTGTACAAGTATTTACGCAAGAAACGGGAAATATTTAGAAATTGTATTCATTAAAATCGTGTAAATTCTAAAAACGAAAAACGATTCTTACCCATGATCCCACGCATGTGTAAATGTGCATTTTTACATACAAGCTACATCATTGGGCTTTAACTAGACTTTTTAAATTTTATTACACTTTTTAACTCATTGTTCCATGTGGGTTCCTCTGCAAGGGTTTGGCTGGCACGTGAACCTCAGATTAATTGCAAGGTTTAATTATCAGTGCAAGATAAATATACATATCTAACCGCTACTGTATGGTGTTATACATGAAGGCCTGTTCCTGAGTCTGCACATGCAGTAATTATATTTTTCACTTGCTCAAGTTCAGGTAGGCTTTTATTGTCATTTTAACCATATACAGTTAAGTACACAGTTTACCAAAACAACCAGGACCAAGGTGCTACATACAAGTTAACAAAACTAACTAGCTAACTAAGAAACCTGATTATCTGACTAGCTAAGACAAGACCGATTGACATTTTTAAATTAACAAAACTATCTAAGTTCTATACAAAAGCGACAAAGTGCATGTGCAAATGTGCAAACAAGCACTTACACTTACTAAATAAGGTATCCTAATTTTTGCTCAAAGTAGGAACATCAGTACTTCAATAACTTTAGTAAGTTATAGATAAAAGAGGGCCAATCCTTACTACCTAAATGAGATGGCCTTAGATAACCTGTGGAACAGGTGTAGTGAACCATCTTCATGCTACGGCATTTTCTGAAACTTTATACATCAATGAGGCGAAAGAATGTCTACTTTATACTCTAAGATACGAGTTACGGTTTGCAGGATGTGGCAATTTCCTGACCTTCAACAGAGACACTTTAAATCTCTGATAACATATGAGGCCTTATCTTGCCGATAGCAACTAGTTAACAAAAGCTTTGAACAGCGGCCAAGCGTATGCACGTAATACGTTTGTATTCTGAGGTACCAATCAATAACCTCAAGGATCATACTGCTTTTATCTCGTTGGTAGAGAACTTAATATTTCATAAGCTAACAAATTCATGTACCTAAAATGAGTAGTTTACTCTTTTAGACATTTGTTTCCTCGTAGAGTTGAAGAGAGAAAAAAAATCTTTACAAACTTTGATTCTCCTCAAAAAGGAGGGTTTTACTTTACAAACGCCAGAGAAAATAAAACGCGCCCATAAATCATGGTTCCTTATGAAAGCGGTGAAGAAAAAAATTCCAGCATGAAATTCTCTTTCATAATAATCCTGTGACAATAATTTCATAGCTCATTCAGAGTGCTGTACGATTAATGATCCTTTTTTTTTTTTGTTTGTTTGGGGGTTTTTTTTTGAAAAGTAACAGGCCATGGATAATTTCTCACCTAGAGGTAAATAGCCATACGGGTAGAAGAGCGAGCCTGGAGACTCGACTGAAGGAAGTGAAAAGCTAAAAGCTTTCGGAAGAAATATTAAGGTAGACCCTTTTTTTTTTGTTTTTGTTTTTTTTTAAGAAAAACTGAAGGGGTCTGTATGCTTCATCCGTATGCTGTGATGAGCATTTACATTGAATTCGATTACGGCAAATCCTTTTCTTCGGGTTTGCCAAGAGAGCCGCGGGGACAAATCGGTCCGGTTAATCCCCTCTCTGGAAAGCCTGAAGAGCATCAATAAGCTGATGAATTCGCCCTAATAACTCCTGCAAAGACCGTTTCACTCATCCATCAATGGATGGATCTGATGCTTGTTGATTTACAGTGGGGGGGGGGGGGGGATTTGCAGATGACAGATAACGGATCCTAAACCTCATACGCTTGAGTACGAACCTGTTCGGAAAGAGCAACACAGTCCGAGTTGGCACGGTTTCTGTACTCTCAGCGCCGGTTGAACCAGAAAAAGCCTGTTGTCTGATGATCAATAAAAACTGACAAGCTGGAGAGAAGGCACAGGGGCCATTAGGCGAGAATCCAGGAGACAACAAGAAAAGCCGGGATGAGCTCCAGACCTCACGGAGGCTCCGTGACCTCAGAGGGCCCGAGTCTTCACCTGTCCACTCCGACCGGCATGATCCGTCGGAGTTGGAGCAATGTGGGGGGTGGGGGGTAATTACTAAACCTAAAGGCATTTTGGACATGGCGATTTATTAGTTTGAATCAACAGCACTAATGTCGGATTTATTCCAAGCAGGTGTGTGTGTATGTATGTATGTATGTATGTGTATATATCTATCTATCTATCTATCTATCTATCTATCTATCTATCTCTCAGATTTTTTTTTTTATTACCGAGAGCATTTAATAAACAATGAAATGTTGTGCAACTTTTGTTGATTGTTCATCTACAATCTCCAGTCCAGTAGGTGGTGGTATTGGTGGTAACTGTCCATAAACTCCAAAGAAGCAATACTCTTACAAAATGCGACTATCTGCAAATGATCCAAGCCATTTCTACCTTCTTGCAAAAACTATGGTATTTGATTTGAAACCATTTAACATTTGTAATTTTATTTAATTTAAAAGATTCTGAATAAAAAATTTTTTAAAAAATAGGATGTGGCAATATGTACATGCAACTGAATTTGCGATTAAAGAAAAGACAGGAAAAAAGGTAGAAAGAATCGGCTAAGATGGTGGTCACTGGTAATGTTTTGGAGATGAAAAAAATTTTTACTTAAATACATCATTTCGGTTTTATTGGTCAGTGAGAAAGAAAGATTTAGGAGACCGTAAACACTGAGCAGAGCACGGCATTTGACTTAAAATGTGCACGGATAGCACCTCGACACACAGTTCACGCAGAACGGCTTTTTACGAAAACATTTCAAAAACCAACAGCTGTCCATTGAGAGAATTAAATCAACACTGGAAAATTTTAAACCACAAACACGTGGTCACAATAAGAACGATAGTGTAAAGCTGCGGCTACTGTCTTGAGCGGTTTATAATAATTATAGGCCGACTCAAATAAATAAACAGTAAATATTTCAACAAACTAAGATTAGAAGGCACTTATTTAGCAGCAATTATTACATAGTATCTTCAATATATACCCCTCTGTTCCCACAACCCTTCTGGTATCACGCTGGTTTCATTGGCTACTTCACAGCAGGGAGAACTTTCATCAAAAGCTTACAGCTTTCATCAAGAGCGTACAGGTCTGCAGTGGCAGGAGGTCTGTTTACATGGGTAATTAGCACGGAGATGACACCAGAACATGTCAGACTTATTACAGCGGAGAACACAATAGGAGGCCCAGATTCTGTGCATCCAGGGAAAACGGTCAAGTTAAAAATAAGAAAAGGGGGGAAATTGTATGCAGTGGAACTAGCAAAACCAGGTCCAGCAAACCTTGTCATCATTATGGTGGCTAACTGAAAAGAAACGAGTAAGGACGACAAAATCAGTAGCACTAAAACCTGGCGGTCAAGTCAATTTAACAGCCAGAAAGGAAAAAAAAATAATAAATAAAAACTTTTCACTACATTTCCAAAGATATGTGAACTCTCTGACCATCACACTCAAATGTGCTTCATTTAAAGAAATCTAGATTTGTAATAAATTGCACCTTAACTGAACAATACGAACTCCATTTAGCTCAGCGGAATAGGGGGTTGTGGAATTTGGATTATATTGACCTCGAGAACCAGGTAACAAACTCATCAGTGTGCAGATCAGGGCGAACAAAACCTATGGTGATACAAGTCTCCGACAAAACAATCGTAAGTCCGATTTGTTCTTAAGCCCAACAAAATGAGTTTTATTCACATTTGACACATATATAACGTAAAGCATAATCAATCCATTTGACTAAATCAGTCCCGTTTCCCACCCTGCCATCATGTGGCCAAAATCCGTAATCGTACCCAAGGAAATTAACCCCACAATGAAATGTAAAAGTGATGTCTCTGCGCCTTCAAATCACGAGGGGAATCCTGGACGCCATTTTGTCTCAGAGCTGTTTTCCACTGTATTGGACGTTCAAGAAGAATTGAGTGGACATTTGTAACTCGAATGTTCGCAAGTCAGGGACTACCTGTATATTTACTTCTGTGTACCTCAAGTTTATTTTTTTTAATGATACGCCAGGTTCCCCCTCAAGACGGTCAAAGACAGCATTGTACTGTGCGGTTAAACTGATTACGTTAATCATTTTCATCTTCAAGTCGACATTTCAATCTTCCAGTCCACTTAAGTAGCAGACCAGCCCGACTGCCCTTATTGCTATTATATTATTTCAGCGTTTAAACCGTGTCAGTTTCCAGCCAACTAAAGCACGGTCCTGGCGAGCACCCAGGCACTTTCACTTTCCCAGTTGAGCTATTTAATGACCTAATGATTCGCCCACCGCTGATCGTTATTAAAGCCGAAAGCTAACTGTGACATGCAAAAAAAAAAAAAAAAAAAAAAAAAAAGGCACAGGAATACGGTACGTCCCATATACTTATTCCGTGATCCTCTTTTAGAAACGTGAAAACGGCCGAACCTGAATGAAGGTGCGATCGACAAGGGGCTAAGCTGCTGTCACGAGGAGCCCACAGGACAAATGAAGACCGAGTGTGGAGGGTTAAGCGCGAGTCTCCGACACCCCTTCTCTGTCAGACACGCTCAATCCTTCTTCCAATCCCGCAGGGGGAAGAGAGAAACCTGCCTTAATACTGAATCGCTTTTCACACAGGCAAAGAAACTTAGCATTGTTAACCTGCTCACTTTTTGATTGAGCAAGAAAGCATAATGTCCTTGAGCTCTGGAAAGGCGCTATATAAATAAAAATAATAATTATTATTATTATTATTATTATTATTATAATAATAACGGATTTCAGTCCCGCTGAATTATTTTATTAAATTTTTTTTTTTACTGAAGCCCAGTGTTTCTACAAAGTCAAACCCTGAATATTCAGATATTCTATAAGGAGGAGACTGAATTAAGACTTTAAAGAAAATTAGAACAAATTATATTAAATTCAGTCTTAATTATTTTAAAGTACTGTAGATGAAATCCGGCACATAACATCACTTTTACTCATTTTACTTATGGTGCAGGTCAAAAAACTTCAAGCAGATATCGAAGTACAGGTAGTCCTCGACTTACAAACAAGTTCCTTTCCCGGACCACGATCGTATGTTGGATTCGTTCGCAAGTCCGAATAAGCGAGTCTTATATACCTTTGACACGAAAATACAACGTAAAGCATAAACAGACATCATTTTATCTCGGAGCCGTTTTCCATTGTATTAGACTGTGAACTCTCTTGTTGAGGATTTTCCGAAATAAGGATTAGGATTGTTCACCATCAGGACAGACATTTTCCATCATCGTGCTCCCGGACTGATTCATTGAAAACGGTGAGGACGACTCATTTCTCCCGCACACACAATATACCGGACTTTAGACATTTTATACATTCACTTACCAATATTTACAATTGTATACCATATTTTTATCTGGTGCACTGCGGTACACAAGAGCTACTTCTAGGATTTGTTCACAACTACGTACGTTTTGTAAATTGTAACAACAAAATGTAATTTCGAATCGGGATGTGATAAGTGAAGGAACCGCCGAGATGCCGGGGCAGACAGCCATCGCTCAAGGACGGTCAGCACCTGGCTCTTGCTTTACTTTATCCATATGCTCGCCTGTTTCCTTTTCAGCACACATGCTGCTATACAGCCATCAATCTTCTTTACTCCTGCAGGCTGTGAACACACACCGTGTGTGTGTGTGTGTGTGTAGACGCTGCTGTTCCCTCACTCCATCTTTCACCTGCTCGTACTCTTGTCCTGCACATGTAAAACATCTGTGCGAGTAAAGGACTGGGTGGTGCTTCCCTGGGTGATTTAATCAAAGCTGAATATCGCCTGTCCTTCGGTGTCTCGCTCAGGACGCCGAGCACAGCTGCTGACTCAGTGACGGCATCCTTATTCCCAACTTCACAAACACTCGAGAGGGTTTAAGGTCACCGCTCACTTCATAAGATGCAAGTTTTTTAATGAGCGAAGACGTTTGTTTAAGCGCGGTTAGAATGAGAACTGTCGAAAGCTTCAGGCTTTGCATGCTTTTATTTATATATGCAAAAGTATTTACCCTTCTAAATATTAAAACTTATATTCTGTAAGCCAGGTGTTGGAAGAAATTCTTCACCATTCCAACCAATCAAAGAACTCAAAAATCAGGGGAGGAGCACAGGGCTGTCAATCAATACATAATCATGCTTCACTTCAGTTCATCTCCAGTCCAGCAGGTGGTGGAAATTATCTATAAATCTTAGCTTAATTTTTTTCAGATTTCCCACTTAAATTGGCCATTTTTATCTTCTTATCGTGGACCAACACCTTTTTTTGAGCAGCAAGAAAAGAAAAATAGGCTACTTTTAGTGAAACATGGTTTTTGTATACAGTATAACGGCTACAGTACAAGTTATAGTGCTGCGTTATATTATTTAGCTTGGTTTTTATCGAAGTGAGCGGGTTTTCAGGTCTGCCTAAGCGGAATTTTGTCAGTGTGATCTGGCAACCCTGTTCTACTCCATGTCTAACAGGCTACAAAGCGTCTGATTCAAATAAAAATGTTATTCTTCATATACAGTCATTCACAGTATGATATGAAGTGAAATGCTTATATGACTGCTGATGACCTCAAAATTCAAAAGAAACGTTTCTTTGTGAAAATAGGGGAAATAAGAGAAATTAGAAATACAAGAAATATGCAAATAATTTAATTGTAAAGGACTTTTACAGAATGCACAAGCAATAAAAACTATAAAAAATAAAAATACTGGAATAAAATAGTGGAATAAAAACTAGAAATAATTATATAATAAAATATTCCAGGAGGCAAAAAACAAAAAGCTTTATAAATTCTCAACCTGAATCGAAATATAACATTTTCTTTCGACTTTTTCCTCCAGTGCCACTCTTAGCAGACACAGAGGAGCTGAGAAAGGAGAGGAATTTCCATACGAATGAGTCTATAGTTGGAGGTCTGAGTGGAGCTTAGCAGACCGTAGCGAAAAGGGAGGGCGGAGTCAGTGGATTTTAAATTCACATACTAGCTTTAACTTGATTCTTAAAAAGTCGCACGCGAAAAAATATATGATTAAAAAGGTAATTTCCTCGTTGTGCGTTCACTTACATGGAAGTGGGCGGGGCTAATACATGTACTCCATCTAGCCACTAGAGGGCCTCGGAGAGAAACCCAGGGGAGACTTTTCCCATTTATTATAACATCCACGCTTTTATACTGTTGTTTATGTTGGAGTCAGGATCAGACCAGACTGATTTTACAATTCACAGCACTAACTTTTTTCTTTTTAATACAAAATTGTTTTACTTCATGAAACAAAAACTTTAGCAAATCAACACTAGATCATGTTGAACAATCTGAATCAAACCGATGGTTCTGGTGTCTGATCAGAAATTAAAATGCGTATTAATTTTCAGTATTTTCCTTAACATTAAACTAAATAAAAGTCTTTGTTGACATCAATATCCACGTACATCACGCTGAAGCACATTAAAGACACAAGAGACATGAATTAATGGCCAAGCTAATTGTCCTGTAAATTAATCACGGCCAACGGCATTGCGTCCGACCCGGACGTGGATGACGCCCAGCCCTGTCGGCTCACGGCGCAGTTGAGTCTCTGGAGGGCCGGGGAAAAACACAAACAGCTGGTCCTTTAATGAGCTAAAACGCCATTGTTTTACACCTGTTAGCCTGACCCGCGCTCTCTGCTGAACAGCTAATCGCTCCAGCTCGGCCCCGGCCCACACGTTTTCCACGCCTTTCCCTTTCACACTTTCTGTTCAGCTAATTTCCTCCGGTGCTGTTTGACGTTTTTATTTATTTATTCATTCATTTATCTATATTTGATGGAATTGCTGTGTGGAATCGGACTGTCGTGTTGCTGTGCGTGTATAATAATGATCTAATAATCAAATCCTGGTGTTTAAAATGACAGGCTTGAGCAAAGCCTCCTCCACAAAAACAAACCATCAGTCTGTCAGTCAGTGGAGCGAGTCTGCCCCCTGCTGGAGGTTTACTCAACCTGCACGAGCCCACAGCTATCCCTTTTTTATTTTTTCCAAACGAGGTGTGCAAAAAGCTTCATCGTATTCCTTTGTGCCGCGAGTGCCTCGGGCCGGATAACGTCTTTCAAACTGCGTGGAAAAAAAGAAAACGAGAGAATTGTGCCTGTTAATGACTCGTGGTTTGAACGTGAAGTACAGTGATCCAAAAATATACCTACCGCTGCCTCCTCTTCTTCTTCTTCTTCAACCGAGGCCTGTGGTACTGTTTTAGCAATTAGCCTTCTCATGCCTGTCTAGACGCCAGGGCATGGCTGGTACACAAGATAAAGACTATCAAGCGGCTGCTGAGAGTTCATTTAGTGCGGGTTTCACAAAATAAAGAGAGAACACGCAATCTCGGGTGAAAATTAGGGAGCCTGTGAACCTGCAAAGCCTTCTGGCATGACCAGAAAATGTTGCCACTGGGTTTTTTACATCTAAATGGCTTGGGATTTGTTGGTTTTTACAAAATGAAAGTCAAAAAGTAACCAAAAAAAAAAAAAAAAAAAAGGTTTTACAGAGCAGGAAAAGAGGCGGCAAAGAGCAAGGATTTTTTTGTGGGGTTTATGTAAGCCTCTGATTAAGTCAGTGACCTACTACGATGCAGTGAAGACTAATCCATCTGCTTAACACCTCGTGACTAGAAAAAGTCATCTGACGTCCCTTAACGCAAAATCTTGGTTGGATTCTGCAACACCCCCCCCCCAGACAAAGAAGAGAAGGGAAAAGAAGAGCCTAGCTGCATAGAAGAAAGAAAAGAAAAATGTACATGATTAAACAATCAAAAAATTACGAATTTTAAATTAGATTAATAAATAAATCAGGATTTAATGACGATCGACAAAACTGACTCGTTAAGAGTGGACCTCGTGGTTGGTTGTAAATATTTATACGAGAATTTTGGACGGGAAGGGTAAAAAAAATTAAATGTCTGGGGAAAAAAAATGAGGTCAGGCAATAACTGTTAATCCTATTAATGTGCAACAGGATTTAGTTTTTTTTTTTTTTTCAAATTTATGAGCTGAACTTTATTTTTTAAAAAAATTTTTTTTAAAAAGTGTGACTGTTTGGGAAACAGAAACTACGTTAATTGGGTCTGACCATAAATTATTTAACAAAAAAAAAAAAAAAAAAAATTTAAGAGTTGAACTAGAGTTGACTGCATACACATTTTTTAAACTTTAATGGAAAAATTTAAATTTGTCTTTAATAAAGCATGGCCTGTTTAATACCCAATATTTAACTTAAAACTGCACAAAACTCTTACAGGACACTGCTCCAAACTTGTTTTTTTTTAGCTCCAGGGAGGCGTGGTGTTAATTTTGCTTGTCCACTTCCAGCGAAGTAACGAACCAACTGTTCACTTGTTCACTACCCTCTTTAAACTGAGCGCGTTCACACTCCTTACGGTTTGGAATTTCAGAAGATTAAGAAGGCTGAATATCCTGTAGTCGTCCACTTCTCGGGGATCTACTGGAGGATTTAGAACGCAACATTGAACAGCAGCGCGGAAACGATGTGAGAATAAAGTACCAGACTCATCGCAAGACTTGGCCAATCGTAATTTAAAACGATCCGACTGAAATGACAGTCGCATCTCTTTTTTTTATTGAACAATTGTCATACATAAACATTACAAATGCAACTAATTTAATGTAATTATTATCATCAAATGAAAAGAAAAATAAAAAACTCCCCACCCAACCAACCCACACACACACACACACACATGCATCCTGGCGTCCTTCGGCTCAAACCAATCTGTGTAAATTAGATTGGTCATACATCCACTCCGATGCTTGACCCAGTCCAGATAATCATTCAGGCAGAACCTGTAAGCTTGCGAAATAAGCAATAAATGGTTGCCATTTG
>JAOVVA010000030.1:15866812-15883125 GCA_028565275.1 Leiocassis micropogon | reverse complement strand
ATATATATAGTTAATCGTAGCTAGATTGTATTAATGCACAGGACTGTGCTAGATCTATAAGATAATCAGTGTTATTAACACCCCAGAAGACCACAATAGTGTAACGTAATGTTATACAGTAGAACAACATCCAAAGCTGCAGACCTGTTGATCCAAAACAATTTGGCCATTTTTCTGTATAAAGACACCTGCATCAACTCATCAGGTAATTTCAATGCTTATATACAAAAATTAATATAAAAATATAAATTAATAATAAAATAATAATAATAATAATAATAAAAGAAAGAAAGAAAGAAAGAAAGAAAGAAAGAAAAAATTGTAAACAGTGCTGGACTCCAGTCCTCTAAAACTATAGTTAAAGCTGGAAGATTAACTAAGATCCAACAAATACATCTAAATTCTGTACACAAATGTTCTGTGACAGGTGATGTCATTATTTTGGAAAAAATTTATATTACAGTAAAGTTACACAAATAAATTGAATTAAGTAAGTCCATGCATTAAAGGTCATCTAAAGAAGGCAAAAGTTCCACTTGAGTTTGTATAGTGAATTCAACTCACCAGTTCAGACCGTAACCAGGTGATTGCCCCGTCGATCTTGGCTCTGCGTAGCTCTTCATTAGCTTGGAAACTCCTGCCGGCACTCATCGCCCCGTCGTCGTCCTCGGCGGACGCTCGCGGCTCGGCCGTCGTCCTGAAGGCATGGCGGAGCCTGTTTTTAATGTTCTCCAGCACCATAATAGACACCGAGTCCTCATACTGAGTCTCTGAGTTCATTGTGGCATCCAGGGGAGTGAATGAAAGTGTGTGTGTGAGAGAGACGATGCCCTGGTTTCACTAATACCCTTCCTCAGGGGACTACTTTCACACACACATTTCGTCGCTCCAGTGTCATACATTCGTGGTGGTGGTTGTTTTTTGTTTTTTTCTTTTCTTTTCTTTGCTTTAGTGCTCTTTCTGGAGTACTCAATAAAACACTGAGAACCTGTCGCTGATGAGCGGCAAGTGTGCAAGTCCTTCTCTAGTCAGCAGGAACGTTTGGTTCTGCCCTGATTTGTCACTGTTACTATAGAGAAAACACCCTCCCCAAAAAACCCTGACAAGAAGAATGGAGGGACATTGTGGACAAAGACTATTGTTCCATCCAAAATAAGTGAAAAGGTGCAGGGGGGGGGGGGGTGGATTGGGTCTTTCGCTCACCCCCACTACGCACCCATTCAGCTTTTGTGTGAGAAATGGGCTGCGAGAAAGATCTCAGTCGAGTCTTTTCTTTGTGACGGAGTACAGTGTCTCGACAGCTAGTTTTCTTCTGACCTTTCACGCAGGTTTTATAGGCCCGGAGGAAAAAAAAACCAAACAAAAAAAACTCATCACCATCATGCGTCAAACGAGGCAGTGCTGAAGAAGCCGGAGAGTCTGTGCTTTTCAAACGGACGCCACAAAAGCTTGCTGTGGAGAAAACTTTGAATTTGCACTTTTGTGAGTAAAGTAAAGCGAACGCCGTTCCCGAGAGGCAATCAATCCACGGCTCCCTGGCAGGCCGGACACAATCCTCTCGCTCGCTCTGTAGAGACAGAAACAGAAGTCTAGTGTACTCTTCTGGCTCACATGCAAGTTACAGACAAAACGTTTTTTTTTGTGTTTTTTTTTATAAACAAAAGTGCATGCTTTGTAAACTGACTTTTCATACTTTTTGTTAAAGTCATTCGTAAACTTTATTTAAACCAACTGTTTGTCGGACGGCTCAGTCGAGGCTTCGTCATGCCTCCAGCGGTTTCGAAATATCAAGCCCATTATGCGTGCCTACTGGACGATGAACTCGGGAGGGGTCTGTAGTTAGGGATGCGGCGTGGAACACGGTGTGACATTTGCGCAGAGATGCTCATTAGAGCGTGTACAAATGCGAGATTAAGTCTTAAGGTCAGGCTGCGAAGCAAAACATGACACTCTAACAGAAGACGAATGAACAACCCATTAAACCCCGGGTGATATTTCAGAGGAAGACATTCAGCGGCTGAAGGTTGACTTTATTCCCAGTACAGTAGAAATACTGCTTCGCTCACATGTCTAAGAATTATAGGAAGGAGTTTAAAAGCAGCAGCCAGAGCACAGAGTGAAGATGTTCTCACAACTGCACATATTACATGTTAAGATGCGTGGCTTTGTTCACATCAGTTCCGATTTGGTGTGTAGTAACAGCAATGTGTGCAGAAAAAAAGTGCTTGAAGCTTTTAAGCTAAAGGACACCACCCGTTCTGACTGTGAAGCATGGTGGTGGCAGCGTCATGTTATGAGATGTTCTAGAAGAATAAGGCAGAAATCTGGCAGAAAATCCAAAGAAATCATTAGGAAAGCTGTTCAGCAGCTTCAACTTCAAGCCGTGAAGTAACAGCAGGACAAGAACCTGAAGCGAACCTCCAAAGTTGTAATACAGTTACTTAGAAATTACAAATTCAAGGAGTTTGTGACCAAAGAGGCCCACAAACCTGACTGAGGTATACCTGTTGTGTCAGGAGAAGTTAGGTACACCCTGGACAGGATGGCAATCCATCGCAGGGCACACACACATGCACACAATACGGGCAATTTGGGAACGCCAATTAGCCTAATCTGCATGTCTTTGGACTGTGGGAGGAAACCGGAGTACCCGGAGGGAACCCACTAAGCACGGAGAGAACATGTAAACTCCGTGCACACAGAGACGGGAATCAAACTCAGACCCTGAAGGTGCAAGGCAACCACTACACCACCGTGCCCCCTAAAATGCAGTTTTTTAATAATGATTTCATTTATTAAGGGAGAAAAGCTGTTCAAACCTGCCTGGCCCTATGTGAAAAAGTAATTGACCCCATGATAAAACATAAATGAGCTGTGATTTTTGGAAAACATTTATTTTTGTGCAATATAAAAAAAAAAAAAAGATCTCAATCCTGTAGGTGTGAGAAAATGTTTTTTAAAAAAGAAGGGGGGGGCAATATTTTTTTTTTTTTTTTTTTACAGCGCTGCAAGATTTCTCAAAAGCAATGCAACACAAACATCATTGCTAAAGTGAGAATCACCCTCTTTACTGGTTGAGCAGATTTAATCTTTACAAACTTTTGGTAAATTGCATCCTGTAGACATGATTGTGCTGCCACTTACTGCCATCTGGTGGTAAAAACAAGTAATCCATGCAGGCAAAGCCACATCTTAGAAGATCATCCTTTAATATTCTTTTAGATATTAACGTGAGCGATAAATTTAAAACAATTAAAACTTTTAAAAATCACAACAAAATTTGTAAATGAAAAGTTCTTTACCTTTTATTATGAACTGTTTAGAAAAACAATGAAATGAGTCAGTAATATATGTTATATATTTTTTTATTAAAATGCAATCAATACATATAAATATTTATACACAGCAATGAAAAAAAATACAAAATTAAAAACTGTGGTATAGTTTTAAAGGTGCTATGGGAAACAAAATCCTTAAGAATTGCCATTAAAAAAAAAACATTAAAAGTAATATGGATACAAATGCAAACTGTAAAAGTCAAGGAAATCTGATGGCATGAGTTGCATGAAGGAGTTAGCCGTATGCGTATTTGTCTGACGGTGCTCTATCGTTAGGGATTATTTGTCCGCTCAGCTTCATCAACAACTTTACGATCAGGCCTGCCTGTAGAGGAAACATGGGTAACGCAGGGTCAAACACAGATTTACACAAATACCAACATCAGCTATAAATACTGGATATAATTGTACATTGCCAGAGATATAGCAAACATTAGAAGTAAAGTTAATGAGTGAAAGGTAAAGATGTAAGATTGTCCTTGCTGCAAAACAAAATGTTCATGTGGTTAGAGCTGGATCTGATCCAACTTCTCCTACGAGCTTACCCCTAAACCAGAAATGCTCTATAAAACATTAAACATGTTTCAACCGCTGAACCTTCAGCTTAATTCCATGGATCAGGTCCAACTACAACCAGCAGACTTTTTGCTCTGTAACAAAGGAAACTAGGAAATTGTACTATTGAATTTTCTATTTAAGGAAACTACCAGAGATATAAAAAAAAAATCCATCCCTACCAACATTTATTTACAACAGAGGTTTACTACAGGAGCTTTTTACAACGTAACACAACTTGGAAAAACTTCTCAAACCATCACATATTCAACAGAACCTGCCAACCTGACAGGCACTCTATTACGGGAAAATAATCAAAAGACGGACAGGTGCAGCTTTCTCGTGTCAAAGTAAAACTTCAGCAAATAATTATTTTTTATAATTGAAAAAAAACTGCACATCATACATCTATCTATACATTAAATAAAACTGTAAAGGTGGTGTGTCTGTACATTGAAGATATTTGCGGAAAAACAATTTGGGAGGACGTTAAGATGAGTAATAGAACACATCAAGATGTTGTTGTTTTTTTTGCTTGCACATGAATCCCGTAAAATGATGTATAATGTATAATGTATAATTTTATACATTTTTTACATTTCACGTGAAGAAAGACATTAAAATTTGTTATTCGTATATGATCTCAATCCTTTAGGTGTGAGAAAAATGGGAAAAAAGGGGGGAGGCAAATACTTTTTCACAGCGCTATATCAAACATAGCTGTAATTTCTACTGTCAATTTTATTAAGGAAACTTTACCAATCTTTTAAGTGATATCCAATCATGTTTTTCTTTCCCTGAACACAATTTCGTCTGCAAAGTTGATGGTTCAGCACTTTTTTTTTTCGTGATTGGACAGTTCTTAACCCAATTCCAGTCATTTAGAATCTTCTCAGTCGTTTTCTTTGATGTAGGCTAATCATTTGACCTTTCTGAAACTGTATTTTTTTGGGGGGTGCAGTTAGAACATATTCATATAAATATGTTGAGACTTATCTGTATTTTCCAAAATAAAGCTTTAAAAAAGAGCTCATTAGAGTAAGATACCAACCTCTTTAATAAGGACTGACATCATACATTTTTTTATATAAATTTCACAAATGATATATGCTGAATATTATTATAATAATTATTAGTTAATCTTAAAATTCAACAGATGGCGCTGTACATTTTTTAAAAACGTGCTTATGAGTGATTACATTCCACCTGAACAAAGTGACTGGCACATCTAGTATCGAATATTTATATATATATATATATGTGTCTAGTATGTGTCTAGTATACCTGTTTAGTATGCACTATGAAGTTCTTCTTGTTCTCTAGACTGTGGATTTGGACGTACTGGTCAGCCTGGCCAAGCTGCCACATGAAGGTGTTGTACTCCATGCTGAGATGGAGAACCTGAAGTAAACAGAGGACAGACAGCACCAAAAGTCATAGTACCAGTCCGGAACTGAGCTAAATCTATTCATATTTTTCAAATGTCCTATTCGGACATGAGATTAGTATTATATGAGGACATCGTGTGATTTAGAAATGATTTACTCAAATTTATCTGACTCCCGGAAGTTGGATAAAATGGCGCACAGGAAACAAAAACCTTGAAAAAAATTGTTTTTAAATGATATACGACCCTGCCAAATCCTGGCCAAATCACAGACATGCTGGTTCAGACTGGACTAATAATATTATCACAGGACCTCTGCAAAATATGGTAGGTCATTCACAGGGGGAATTTTTACTTTTTTTTACAGACATGGCCGATTCATATGAGATTAAGATTACAGAAAACCTCCACAATTGTTAAAAATCAAGCAAGGTCCCCAGAGAATACTAATCCTGTGTGAATAGGACAAAAGTTATGGTTTATTTAGTACAAATTTATCTCTTTCCACGGAACTAGCCATATGGCTAACCGAAACTAGCATTTTGGCTAACTGTACCTAGCCATACGACTAAAACCTACAATATTATTCTTATCATGCACATAAGCTGATGACATGCCATGACAATGATATGGTGTCATATAATAAAATGTGTACTGATCCATTATTATTATTATTTTTTTTAATTGCATCAAGTTAAAGCATCAAGTTAAAGCAGCACTACAGAAATTTGGGGTTCTTTGCAGGCTAGTAGATCACCCTTTGTGATGACAATATTTATTACGAGTTCCGCTGTTATTATTATCAGTATCATCGTGAACCTCTTCTAAAAGCTAGTTCTGTAACTTCTTGTCTTACCTTGGTTTCCATGTTCATTAGGTGCAGTCCTTTGGTGTTGACCCCCACGTAGACC
Source organism: Leiocassis micropogon (assembly GCA_028565275.1). NCBI lineage: Eukaryota > Metazoa > Chordata > Actinopteri > Siluriformes > Bagridae > Leiocassis > Leiocassis micropogon. The sequence goes on along the minus strand of JAOVVA010000030.1, from coordinate 15,876,934 downwards.
CGGATGACCTTGTGGGTGCTAGAGCTGGCCTTGGTGTAGACCTGGCCGGTGAAAAAGGCGGCGCCGTAGGTGGGAATGTCCCAGCAGTTCTGGAGGAAGAGGCGCTGAAGGTGGTGCATTTCTTTACTCACTCCCTCGCTCGTGCTCAGACTCTAAAGATACCAACATGCACAGAGATTAGACTAGACACGACATCATACAATATCTAAACGGTCAGATCAATCAATCAATATAAATTGATTGGAATAAAGAAGGCAAACATATAAACGAATAAACAAGTAAGAATAGGAAATCAAGAAAATTAAGAAATAGATAGACATTAAAACAAAAAGAATAAAACAGAATATTAATAATATAGCTCAACGACATTAATAATATATACACTACCGCTCAAAAGTTTGGGATTTCTTTCTAACTCCATGGTCTTTTCTGATTTTTATTTCTTTCTACACTGTAAAACAATACTGAAGGCGTTTACACAATAATCTCCTTTGAACAGTTGATATTTGAGATGTATATCTGCTACTTCTGCTCTGTAAAGCTTCATAACGGCTCTAATCTGAGGTGCTGTTTGTTAATTGGTGATTTCTGAGTCTGGTGACTCTAAATGAACTTCTCCTCTGCAGCAAAGGTCAGTTTTGGTCTTGCTTTCCTGGGAAGGTCTTCATGAGAGACAGTTTCATCATGGAGCTTGATGGGTTTTACAAACGCACTCGACACAATACTGCTCTCGCAAGAACTGTTCCAGAACAGCTGACCTTAATGTCTTAATATAACAACTGACTGCTGTTGTTTTTGTTACACAATAACCTAATTCCATGTGTGTTATTTCATGTGTGTTTTGAAATCCCCAGTATTGCTGTAGAATGTAGAAAATAAATCACTAAGCAAAAACAAAGAAATTTGCAAGCGATCCCAAACTTTTAAGCGGTAGTGTAGATCAACATAGGATGAAAAACAGAACATAAAGAAATAAAAACATGACATGAAATGCAAGCCTGCCTTATACTCGTGGAGTATCCTGTTAGTCCAATGATGTGCTTTACTTTTCACTTTGGATATCGGAACGATGGATTTCAGGTTTTCCTCGCTGTAAAAAAAAACACAACAATTTAGAAGAATGCGCATTGGAAAACTCACATTGATCCATGCATAAATTTATGATTGCGACGCTCACTTCAGAAAGCCCTGTTTGTGTTTTTTGCTGTCGTAGGTGCCGTAAATGATCTGCAGAAGGAGGCTGGCCAGGGTTATGAGCTTGGTGTCGGGTGATGAGTAGAACCCTTTGAGGAGGAAGTAGCGCGCTTCATCAAACAGAATGAGAATGGAGAGTGGATCTTCAACCTAAAGTGAAACAGTTCCAGGATTAATTCTAGGTAAAAAAAAATACAAAATTCATTTTCTAGTTATATTTTAATCAAACCTTCTTCTCGATGTCCAGAGGCAGACGAACGTCTCTGCGCAGGAATAGTTGGGGGCTCTCCCTCTGCGGGTCCAGCGCAGTCAGGTCGGTGACGATCTCGGACCAGATACGCAAATGCTGTAAGGGCTTGTGGTAGGGCTTCAGCTGCAGACCTGAGAAACAGCACGTATTACCGATTGATTACAAATCACACTTTCTTTCTTTATTCCATTTCTCCCAGTCATTCAGTTTAACCCATTAAAAGTGGCCTAAACAGCAATACATTCTCGTTCTAGTGTCATGGTGGGACTCACTCAGGTTCTCGGAGCAGATCCAGATGGTGAAGTACTGCTGTGTTTCCTGCGAGAGCCTCATACCCTCCATGATCTGCTGCACCGTGGTGTTGTTGCCGTGCTTCAGCTCCACTGAGCGGTACGAACCGTCCATGCGGTAAATCCGCACCTTTTCATACTGACACAGTTTTCAATGCAGGTACTCGATTAGAAACCAGTAGAATAGTTGAAGCTAAGTTTTTTTTGTGAGTGTATTAACTGTGTGTCTATTCATCATTGGGTAAAGCCAGACAAATACAGTAAATTCTATTATACGAGGGCGAGTAAAAAATATTCCGCACTCTGCCTGCAGAATTTATTTTAATTAACTTTTAGAAAAGACATATACATCAATTATTTGACAATCTCCTTGCTCTCCAATACACTTTATCTGTAAAAAAGCCTTCGTATTCCCAGATTAAAACATGTTTTAGGCTGAGCTGCGAGCCATGAATGCACCGCTGTCTTCACTTCTTCATCAGAAGTGAATCTTCGTAGGCCTCAGAGTGGGGCAGTGGTAAAGTGCTCGCCCTATCATCCGGAGGTCGCTGGTTCGATTCCCGGGTGATTCTCGTGATAGTCTTCGGCCCTCCCGACTGAGTGGTAGTAGTAGCCTTAATGTGGGAGCTACCCTAGTGACGGGGAGGAATTGGATACGACTAAATTAGGGAGAAAAATCCCCCCAAAAATAAATAAATAAATAAAAAAAGAAGTTTATCTTCGTACTCATACGGCTGCTTTCAGGGGAACAACGCTTTACCCCCTCCGAGCGTGGGCGTGCATCGTCACGTGAAATCACAATGCTTTCGGGTAGCGGTCCTCTGTATTTAATCCAAAGTTTAAGCTTTAGCTCTTCAATAAGCGTCTCGGCTCTGTAATGAGCGCTGTTGATTGTTGAATCTTTTTCCTGATAATGTTCTAATTCTTTATGAATTTTCCAGCTGATGGAATTTTCCAGATGGACTTTTTCTCGGTCGGTGATTGAGGATGTTTCCGTTCCATACTCTACCGTGTACTCTCAGGCTCGTAGTGATGAATCATTGTCTCACCATCAATAATGATTCTCTTAAAGGATCATTTTTGACTCAACCATGTACATGTCTCTAATCCTAAACCCAATCATTTAACAAACTGAAGATTTTATTTTTAAGTATAAAAGTAATGCACATGCCTCATGTGATCATACTTACTGGTTGGTTACAGGCTTGTTTAAGCAGATTTACTGTCTCCTCCCAGTTGTTCTGTTTATTTTCCTCACAGAGTTGAAGAGGGGAACGTTTCTGTTGGTCTTCAATGTGCTTTAAAAAAAAAAAAAGCATAATAAAACAGATCAGATAAAAAAGGAAAAGAAATGCTTTTCTTATAAAAATTACCTCGTGAGGTGTAGCTTTATCTACAAAACTTTGTGAATACATAGACTCAAGATCACCTGAACATAACTTCCTGGTCTATGCAACAGTGAAATGAAGTTATAACAGGCAGCGTTGCACCTTACCCGGTCTATATCAGGATGCTGAAGGAGGAGCTGCACGATCTCTGAGTGACCTCCTCCGGCTGCAAAGTGCAATGGAGAGCTGAGCTGTCCGTTCAGCAGGTTGGGGTTGCAGTTTCCTTTCTCCAACAAAAGTTTGGTGGCCTCCACCTTCCCATGCCTGCCAGAGGAACACAGCCATATCTTAATAACTGTGAATTTTTGTACAGATAGTCTCTGACTTACGAACAAGTTCTGTTTCTGGAGCACGTTCGTAAGTCGGATTTGTTCTTAGGTCCAACAAAGTGAGTCTTATACACCACGAATATACAATGTAAAGCGTATCAATCCACTTGACTAAATCTACGTCCAGATTCCCCACACACATGTGGCCAAAAACCGCAATCGCGCCCAAGGACATGAATCACACCCATGTCAAATGTAACAGTGTTGTCTCTGTGACTTTACATCGCGAGGAATGTGATGCAATGACGCCATTTTGTCTGTTTTCCACTGTATTGGACTGTGAATTCTGTTTTGTTGAGGATTTTAAAGTTTGGATTATTCACCATTAGGACAGCTTTACAGGACAGACATTTTCTATCATCGTGCTCCCGGACTGATTCATTGAAACCGGTGAGGTCGACTGATTTCTCCTGCACCCCCACACGCACACACACATACAATATACCTGACATTTATACATTCACTTACACAATGAAAATATTGTATATAATTGTAAATATTGGTATCTGATGCACTGCAGTGTCTATTTTTTGTATAAAACACAAGTTACTTTCGTGACTTGTTCCTCCGGTCCGTTCGTGTCTGCGGAAATTCTTAACTCGTATGTTCGTAAGTCGGGGACTACCTGTAATAGTGATCTCGAGGGAAAAAAAAAAAAAACAGAAGCAAACATCACATACCAGCATGCATAATGGATGGGGGCCCAGTGATCACTGTCCAACTGTTTGACAGAAAAACCGCTGTCCAGCAGTTTGGACAGAAGCTCGGTGTCTCCCTCGCAAGCGCTGCGATGCAGCGGGAAGTCGTCCACCCACTGGCGATCTCTTTAAAAACAGGGAACGCAAAAAAAAGACGGTCATTACGCTGAACTGAATTTCTGTACTACCCTCTAGTGTGAAACAGTGCAGACTCATTTATTGACTCACTTGTCCTCAGTCACACTGGTCATGCTACGCTGCCATTTCTCCCTCTTTGGAATCTGGATTTTGGAGTAGTCCGGAGCTCCCAAGCCAAAGTACGGATTAATGATGACCTTATCCACCTATACGCACCGTCAGAAAAATTAAAAACAGATGTGTCCTTATTTTCTATCCTTTCTTATCTCCTTTCTATTTAAAAAAAAAAAAAAGAAAGACGATTAGCGTTACTCTGTTGGTGTACTGCAGGTCTGATCCATAGAGTGGATTCTCGATGCACATGTCTGCCTTCTCCAGTGACATCATCTTGCTCTTGATCTCCAGCGCGGTGTAGCCCATGTGCAGCGACGTGTCGTTCTGCTTGCTCTCGGTGGAGTAGGCCGGATTGCTCACGTTGGTTTTGACCCTCTCTATGGGTGAGGGTCTGAAGAGCGCCGCGATAGCGTGTGGCACACTGTGCTGCTCCGCCAGCCACCTGAGGGCAATAAACACACATTTTTCAGCAATAGAAAAAAACATTTTTATTGTGCTTTCACCATATATTCAGGTGTGCGAGCAAATGTACCGTGTCCAGGAACGATAGCTCGACCTCCAAACCCCCTCCGCCGTGACTACAGCAGTCACAATATATTTCATTTTTACTTTAGATTTTGTATTAATCTTTTTTATAAGAATAGTTTTTGGGTTGTGGAACGAATCATCAGAGTTTGCATTATTCCTAATGGGGGAGTTCGCAATCCAAGGTTTAACTGTACTGATATCAGAAAACCAAAAATAAATGTAATCTTGCGCACCAAATTCTTGTTTTTTTCCTGTTTAATATGTATAATATACAATCATTCTTGCCTAGAAACAGACCAGTTGCAAGAACCCACTAAAAACCCATCAGTGCCAAGACATTCATGTTCATGTATATAAACTGCTGATTGCAAACGCAAGCATGGAAACCCTGGAAGCCTACTTGTCAAGGCCGAGCAGCATCTTTGAGGTGATGGAGTTAAAGTGGGTGCTGGTTTCACTGCACACACGCATGATGTCTTGAAGGCAATAAAAGCTTGGACTCCCAGGGTGATACACAGTCTTGCTGTTATCTAAGGAGGATTAGAGATCGCTGTATTACACAAGGTATTACTGACCCAGGTATTATACGTTAGAGAGATACTCTTTTAAAAAAAGAATAATAATAAACGCATATTTTACCTTTAACATTAATTGGCACAATAAATAGAGAGGCCTCTTTCCCTTCATTGTCACCATCTAGAGGGAACTTCTTCATGTGCACAACACGTTTCCCTGTGAAGAGTACCACGCCCACACACACACATACACACACATACACAGATTCTCATCATTCCTTAATTAGGAACTATTAAAGGCTTGGTTTGTTATACAGTGCATTCTTTTTAACCAATCAAACTGTACGGCTGAAAAACAGTTTTATAATAATTTTTTTTTTTCTAAAACCAAATCAAAGCCATGACTTGCTCATGCTCTGCTGATTATTGATAAATACTAGACTTGTATGAAAACCCATCAAGAAAATACTAACCTATTATGCCTTGGTTATTAGATATGGGCTTAGTCACTTCGTCCACATATTCCAGGATCGACTTTGTTTTGTCGCCGTTTGCATGGATTTTGGTGCCCAGGAGAACCTTCTTTCTTTTCTTCTCTTTTCCCTCAAGTGGAACTTCATTTAGCAGAATCTACAGAAATGATGCAACCAATATGTAAAGGTGACTATACGTCTTAAAACTAGAGGTGTGAGTCTCAGGGAGACTGGTGATTTGATTTTGAGCATTGTGATTCAATAGTACTATAGTTTATTGTCTGATTTGTCTAAAGCAGCTATACTTCTTACAAATTTTGAAGTATTAAAAATTACTAATAGCATCAAATTAGCACTGAAAGCCTGTGTAGCTTGTATTGAAGGTAGTTTTGCTCTACACACCAGTCCAACAAGTGGCGTTAATGCACCAACCACCCATAAACCCCAAAGCTATTTTTATTTTCTGCAGTATATTTTTAAAATAATTTGTAACTTTTAGACCATTTAACATTAGCAAGTTAACCAAAATATATATATTTTTTTAATGGGAATGAATTCAATTAATTGGTTTGACCAAAAAAAAAAAAAAAAAAAAGGACTATTAACTGACTAGGGATGGGAATCGTGAGATACAACATATCTAGTAAACGTTAGATACATCACCACACCTAGAAATTCTACCACAATTAAAGTATCACAATTTTATAAATATCCCAATTTCACATTTTTCTGAGATTCTATTACAATTCTAAACAATTTGTTTAGTGTAAATAGTTTAGAGCAGTTTGAGCACACTGCCATCATGTGGCCAAAAACCGCAATCGCGCCTAAGGAAATGAATCTCACAGTAAAATCTAACAGTATTGTGTCTGCGCCTTTAAATTGCGAGGGGATTCCAAAACGCCATTTTGTCTCAGAGCTGTTTTCCACTGTATTGGACTGTGAACTCTGAATTGTTGAGGATTTTCAGAAATTAGGATTATTCACAAATGTCTTTAGACATTTTATACATTCAACTTACGTAAGTGAATGTCGCTACTTCCGCGATTTGTTCGCAGCTACAAATGTTCAGAAACTCATAACTCGAATGTTCGTAAGCATGTCCAAGCTTAAGATATAACCATATTATTTGGAATACCTAGTTTAAACACTATATGGACAAATCCTATTATATAAGTACATAAGCATGTATAAGTGCAAAAGTCCAATGAGTGTCGATATAAGCCAAGTACAAACAAGTGAGAGTGTGTGTCACTGTTCTTACCTCATATGCTTTGGCACGATATTCCTTGGAGCTGAGGCTCACGGCGCTCTTTGGCCGTATGACGGCTACAAACACATCTTCCAGCTCCTGATTACCCATCTTTCATACGTCTCATATCCAACATTTCACTTTCTGATAGCGGAAACTCTCGTAACACCATAACTGCAGTGGATGAAATAAAACTATTATGTTCAAATAAAAATAGGTTCAACTCTCACGCATATATAACCGTTTATAACTTCATATTGTATATTGATGAGTAGCCGAGTCTCAGTTAGAGCTACAGAGATGTGATGCATTTCGTGTCTTTGAGTCGGACATTTGTTCTCTGCAACATTTCTACACTGGATTTCTCATAAAGATGTAGAACTTTACTGGAAAATGGTGAGAAAATGAGCTCTTGGTTTTGCATGTTCAGGAGCTAAAGGAGAAACCTCCTCCGAGGGGTGTTCGAGTCAAACCGGGACCTTGGATTGTGCAGAATAACAAAGTAAAAACTCCCTTTCTATCTCTATCTATATATTCATCTCAGCATTTCACTAGAAACTCTAGTGAAAGCCATGATCAGACTGCCTGCATGATCGAAAGAGCAAATGGTAAATAAGAAGTTCTAACAGTTTCTCAGTAGGAAAGATCAGCAGGGTTGGACATCTCTCCAAATCGAAAAGCTATGTTATCTTAGAAACTATTCTTGACAAAGTCCTGAATATTGCATTACACAGGTTTTGTGTAATATATGTGTGTAAATCATGTTGTGCAGATAAGACACAAAATTATATTGGAAGTAACCAAGCTTGGATATAACCTAACCTCTTAGTAATGGTTTATTCTCACAGGTCATTTCGACCCAAACATATGAAAGGAGGGATTAGCACATACACCCAAAGAGATACTGGGCGAAATACTAGATACAGACAAAAGTATTTACCCCAAACTGCAGTGACACTGTATCCAAATACATACAGTATACTTTAATATGGAGTCAATTCCCCTGTCCTTTTGCAGCTATAACAGCTTCCACTCTTCTTGGAAGGCCGTCCATAAGATTTTGAAATGTTTCTGGGGGAATTCACTCTGTAGAACGTTTATGAGGTTTACTGATGCTGGACGAGAAGGCCTGGCTTGCAATCTCCAGTTCCAGTTCATCCGAAAGGTGCTAAATGAAGTTAAGGTCAATCGGGGCTCTGTGTTAGGGCCGTTCGAGTTCCTCCACACCGAACTCATCAAACCATGAGTTTATAGCACCACAGTTATACTGGAATGGAAAAGGGCCTTCCCTAAAACTGATGGAAGTAAAGCATTGTCCAAGATGTATTGGATGTTATGCTGAAGTATTACGATTGCCCTTCACTGGGGATAAGGAGCCTGATTGATTGAAAAACGTGAATTCAATAAATAACAGGTTTGAGAAATACTTTTGTCCATAAAGAGCATGTTCAGAAATCATGTTAAGACTTTATGCTCATTCTGTATTATTTACTAAATACATAACACAAGTTAATAAACAGATCAGATTCTTTTACATAATTTTAAGATGCAAAATTATATATATATACACACATACGCAATGGTTTATTCTCACAAGTCATTTTGAAGGAAGGGATTGGCAGATACCCCAAAATGTGGGGAAAAAATACGTCCACAGTGGGTATAAGAAACCAATAAGCTTACTGTGGCTCTTAAAGTTGACAATGTTGACCTGAACAGTGTGTACACCGCCTGGATTAAGATATTAAACTAAATAATGTCTAAACTCTATATATTATCATTATTGTGTACACAGAGAGAAGCTGCTGAGGTAATGTTAGTGCAGATTGTTTAGCACCTCAGAGATGTCCGAGGCTAGCAACCAGTAGCTACCTAGAGAAATTTCAATACAGTGTAAAAAAAATATAAAAATCACTACAAACTACAACAATGATAACAACAACAAAAGACGGATATATTCGCTTTAACAGGAAACAGCAGAGATGTACGCCCGGGTAACTCCTGCGGAAACATGACAGGCCACCACCTTGCTAACTGAAGTTAGCCGTTGTTAGCTGATCCTGATGCGGCTGTGAGGCGACGCTATAGCGCGTATTAACGCGTTGTTACGCTCTTATTACATACACACCAAGGTCTCGGGGCTTACCTGACAAGGACTTCTTTCATACTGACGTATTTCCGAGCGAGTTAATGAATTTGTGAGTATAGAAAAGCCTCGAGTTTTGTCAACTTCCGGTCGCAGCAGAGTAGCGTGGGGATGGAGCTACAGCGCCGCGCGCGCACACACACACGCGCACGCACGCACGCAGACACACATACTCAACATGGACCAAAACAACCGCGCGCACACACGCACGCACGCACTTACGTACGTTTGTTACATCCCATAATTAAGTCTAATCCGAGTTATGAAGAAGTATAGTCACCTTTGCACCACAAGGGTCCGTGTTCGATTCCCACCTTGGGGTCTGTGTGCATGTTTGCATGTTCTGCCCTCTTGAGCTTGGTGGGTTCCCTCCGGGTAACCCGGTTTCCTCCCAAAGTTCGAAGGCTAATTGGCGTTCCCAAATTGCCCGTAGTGTGTCAGTCTCCTGGGATAGGCTCAAGGGCCCTAGTGACCCTGTATCTATATAAATAAAGGACTGGTTTTGTCTGTACATACGTCAGAACTCACTTTTTTAAATGATATCCTTATGTTTCATACATCGGATGACCGGAAACCAGTCTCAGAAAATGTTCTGTCTGTATGTCTGTCCATTACATCAAAGCTTATTTTTATTTTTAACCATTTCTACAAACTCATTTTCCGTCAACAATGTGTGCTCACGCTAGTACATGATAAAACGGTATAGACGATGAGTAAGGCCTTGCTCACACGTAAAATTTTTGGATAAACGAACGTGCTCTGAACGTCCTAGACGTTTATGTTGCGTTTTGTAGTGGCGCTCGATTG
>JAOVVA010000030.1:15806308-15844919 GCA_028565275.1 Leiocassis micropogon | reverse complement strand
ACAGACAGACAGACAGACACACAGACAGACAGACAGACACACAGACAGACAGACACACAGACAGACAGACACACAGACAGACAGACAGACAGACAGACACACACGCACAACATAGACACTAGCATAGCACAGACACAGGCTCAAACATAGACACAGGCACACATACACAAAAGCGCACATATAGACACAGACACAAACAGGCACACATATAGGCACAGGTGCGCAGAAACCCAGACACGCAGACGCACAGACAAATGTGCAAACATAGACAAAAGCGCACATAAATACACAGGCACAGAAGAGATATAGGCACAGGCGCAAACAGACACAGGCACACATACAGACACAGGCACACATATACTGTAGACATAGGCGCACACACACATACAGGAACACGTATAAGCACAGGCGCACATGGGCACACGTTTTGATTGATTAATTAATTCAATCATTTATCTCTAGTAACCACATTATCCTGAGCAGGGTGCATGGATGAATTCAAAAACACTAAGCTATACACTGATGCTAAAGTGCTTCCTGAATGGGCTCTCAACTCTTAAGAAGGGCTAGGCTTTAGGGGCTAGCAATTAGCGACTAACTGCTAAAGACTAACCTAGCAACACTCAGCTTAGCTTTTTTTTTAATATCACTAAATATTGAGGATATTGACGTTTCTGTCCCGAGTTTTGATCGGCTAGGTCGGACAACACACTTCTTTACAGGGGCATTCAGGGGCCGCTCATTAAAAGCTAAAGACACTGAAGCAGCATGTTTAGAAAAGAAGCGTAATGGAAGCAAATTCAAGAATTTCACTGTGCTGTAAAGTGCATGTGACAAATAATTGAACCTTAATCTTAAATAAATAAATAAATAAATCACCATTAACAGTTCATTGGCATTTAGAGCTATGTAAATATTAGAGCAGTTTGAATAGCATCATAGTGGGTGTTTGGATAACAGATCTCCATAAAAGCCATGTCCCGAATCACGTGAAACATGACACACCTGAAAAACGTGTTTTTTGTTTAGTGCAACATTGTGACTTCTGATTATCATCTTCAGGCTCCATTTGCACCAAGCAATCTAAAATGCCAAAGGTTCGGTTGACTGGCTCAAGGTGCATCAAGCACATGTCAGCTTTAACCCTCTTCTGCTGGTAGCTGTTTTAACTAGTCGATAGGAACTGACGAGACCAAAATGGGGAGAAACTGAGAGACACGATTGGGAGCAGAAGACAATTACTTGATGCTGGCCCAGCGGTAAGTGCGCATCTCCAGGAAGCGGCAAATAGTCATGCCGAGCCAGATGCCTCCTCCGTTACACAACAGGATGTCAAGAATGACCTGGTCCCACCAGCACTCGGCAAAGTTGGGTAGTAAGTGCATGAAGAACAACTGAAAGAGAAAGACAGAGCAAATGAATGAGAGCCATTACATTTAGTGACAATGTAGAAATCTCAAACCATTACCACCAACCTTACTATAATTAATAGAGTTTTTTTTTAAATAATTGCGATTCTGAACGAGTTATATCCAAAAGCTCAATAACTCAATAACAGTAGGTGACTTGCACCTACTGTAGTGCAATCACGTCTACATGATGAATATACATGTGAAATTTGTGAACCATGCTGCTCTAATAGGTACGAAACACCCTTATTTACCCACTTTGTGGTTGAAAGGAATACGGAGAGGATTATTTATGACACAGGGATCGTTCCAAACTGTTTTATTTGTAGGTTAAAAAAAAATAATTTGTTCAGAAAGGGCAAAGAAATATCAAGGGCTGAATACGACAACTATTTGACATTATTTGACATCTTATACATACATGAATATTCTTATAATATATCTTACTATACATTATTTGAGTCTTTTTTTGTTACTACTTTTGTTATTTCTGAAAAATGGGGAGTGGTAGCTCAGGCTCTGAGTTACTGCTCCGCCAGGTTGCTGGGCCCTTGAGCAAGGCCCTTAACCGTATCAGCGTATAATGGCTGATTCGGCGTCTGACCCCGGCCTACTAAAGCTTAGATATGTGAAGAATAAAGAATTTCACTGTGCAGAAATGTATACGTGACGAATAAAGGCTGAACTTAACTTACGAGGGAACATCTGTGCAACTTTACACATGAACCGTTCTTTCACTAGATGTTTCTTGATGTTTTTCTTCATTTTATCCGAAGGGTATGCAAAACTTCAACTATATTTAAACCTTGAAAAGGTTACAGTATACACACACACGCACTCAGACAAGCTCACCCGATTTGACTAATAAGTTCTGCTACATCATTAGGGAAAATCATGTGAATTTCATACCTTGTTAAGCCTTTATTTGTCACATATACATTACAGCACAGTGAAATTCCTTCTTCGCATATCCCAGCGTAACTGGAGTCAGAGCGCAGGGTCAGCCATGATACAGTACAGCGCCCCTGGAGCAGTAAGGGTTAAGGGCCTTGCTCAAGGGCCCAACAGTGGCAACCTGGTGGAGCTGGGGATTGAACCGCCGTCCTTCCGGTCGGTAACTCAGTGCCTTAACCCTCTGAGCCACCACTGCCCCTGTACGCCTGCTCGTGAAATTTTAGCTCTGCGTGTATAAACGAAGCGTTGTGTACAGGATAGACTCTCTTACGAATCAGGCAGTTTAGTTGTATTTTAACATTCTTTAAAAGCGTGTACACATGCAAATTCTAGACAGTTCTTTAAGCCCACCTCCGTGAGCTCCCACGTGATGCTGATGGTCCAGCAGAGTCCGTAGCTGCGGATGAGCAGAGCTTTCATGGCCCATCCCCAGAAGTGGCCAAAGGCAAAAATGTCAAAGTGACTGAGGATGCGCTCCCACGTGATCACGTGGCAATTCACGGCATATTCCTGCACAGTAATAAAAAGATGTGTATTGGTCAATATGCTGAGTTTGGTCTTGTTTTCCTGGGAAGGTCTTCATGAGCGACAGTTTCATCATGGAGCTTGATGGGTTTTACAAACGCACTCAACACAATACTGTTCTTGTAAGAAATGTTCCAGATCAGCTGACTCTTATGTCTTAAAATCTGTCCAAACTTTTGACTAGTACTATACATGTTTAAAAAAAATACAAAATAAATAGCAAGTAGAATTGAAAATTGAGAAATGGTGTGCACATCGATATACAAATGCATCATGTTCTCAATAAGTAGGTGAGTACTGTACATGTGTTGCTTATAGCAAATAAAAAAAAAACTTGACTCATACAACTCTGTCATGCTGTAGGGTAATTTCCCTGCCATGGTTTGAGTCCTCCACCGCCACCACCATCACCGCAACCGCGCCCACCATCACCACCATCATCACCCCAATTGAGGAAATATCCATTTAAAGAAAGGTGTTCTATGCTCTGTGCCAAGCCACACCGGGGTTATAATACATTATTACCACTTTTCTATTTATTTTCTTTATTCACAGTGAGTAACATGATTGCTGTAGCAGCCATTGTATATCAAGAGACACCCTTTGGACTTTTGGCCATTTTAGAGGAGTTCCTGATGTGTAAAGCTGCTTTATATCGTATACACACACCTTACACTTACATTTCAGTATTTGGCAGATACCCTTATTCAGAGCGGCTTACATTTTCGCTCATTATACATCTGAGTGGTTGGGGTAAAGGGCCTCGCTCAAGGGCCCCAACAGGGGCAAATTGATCGTAGCGGGTTTGAACCTGGGACCTTCTGGACCGTGGTCTAATGGCTTAACCACTGAGCTACCCATGACCCCTTAGTTATTCTCCTTTCATAACAAACTTCTACCACACATCATGCACCATAATCTACACTGACCTTCACTATCTTGGACTCACTTTTTGCACTACTGTCACTCATTCTTTTTATATTATACTTGTTTGTATATTATACATCGTATACTGTATTTTATAGTTTTTCTTTTAGCCACTTCAGTTGAAGTATGGTCTAACGATCTTGCTAGTGCAACTACATGTCTATTGTGTTTGCTACATGTTTGTTACCGGATGTTTGAAACTTTATTTGGAAGTTTGGATGGAAGTTTGGATCTCTCTCTCCATTTCAAACACACACACACACACAGTCTAGGATCCAGTACTGAACAACGAGAAAATCAGTAACGGCAACAGAAAGTGATTTATACAATAAGCAGGATTGTGCGATTGTGGAGATGACCTTTATGGCTGTGGGTGTCAGAAATGTTGCAACATTGTCTCAGTCACATATTGCATTACTTATATGACAGTAATCACTTTAACACTACAGAGATTACAACAGTTCTGCTAAATAAAAAATAAAAAAACCTCATGTGACTACTTATAGTCTTCCTGCTTTTCACTTGCACAACAGGTTAACACAACACACCCAAAGCACCACAATCACTGCTTTACTACTCACCATGACATCTGCCTCACGTGTCGCATAACGCAGGTTGGGGTCCAGCCAGTACATCAGGAGCTTCACCTGGTCCAAGTTCAGGAAGATGAGGAACACCAAGAAAAGGAAGTACAGGACACTGAGACCTGCAAAAGGATCCCAATGTTTGATGGCTCAAGAATCCTGCTTGTTAAAAACCAGCGAGAGATCAGAGTGACAGTGGACCCACTTACCGAAAACCATACGCCATATCGCTGGGTGCGGCCTGGTAAACGGACCTGACACAAGATTCCATCCGTTCAGACGAAGCACAGAGATTCACACAGACAAAAGGTTTATAACCAAGTTACTGATTAGCCAAAGCAACACCAATGACACACGCGTTGTAATATGGCCATAACTTAAGTTAAGAGCAAATCATATACAGTAAAACCTCGGATTACGAGTAACGCCGTTTCCGAGTGTTCCACAAGACTAGCAAAGATTTATAATAAATTTTGGCTTGGAAAACGAACAAGTCTTGGTTTACGAGTACCGAGTATCATGTATCACGCATGCGCTTCTTGTTTCGACACCGAGCGTCACATGATCACAACTGAGCCAACGGTTTTTCTCTCTCTTGTGCTGCGGAATTGTGGGTAATCGTCTCCCCTGCTGGGTCTTAGTTTTTTTGTTTTTTTTTCCCCCCTGCTGGGTCTTAGTGCTCGTCTCTCACTGGTATAATCAACATCCGTGCACGCGTGTACTGTTTACTAAAATAAGTACTAATAAAATATGTACTGTTTTCTGTCTCTGCATCAGCCTGCTCTTTGTTCGCGCGTCATTGGACACCGTGCCCCACACAAACACACACACACACACACACCTCCTACTTTCGTCTTCACAGACACACATACACTCTTGCTCTCTGCTCTACACAGAAACACTGCTCTGTTGTGATTCTTTTTAAAGGTAAAGTGCAGGTTAATTTGTTTTATTTTTTCTGAATATTTAGTGTTAATTATTTTTACGTATTTATTTTTTGGGGCTGTGGAACGAATAATTTGAGTTTCTATTATTTCTTATGGGAAGATTCGTTTTGATTTACGAGTGTTTTGAAATATGAGCCTGCTTCCGGAACGAATTATTCTCGTAATCCAAGGTTCCACTGTTGGGCCACATTGATTCAACAGCAGTGATAAATGTTTTCTGTTGTGAAAAAAATTAAGTCAAGCTTATAAACACTGTAGGAATAACATAAACGGAAGATGAAAATGACATCACGTCAGTACCGTTGGGGAACGCCAGGACACTGATAACAAGGAAAAATGAGACAACAAGGACTAAGCCCACCCGCAGGTTATTGTCAGGATCAGCATCATGTCTGTAAAAAATAAAAAAATTAAAAAAAATTACTACATCATTTATTATAGTTATCCATTTCCAGTTTTGTCATTTAAGGAAAAAAAAGAAAAGATTTTATATTTAGCCCAATTTTACATTAACCCCTTAACTCACAATTACACAATAATATATTATGGCAAGGCTACTTTAACATATCTAGTGAGGTTATAATCAATGCTATAAACACACATTTAGTGTTTGTATGATTAATTTTGTCCAAACCTGGATGATAAGCGCCAACATAAGTCTCAGATATGCTTTTAGCACAGATCTTGCATAAAATACGAATCAAGACTTCAAGACAAAACCTTTATTCCATTTATATGTCTATGATAGATGAAACGCATCATGATGTACAGATTTTCAAAAAACACCATGTAGAAATGTCATGTCTGCAATGACTATGAAAATGAATTTGTTTAAACTGAAAAAAGAAAAACATATAATAATAAATTGAATGAAATTAATTTGTAAACAATTTGAAAGGTTCTGTACAATTTTTTTGCAACAAATCAATTTGTATATACACAGTACATATAAAATAAAGGCTAAAGTAATAATGGCAACATCAGCGTAATGAAAATGAAAATTTACCAGACCGGTTTTGTGACATCAAGTACATTTTAAATTACTCTTATAAGAAATCCAAAACACTGAAAGGTAATTGGGTAGTGTTGAGAGTGAATATACTGTATAGAGACTAAGGCTGAAATGAGGTCACTGTTCAGGGTAGAGATTATTGCCAAGATATGAATCAGAGGTTAATATATTTTGATTATGAACCCATGAGTGCCAATAATATGGTGGAGCACAAGTTCATGATGATGATGATGATGTAAGCAGCGACCAACCTGTACCAAATATACGCATCACCTCATAGGTTTCAAAATCTCACTAATCTCGGTAATGATTAAAAGTCTACTATTGTTCTCGCTACTGACAAAAGCAAACATTTTAACAAAGATTAACCAGACTCGGCAGCACGGCAGCGTAGTGATTAGTGCTGTCGCCTCGCACCTCCAGGGACTGGGTTCGATTCCAACCTCGGGGCTGTGTGTGTGGAGTTTGCATGTTCTCCTGTTACTCCAGTTTCCTCCCACAGTCCAAAAACATGCAGATTAGGTTAACTGTAACTGTAACTTTGCACATTATTCTGCACATTGTCTTGTCCATGACTGGACATGGTTTCTAAACTCCACTTCAATTTTTTTTACATTTTATTTTATTATTTATTGTTGTTGGTCTTTCGGCTGCTCCCGGCGAGGGGTCGCCACAGCAGACTATCCAGTCTGCACAACAACTTGGCACAGGTTTTACGCCGGATGCCCTTCCTGACGCAACCCCCCCATTTTATCCGGGCTTAGGACCGGCACTGCATCCAATGGGTTTGGCGCTGGCTGGGAATCGAACCCGGGCCTTCTGCATGGCAGGCGAAACACCTTTTTATTTTTTTTTTTTAAATTATTTGTACATAATGTTAATTTAAGATTTCCACAGCTAAATATAATTAAATACATTTTTCTATATTGTTCTATATTTCTACTTTGTAAAAAAAAAAAAAAAAATACTTATTTATACTTGTTTCATACTTTATATTCTTACTGAAAACTCTTACTTTTCTTATTTTATTTAATTGATGTCCACAAATTGCCCGTAGTATATGAATGAGCATGCGAGCAAGTGTACTGAATGTTTGTTCATGCCCCAAGTCTCATGGGATAGGCTCCAGGCCCTCGGTATACAGGTTAAAGCGGTATAGACGATGAGTGAGTGAGTGAGTGAGTGATTAACCAGACTCATAAATTTAACGTTTACCGAATCCCTTTACATGATCATTTCAATCACTATAGAGCCAAAATTATGTGGACGACTGATCATCATATCCACTGGTGATTTTTCCAAGCAAAAAAATAATAAAAAGGTTGCCACGATGTTGGACGCACTCGATTGCACAAGACATCTTTGTAAACTTCCCGCATCACAACGTTGTCGACACAAATAGATAATGAAAGACATGGTTTGAGAAGGTTTCAGTGGGAGAACTTGAGTTTCCTGCAAAGAGGCCTAACCTCGACCTCAACCTCAGAGAACACCTTTGGGGTGAACTGGAACCCCAGACCTCACATCACTAACCACACACGCTCTTGTACTTGTAGAAGTTATTATAAAATCAGAAATGGAGTAAATCTGAAATGGGATGTTCAGCAAGCCCAGGTGGATGTGATGGTCATGTGTTCTTTTGTCTTTGTCCTGTTTCCACTTGTCCGAATCAAGTCACCTGAGCCACGCCTAAACCTTCCTCTAAACGCACACATGTTGTGTAAATCAGAAATAAACCTGACCTGACATTACCCAACACTAACCCCAGATTAATAATCACATGTCGGTATGTAAAGCCTGTTCAGACTCACCTGGTGAACGCGAAGTACATGATACTGATGATGGTGAGGGTCAGTAACGTGATCGTGTGCGGCTTGTAGAAGAAATCTAGCGTGATATCCTCCACTTGTTGCTCGTTTATCATCCGGAAATGCAGCTTGTAGTGGACATCATCTTTACTGAGAGTCCGAGCGCCAGGGGATGACGTCATCGGGACGGATACAATGTTGCCGAGATCAGAAACTTTCGCGCTACAGCATAACGTGTAACATTTTTAAAAAGTTGCTCACCGTAATGAAGTTAGTGGGGCTGAGGCTGAAGGTGACGTAATCGAGTTTGTTGATTCCTATTGGCCCATATCATTTCCGGGATTGTAAAACGCGTTCCCATTGGCTGAGCTCAGCTCGGCTCAAAGAACTGAATGAGAGCTGGAGAGCTTTACTCAGGTCTGATAAATCATCGTTATTTCGAAATCACAGGAAATGTAAATGATCACTTTAAGAAAACGAAAAGATTTTTTTTTAATGGTAATAATGTATGCTTAAGTTATAACGTTTTTATAGTAATGACAGCAAATTAAATCACTGCAATTTTAATATAATAATGGTATAAAACTCAGATTCTGCCTGGGCCACTTTTCTGAGCTACTAAAGGGCCATAATTTATAGTCATAATTTATGATCCATGATTTATAATCATAGTCTGTGATAAAAATAAGTTAAAATTCACTGCCTGGCCAAAAAAAAAAATATCACAATTTCTGAAGAGTGAAATTATTACACTGCAACTGTATATATATATATACACTTAACTTAACAAAGTGTTTAAGTGACCTCCTTTCATGATTTTTGTTTTTCCCGACCACATTTTTTCCCCTAAGTTGACAGTTCAGCACTGTCCTTCCAGGTTTTAATAACGTGTTTCAAATCTCCTTAGTTGTTTTCTTTGCAGTGTAAAAATTTGACTTTATATACAGTATATATAGATAGAAATATATATAAATATAGAAATGTGGTCCGAAAAAAAAAAAATCATGAATAATGATCACTTAAACATTTGGAGAAGTTGCCGGCTCGTTAAAAAAATGGTTTAAAAAAATGGTAAAAAAATCAGCAATAAAATCCATAGATATGTTTAATACTGAAAGTAATACACAAGTGGGCCATAATCAAAGTCTAAAAAAAAGTTTAAAAAAAAAATCTATTGATTGACTCAAAACCTAGAAGGATAGAGCTGAACCATCGACTTTATGGAAGAAATATGGTTGGAAAATAATGAATTGAGATCGCTTAAACACCTGGTGAAGTTGCATGGTAAAAAAAAAAAAAAGTTGATATTGAAAAAAATCAAATCAGAATCAAAGATGAGTTGAAGAGGAGTAATGGAAAAGGTCATGTGGTCTGATGAGTCCAGATTGACCCTATTCCAGAGTGATTGGTGCATCAGCGTAAGGAGGTAAGCACATGAATGGGAAGCCAGGCAATATAGGATATAATATACATGTTCTGTAATTATAATCGGTGGTTTCTAGGGAAAAGAAGGCTGAAAGAATATATTAAAGTGTTTAATATATAGCACAGTGTTGTAAAAGTAATACCTTAAATTAATAACTTACTTTTCAGTGAAAATAATATATTACTATTCCTTATAATTTTTTCATTAATATCAGTAATATATTACTTTTCCTAGCTGCTATCTAAAGCAGTGAACATCAACTTTAGTCCTGAAGAGCCAGTATCTTGCACAATTTGGGGAAATTCTTTTGCTCAAAAACAGCAGGTTTAACTAATCTGTTAACTACTAGGTTCAGTGGGTGGGTTTGTAAATTACCAACTATGCTGACACTGTCCCTCCAAGACTGGAGAAGAAGATTCCTGACCTAAAGTAACATTACTGCTGCGTTACTTTTACATAAGTACAGTTTGTCTATTGCTAAATTGCGATTTAATCAGTTGTGATTAAATAGTTGTGATTTTATTTTGAATATTTTCTTGTATATTTATTATTATGCCACTGCCAGTCTACTTTAGAGTAATTTTTTTTATATGAACTTTTGGTATGACCCTTTGGATAGCTGCACTACGGCATACTGTAATTGCTGGAAAGTGTAAAGATTTTAAGTTGTATTGTACTATGGGCCGCTTCCATATTTTTTTTTTTTCACGAGAACTAAACAGTACGTTGATGTAGGCCTTGCGTTTGATATACTGTATGTCGTAACACTTCCTTCTGGTAGCCTGAAATTTTTTTTAACTATTAAGTGATCATTCTTTGAGGCAGTCACAACCTAAATCCTTTATATGCTACTATTTATGGTGCTGTTGCCTAGTTTGTAATAAGAGGTAGATCTCTTAGGCTTCATTTATACCAGACATTAACATGCATCCTGGGCAACTGGATCACAAGTGGACAACCAAGACACATACAGTACTGTAGGTTTTCACACCTGGTATTCTGAACGCTTCTCCAGTAACCACTTGTAGTCAGATTTCATACATTGTTTGCTCTGGAGAAAGGCTGTAACTTTTATTTATTCTGTCAGTCTTCCACTTCATTGATTTTCATTCCCTTAATTCATGTCTCATATACCCGCAAGGACCAAATCAGACATTTAAATTTAATGTTTTGTTAACAAATCTTAAATGAATGAAAGATAAGAACAGATGAAGCAGCAGGAAGATTTACCGCTCAGCATGATTTCCAAACATATTTGCAATGATTACATGCTTTTTGCATGCAAGGACAACAGTACTGTTAGTTAGGCGGACCTTTTCTTGCTGTCAAATACATCAAGACACGTTTAGGTTCATACTACACATGTGATGTGACCATATGCGTCCCAGATCAAACCACTCCAATCTCCAAATATGGTTTGGGTGATGGGATCACAATGTGTCTTTGAGATGCATTTGACCTCACTCACAGTTCCACTCAAAAGTTCAAGTTTTGAGACTAGTTTTGTAACACGCCAACAGATGGCAGCACAAGGCTGCACGCACAGTCACAGGGAGCGCCAACCTTCATAAGTCAGTGTGCCAAAAGGCATCGTCCTGTGTACATCGGGAGCTGTGTGCACCTAGTGCTATTCTTACCATGTCTGCTATGTCATCATGTACAGCAAGTTAAAACAAAGATTTACGTGAAACGTGAGATTGATTCGGCAGTTTTTTCGGCAGTTTATGCTGCAACAAGTCGTTCAAGGTGTTTTGAGTGCTTCAAGAGCAGAAGAACATCACTGGAAAACGTCGAGAGATCAGGAAGACCTTCAATGAACTCAACCCCTGAAAATGTCATGGTCCTTTCCATTTTGCCGTGAAGCAAACGGATTTCTGCTATGTAGACTTCATTAAATTTTCATTTCCTGGTTACAATTGACTCCCCTATTCCTCAATATTATTTTATTATTTTTATTCTTTTAATTGTGGGGCAGGTGTACTTTAAGGGCAAAACTGTTGAGCTTAAAATAATTTTTCCGGTTAAAGTAACAGGTGCAATTAATCTCAGTAGCAAAAGGAATCACTAATGAGAGTTTTCAAGCAAGTCAAACAACAGTTTCAGTATTTGAAAATAATATAAATGATTGCTGTGAGCGGTCTCTCCTTTGTCCCTTGGAGTACACTGCAGTGTGTGTGTTTGTGTGTGTGCATGCGTGCATGTGTGTGTGTGTGTGTGTGTGTGTTCATAGGCGGTAGTCTGGCACCAGTAAATCCAACATGACCTCTGAAGCACGGGGTCAGATTTATTGTAGCAACGAGCCCTAGCGACCGCTGGAGTCCATGGCGACATCAGAGGCAGGAGGTGAGCTCGTGTGCAGGAATGCAACATTTCCTCTTCATCTTTGAGCGACTTGTTGGTGGCAACAGGTGAAACATTTCAGTTTGAGTTAAACACCGACCATGGGCTGTGGGACGTCAAAAATGACCGTGGTGGAACCTACAAAACCGGGCAACCTCAACACTACAGCTGAGGTACAGTCGGTTTTACATCACTGTTTTTATTTTAGTGACATTACGATATCTGTAGCTACAGTAGATCTGTCAAGGTGACTGAAACTCAAATAAGTTTCCTAAATATGAAGTATGAATATGAACTTTTCCTTTAATAAGTCAGAGTTATGAATATTTAATCAACCAGTCTGTCGTGACCAGTGCCCGGTTACAGTACAATGTGCAACGCTGTCATGTCTTGCCAGGGTTCATCTCCACAACCTGCTCAAGCTTAGGGTTTTATAGTCTACTTAATATTACATTGGTTATGATCACTTACACAGGAGTTCGTTCCTCAAATCCTCGAACCAAGTGGCTTTATTGTGATTTTGACCATTTACACTTGGTACAATGCACAGTCAGACTAAAAAAAAAAATGCTCATATATATAAGTACCTGTTCAACACAGAAGTGCATGAGACCACGCAGACCTACGTACATAGAGTGCACAGGTGCAAACAGCACAAGACAGTACATAAATAATAAAACAGGATAGTATTAATCCACAGTTCTAGCTAGGATTAAGTGTCGTATGTAACTGTGCAAAAAGATACAACAATTTAATAGTACATTGCTGTAAATGTAAAAATAACATACTATGATACATCCAACCATATGGAAACCTTTAGGGACCGTGATGGCCGTTGTATTTGTTCTCATTTGTACGATCGTGGTAGGACACTACGGGCAAATTGGGAGCGCCGGTCAGCCTAATCTGCAAGTCTTTGGAGTGTGGGAGGAAACCGGAGTACCCGGAGGAAACCCACCAAGCACGGAGAGAACATGCAGACTCCATGCACACAGACCCAAATCGAACCCGGGACCTTGAGGTGCAAGGCGACAGTGCTAACCGCTAAGCACAAACTGAGAGATTAATCAAAGAAATCCTGAGGCTGCTCTGATAAAACTTGGTCTGGATTCTATTTATACTTTAATAAAGATACCATTTACTTATCTATTAGTAAGACCTGTCCGGGGGGGTATTTCTTCTTGCCCAGTTTTCCCATTATATGTTCATGGGACCATTACCACCATTATATACTGTATATTATTATTATTTATGCTATAATTTATATTAATATTATTAATGTTATTATTTAGTAAATGTAAACATAAAATATGTATAAAGTGTACTGCATATATGTATACATACTGTATATATACATACTTTATTTGGTATGCCCAAATTGCCCGTAGTGTGTGTGTATGTGTGTGCCCGGCGATGGATTGGCACCCTGCCCAGAGTGTACCCCACCTCATGTCCTACAGTAAGTCTCCTGGGATTGGCTCCAGGCCCCCTGTGAGCCTGTACATGATAAGTAGTATAAAAAAACAAATGTTAATCAAATAGTTGTATTTTACTAGGCATGAATATTTCCCCACTTTTGCAGGATTTTGCTGCACCAGTTATTCCTGACGCGAGTATATGAATTAGTCACTCCGAAATAAAGTTCATGAGATTCTTTGTTTGTAAATCCATAGACTGATCCTATGTGCGGGAGTCCTCGCGGTGACTCCGCCATCTCCAAAAACACAACAGATAGTGGAGTTGGTTTGGACGCAGGAGAGACGGTGGCTCCATCCAGAACAGTTCCTAGGATTCTCCCACCACTGCGAGGTACGAGGAACAAAGTCATTATAGTTATTTTTTTAATTTTGCTTGAATTTTTGTAAAATCCAAGAAAGTGGAAAAAGAAAAAAAGAAAAAAAGACTGCATGTTAGCTGCATTGAACAGGTTCCTTTTCACACTACCGACTCTCGATAACATCCTCTTTGTGGCCCTTCAGCTCAGAGTCCAAGGCTGACTCAGGAGAACCAGAGACCGGAGTCTAGTGTGATCCTAGAGCAGCTCCTGAGCCAGGGCATCATCCCAGCTCAAAGCAGAGTGGCAGCCAGCGGGGAAGCGTACAACATCATGGTCAGTGCGTTATGGTGCCGACACAGTGTCCACTTACTGCCTGTTGAAGTTTGTATTCAGATCTTGGTTTGATTTTGACTGGTATCGTGCAGCTGGCTGACTCAGAGAGGCCGGTGAGGAGGCCGCCACCTCGCCTAGAGTCACTAAAGATCCAGAAAGAACAGGAGGTCACCAGAAAGGAAGACATCGATGAGAAGATGAGACAAGTAGAGGAGAGGAGAAAGGTACAATATAAACCAAACGCATTATTTTGTTTTCTTCCTATATACGAAATCAATGTAAAGATAAAATAATCAACATATACAAATATGGGATAAAATGAAATAGAAATTAAAAAAAAGATTTAGTGAAAGTAATGTAATTTTTTTTGTTTTTTGGATCAAATGCCATCATGAAGTACTTGGAAATGGGATAATTTTGTGGAAATGGGTTTTTAATAATCCACAACAGGGGTTCTCAACCGTGGTCCTGGTCCTGACCAGCTGTCCCACATATTTTAGTGTTTTTTTCAATTACTCTTTACATTTTTTTTTTTATGTGGAGTGTATGCGACATAAAGAGCTGTGATTTGCCTTGCCGCTGCTGTCCAAAAATCCAGGAGTGCACTGGTATAATGTACATAATAGAATAACAATAATAAGTCAATGTATTAAATATACTGTATAATATTTTATATGAGAATGTGTTTATATATCTGCAGGTACGGGAGGAAGAGCTGCGAAACAGGCTGAGGGTTAAATCTGCGCGACCTCGCCCAGCGGCTTTTGTCGAAGTCGGGGAGGTGAGTGCCACAGAGGTTGATTCTCCCATGTCTTCTCACATCCCAACCGTAGCCAAAGATCCTGACATGAACAGCAACGGAGAAGACGCGACTGACCTGCCCTCCTGTCAAAGCGAATGACTCGAGCTTTCAACAGGGTCTGCTCGGGTCTCTATCCGGACCTCTACTCTAACGCTGTTCCAGCACAATTCATTCCTATCCAGAGTCTATTTAGCATGATAGAGGCACAGAAATATAAATACAAGTTCTGCACTTGCACTTTATAATAATCTAGTTAACAAAGGGGCAAGGGTCACTTCAACACGTTGTGTAGATTAAATAAAAATTTAGTTGCCATGGAGTACTCTAGTGAAAAGGAACACTCCAGCATTTTTTTCTCTCTTTCTCACCACATGTAGAGTATGTACGGACAGGAAAAGCACATAAATCTCATTCCGAACTCACTTATAAGGAAGTCTAAGGGTACTCAAGAAATCATGTCAGATGTCACTGAGGCTGAATTCTGCAAAACAACAACCACAAAAAGGAGAAGTCAAAGACATTTACAGTTAGAACGTAATTATTATAGTTTTTAATTTTATTTAAATGTTTATTGATGTCATTCACCAACTGCCCTCAGACTTCAATGTAAGTAAGTTTCAAGCAAACCGGCATTTTCTTCTTGTTCAGGGTATTTTGTTTAAATTATTGTTCGCTGTAATACTGTATAGTAAAGATGCTGTAGATGAAATTCTTTTAAACATAAACACAATGTGTAATATTTACATCCTATATTTCTATTGGTATATTACCATGATATACAAGATGGAGCCAAATAAATAAAGAGATGTGAAAGTATATAAAGGTCACAGTAGTTGCCAAAAATGAAACATTTTCCACTACTTTCTGCAGTTGCTATCTAGCCTACTGTATATGTTTCGACAGCTCATACAAAATACAAAACAGATTTTTGTTTTTTCTTTAAAGATGCATAATATTACTGCACTGCCCGGCTAAAAAAAAAATAACGTTTTAACTAAAGATTTAACTAATCAAATACGAGTCTTCCAGTGGATATTACTATGTTTAAGCTGGTAACAAGTTATTTAACTCAAACTGATGCAGTGAGGCGTCATGTCAAAGGACATATCCTGTGGTTGTGGCAAAGCTGTTGTTTCAAAAGGGTTAAATTATTGCTCAGCATCAGGCAAAGAAAACAACTAAGGAGATTGCTAAAACTTATCAAATTGGGTTCATTAAGAAATTTATTAAGAAGTGGTTTTTATTAAGAACATGCATAAGAACTGTCCAACGCATTATTAAAACCTGGAAGGATAAAAGGTGGACCATCATCTTTAAAGGAAGAAAAGTGATGGGAAATATTTGAATGATTGTGATCAGCGATCATTTAAATTTTTAGTGAAATCAAATGGTTAAAAAAAATCATCAGTCGAACTCATGGCTATGTTTAAATAATGAAAGTAAGAGCATTTAAACAAACATACTGCAAAGGGATTGAGATTAAACAGCTGTGTAGCATTAAGAACTACTTATTAGTAAGAATAATTGAATAAATGGTTCAATAAGTATAAAGAATGGACTGTGATTCCAGATTTACCCTGTCCCAGAGTGATGGGTGCATCAGGGTAAGAAGAGACGCAGATGAAGTGATGCACCCATCATGCCTAGTGATGCCTATGATGATCTGGGGTTGCTTCGTATAGGCTCAGCAACGTTATATGCTCAAAAAATTAGATCAGCTGTATATACTGAATGACCAGGTTTTGCCATCAATGGATTTCTTTCTTTCCTGATGGGACGTTTATATTCCAAGATGACGATGCCAGGGTTCGTCAGGCTCAAATTATGAAAGAGTGGTTCAGGGAGCACAGAGTCCAGACCTTAAGTCCATTGAGAATCTTTAGGATAAGCTGGAGATCACCATCAATACAATTATTGAAGAGAAATGAATGCAACTCTGGATGGAAATAAATGTTCTGACATTGTATAAGCTTATCGAAACGATGCCATGCCGCATACAGGCTATAATCAAAGCAAAAAGCGGTTCAAAGGAATATTAGTGTGTATAATTTTTACATTTTTTTCTGACTGGGCAGTGTATAAGCTTCGGTGTTCTTTATAACTAGTGTTCAAGAAAGTAACAGTAATATTGCCTCATTATCATTATTGTTTTTAGCCTATACACTGGAGTAGGGTTGTACAGAGGTCTTTAATCCACAAGGTGGCACTGTGTGTTTAACTGTAGGTGATTTGCCAGGCTGCCAGGAAGATTTGGTTATGCATGAAATTGAAAAGCTGTCTTTCATCTTACTGTTGTCCGTAACTGTACCTCTTTCTAAGTAGCACAAATATCATTAAAGTGTTCCATGTTCCATATAATTGTGAGTGTGCTTGTGTTTGTGTGTCTGGAAAAGTGTCTTCGGACACGAGAGAGGGTTAAGTCGCAGTGCAGCTGCTGATCGTATGTCTTTTACACTGCAATGACAGTCACAACTGGAACCTGCTAAGGTTTGACATATGACCTGCGGTCAGTGCAGCACGGATTAGATCAGGATTCGGTCTCTTGGGAACGCAGTTATGTACAGTAATTCATATTTTTGTAACAGATGTACAAACTTTTCTTAAACTTCTACATACAGTATATGATGTGTTGTGGTTTTTTTCTTTTTGCTTGACTTAAAACCTGACCTTAAGGTAATGCAATTAATCTAGGTTTTAATTCCGTCTAGCTGAATAGATGCGTCTACAATGTACAGTATACACTAATGTCATATGCTGTACTAATGACACTTTAAATTAAAGGCACATGGGTATGCAGGGAGTGCAACAGGATAGCATCCCATTGTAATCTTCTTGAAATCCAGACCTGTCTCTGTTACATTGGCTTAATGGCTGCATTAATAAATTAACACGCGCACACACACTGAAACTATTCTCTGTTAGGATCAAGTCCCGGCTGTCATTGTCTTTTCCTTTATTTTTTCTTTTTTTCTTTTTAATCTATGAAGTCTCTGTCCTGTTTTCTCAAAGCACCGGGTGTCAGAAAGCAGGTGAAGCGTGCTGGGCCTCCGCAATGCCACATCCTCTCGGGTTGCACACGACAAAACCCACATGGGCCGAGCGATGTAGGAGTTTGCGGGGCTGAACGAGAGCCTTTATTAATAATTCAGCCCCGGCTGTATCGTATCACCTGGTTTGAATTACAGACAGGACTATGAAGTGAGCTGCTCTTTCTGATCGTGTGACCCACATTGAGATTGACGTCACATATAATTGTGACAAGTTTGTGCGAGCCTAGTGACCGTTGTGACCAAGATACAGTAAAACTACAAGTATATGGAGATGTGAAGTTGGGAGTGTGTGCGCTTTAAATAAAATGTTATTAATGTACCACAAGTGTGACATCACTTGTGTACTCGTAGTCCAATTTGTATAGACACTTGGCACTCATTCTAAAAAAAGAGCTTCCTAATGACTGAGGCAATATATTATGTGTATGATCCACAGGATATTATACACCCATAGCGGCAGTTGGCACATTGGTGACTCTGTGCTCTGAGTGTAACACTATCTGAAGAGCATCAGCTGTACCGTGTGCACCTGTCTCATTGCCATGCTGTCTCTGACTCAGACTTGTCTGGATCCTTTACCAGCTTCTGCCGTCCCAGAGGACACACTGGCCAGTTGGTGGGTCTTTTCTAACATAGTCGTTGTTCAACCTGTGGATGAAACGGAAGGTCTTTATTAGAATGTTAATGTGGCAACAATACACTCAATGGCTTCATGTTAATTTGGACTTACACTCATTGGTCATTTTATTGAGTACCCTATAGCTTAATTTTGGAGGTATGAAATTACTGAAGGTCTAACGTTGACTCGATGTTTAAATGGAAGAGAGTTCTTGTTTTAGTTCACTTATAACTATGTGATTGAATGATGAGAAATTAATACGTTTCAGCAAAATGGCTTTCATACTTTTGAGCACCCTATATGTTGATTCAGGTACAGCTACAGTGGTATCAGAGACAAGTGGTTTAATTCCGGCCTCTGGTCTGTTAGTTTGCATGTTCTCCAAGTGCTTGGTGGGTTTCCACCAGGTTACCCCGGTTTCCTCCCAGTCCAAAGACTTACAGATTAGGTTATTTGGCATTACCATATTGCCCGTAGTGTGTGAATGACAATCGGGGGTCAAGCTGGTAGAGAAACGTCGGATATACACTATATGGACAAAATTTTCTGGCCAAACGTACAATGACATTGCATCCAAATGCATATATTTCAATATGGAGTTGTTCCTCCTTTCACAACTATAACAGCTTCCACTCTACTTGGAAGGCCGTCCACAAGATTTTGGAGTGTTTCTGTGGGAATTCATTCAGGAGAGCATTTATGAGGTCGGGCACTGATGGTTGACGAGAAGGCCTGGCTCGCAATCTCCATTCCAGTTCATCTCAAACGTGCTTGATAGGGGTTGAGGTCAGAGCTAGTCAAGTTCTTCCACACCGAACTCATCAAACCATGTCTTTATAGTCCTTGCTTTGTGCAGTGGGGCACAGTCATGTTGGAATAGAAAAGGGCCTTCCCCAAACTGTTGGAAGCATAGCATTGTTTAAGACGTCTTGCTATGCTGAAGCATTAAGATTGCCTTTCACTGGGGATAAGGGGTCGGATTGAAACACCTGAATTCAATAATTAACAGGTTTGGCCAAATACTTTTGTCCATATAGTGTATCGCCAGGATGGAGAGTATCCATCAGCCGATGTACCAGATGGCACATAGACTGACCAAAACAAAATATATAAAAAAAAATTAAAAAATCCACTTACTGACATATTTTTGGGAGGCGGGAGGAAACCAATGAACCCAGAGGAAATCTGTGTGACGTTACGTCTTTCTCCACATGCAATGCTACCATCCATCCAAAGTGAATCCAAAGGGATCATGGAAGTCAATGGTGACCTATGCTGTATTTACTCACATTTTTACAACCATGGTAGGATCTCCAGTCAACATTCATATTCACATTTACACACTATGGGCAATTTGGGAACGTACTCTGCATGTTTTTGGACTGTAAGAGGAAGCCCACCAAGCACGGGGAAAACGTGCACACTCCATGCACACAGACCCCAGGATGGGAATCAAACCTAGACACTGGAGGTGCGAAGCTAAGGATTAGTGCTAGTTTCTAACCACAGACTGGGTATTTTGGGTTTGAATACTGCGTGTTTTTTTTTATATTAAAAAGCCTAACGGAGTTCAGACCCACCTGATGATCTCCGGAACTGTATAGCGTTTATCCTGTACACATGGTCACAGGGGTCCTAGAGCCTATCCCAGGAGACTTAGGGTACGAGGCAGGGTACACCCTAGGCGGGATGCCAATCCATCGCAGGGCGCACACACATACAGTACACACACTACGGGCAATTTGGAGACGCCAATTAGCCCCCTAATTTGCATTTCTTTCGACTGTGGGAGGAAACCGGAGTACCTGGAGGAAACCCACCAAGCATGGGGAGAACATGCAAACTCCATGCACACAGAACCAGAGATGGGAATCGAACCTGGAGCCTTGAGGTGCAAGGCCGCAGTGCTGGAGTAATTTTAAATACTCGACTTGCTTTCTTAGTGTTAGTTTCTAACCACGGACTGGGTTTTTTTGGGTTGGAATACTATTCAGAACATACCAGCAATACAATACCAAGTCAAAAAAACAAACAATTAAAAAAATATATATATTATATAATAATATATTTTTGAATAAAACATTAATCAAATATCTGATCAGTGGTGGGTTTGACTAGCAGGGAAATAATGTAGCCTTCAGAATGTAGTTTATGTCTTTCTCTTTTTACACCAACACACACACACACACACACACACACACACTTATCAAAGCAACAAGTGTTTGCGGACAGCGCGAGCACAACTACCCCGTTGTCCGCTCCCCAGCTGTTCGCGCGGTGGGCGCGTGCAGTGGGCGTGGCGGCAGCCGTTATCCCCGCCTACCGCGTTGCGTGGGCGTGGTTTAGTCAGGCGCATTTAGGAATGAGGCACAGGCTGCGTGTTTTTTTTTATATTAGAAAGCCTAACGGAGTTCAAACCCACCTGATGATCTCCGGAACAAACCGACCAGAAATCTACCTCGAGTAACAAAGTCGCGTCGCTTCTAACGGCTCCTGGCGTTTTAAAAGAAATCCAGCGGTTGAAAAGAGAAAAGACAAAAATTAGGCTGATTGGATACAAAGTTGCACTACTTTTCTTTGTTGTTGTTGTTGTTGTTATTGTTGTTGTTGCTTTTTTTTTTTCCCTCCCCTCCTTCATCTTCTTAATTATTTTGCACCTTGAGCGTTTGTTTCTTGAGGACTGAGTGAGGATGCATACCACCCAAAAGGACACGACCTACACCAAGATCTTTGTCGGAGGTCTTCCCTATCACACCACAGACTCCAGTCTCAGGAAATATTTTGAGGTGTTTGGGGAAATCGAGGAGGCTGTCGTGATTACCGACAGACAGACTGGGAAGTCCAGGGGGTATGGTTTTGTAAGTATTGCTGCTTCTGCTCCATGCATGACATTATTCTCAAAGTCCAGCAGTTGCAGAATCACATGCTTTCATGAGTAGTGTGAGTGAGTCTGCTGTTGTTCTGAACTCAGTCTGAACACACTCATGCATGCACAGTTCATCACACAAAACCTTTTTTTTTTTTTTTTTTTAAACAACTTTAATCTAATTTGTTTTGGGGAAATTGTAAGCTGGGATTGAAGGAGCATGGTGTTTATATGTATGTATATATATATATATATATGTGTGTGTGTGTGTGTGTGCTGTTTCTACATCATGCACACCACCACATTCCCTTTAATGAATCAAGTTTTGCTCGTACTTGCTTTTCTGTTTCGTAATAGTTTGACATAATTTAATATAATACACACACTTTGTAAACATACCTCATTCCCAACATTACTACACTCCTATTGGCTCATATGTTGTGTTCACACTGCAGGCAAAAGTCGGCCAAACCGGATTATTTTTTCCTCACTCGGTTGCGTTTTTATAGAACCGTGTGAACGGCGCAAAAATTATCTTTAATTTTTTTTAGGCCACCTCCATACTTGGTCCTGAAATATATATAGGAATGATTTTTAGTAACACAACTCTAGTGTGATTAGACTGATTGATTAAAAAAAAAAAATTTTTTTTTTTACACCAATCAGAATCAACATTCATCGTAATGTCCATTAAGTAATGATAAGGAATGACATTGAAGCAGGATTTCAGTAGTGCAATTGCGATTCAACAGATGTTGTATAAATTTGGGATGATGTTGCTGTACAAGGAAAATTAGAAGCCGTATATATGCATCGTAACCACTGGCATCGGTGGCTCCATAGTAGGTTTTTCTCGCCCATCCCCGTTGTGTAGAAGGCCCTTGTTCAATTCCCACCAAAGGCATAAACCCCAGCCACTGGATGCGGTGCTGATCCCAAGCCCAGATAAAATGGAAGTGTTGCTTCAGGAACGGCATCCGGCGAAAAAAACCCGTGCCAGTGCCAACTTGTGAATGCAGATTGGATGGCCCGTGTGGCGACCCCTCAGGATGGGTCAGGAGCAGCTGAAAGACCAACAACACATATCGCAACCACTGTGCGTTTGAAGAGATCTTAAAATAAGGATCTTAAAATAAACCTGGCTGCAGTGCTTAAGGGAAAGCTAAAAGAAAAAAACCAAAGAAGTTCTCTTAAGCTTGAACACATCACGTGACACATTGTTCCTTTGCATACGGGGTCAGTTTGGGAGTGTGATCAGTTCACACTAATGTCAGATATAGGCCATGTTGAAAGCATAGTATTTAATCGTTAAATTTTTTATATATATATATATATATATATATATATATATATATTATTGGCAGATCAACCAGTTAAATGTTTAACACAAGGTTGTGTCAACTATCTAGTCCCCTATACATCTATATATCTATATCTAACTTTTCCTTTAGCATAGTTTGTAGTTGCCATGTGAACACACAGTGCCAATAAAGAACTAGAAAATAGAGTCCGGTAAAGTTAGCCTGCAGTTCCTTTTTTACCAGGTTTACTCATGGTTTTTATCTGGACTTATAGTTTTAGTTATTCCGAGTATTGCAAACTTTAAACATATTGCTTTAGGAATTGTGTGTGTTGGAGTGTCTAAAGTTTCAAAATGTGCCCTACTGATAAACATAACTTCTTCCAGTCATTACTGTACTCCTGTTGGACGTAAGGGATGTGCGATTGTCCATTGTCTAACTTTTTTTTTTGTGTCAAACATCGAGCATCTATATTTTCCGGCTCAGTTTCTGTGTAGAAATAAGATAAGAGAAAGAATTGTCAGGATTGTAGGAAATGAAGTGTCAAAGATGTCTGATTGTATTTCGGTTCATTTATGACCGGTAGAGTAAAAGTCAAGATCAATTCATTTAATGTGTCATGTTTTTATTTGTTTTGTTTTGTTTTTTTTAAACCAGGTGACAATGGCAGACCGATCTGCCGCAGACAGAGCTTGTAAGGACCCCAACCCCATCATCGACGGCAGGAAGGCTAATGTCAACCTGGCTTACCTGGGAGCCAAGCCGCGGGTGATGCAGCCAGGTGAGCGGTTCGACATTCTCTTCAGACATGATGTGACCGGTGTAGCCTTAGCCAGCAATAAAGCACGATCATGCATCCATGTGTACATGTGTAACTGTGCTGATTGCACAAGTATCTCAAACTAATATATCTATATCTATAAATGTGTGTTTCTCCGTAGGATTCACGTTTGGCGTACCGCAGATTCATCCGGCTTTCATCCAGAGACCTTATGGGTGAGTCACACCGGTACATTGTATTAACTGTGTGAGAAAGATTCAAACAACCATTAGCTAGATTCAAAACAATTTATATTGCATTGTGTTTTATCCAAACCATACAAAATAATTTTTTGACACTGGAGCCAACCCCAGCCAATTCTCCAGCAGCCTAGATACAGCCATTAATCTTTAATTATGATGATCATCAGTGTCACCCCTTCTGAATATTTGATAGCGTGTGTCTTTTTTTAAGTGTGTGTTTGGGTGTATACATGTAAGATGTGTGGTGGTGTTTATTTATTTAATTTATTTTTGTTATTTTTTTCCTTAATTGATTGATAGACACTGTAGCTTGACTCAATGTTGTCTTTCTCTGGTCCGACAGGCTCGATATGGGTTAAAGCTAACTGATGGTTTGAGGAATAGCTCTGTGGGCATTGCTCAGATCAATAGCTACCGTACCTGTAGACTCAATCGCACACAAACGAGCTTGAAATGGTGATTACATTATGCATGTATGTTGTTTTTTTTTTTATTTTGGTTTGGATTTTTCAATTTAATAGTGCATAGAGCTGTGTGTGCCCTTTTTTTACCGTCATGAAGTGGTGTTAATAGCTAAAACTGTGTGCTTTTCAATTTCATTTACTGGGGGAAAAAAAGGCTGGTTTGGGGGTGTTGGTTTTCCCGAATTTGTGAAGGTGTGATAACTTTGCCATGGCAGCAAAGTGGGGCTTCTTTTTTTGTTTGTTTGGTTTTGGTTTTGTCTGTTTTTTGCTGTAGCTTGTTTTTTGGTGTCTTGTTTTTTTGGAGTGAGTGCAATCTTTTTATTTTTTTATTTGTGTGTGACATTGTTATAAAACCCTCTTCCTCCACCCAACCTCAACCAAACAACCTTGCTTGCACGTTGCTCTTCTTTAAAAAAAAATTTCCCTTTCTTTCTTTCCCACTGACACCTGTCATGACCGTAATGGAACTATAGGTCTTTTCACTCTTCTAAGCACATTCTCTCTGTCTCTCTCGCTTTCACTTTGTCTTTCTCTCTTTTGCTTTCTGTCTCTCTCTTTCTTTCTAGCCCTATATGGAATCGTGCAGTGGGTCCAGAGTTCCTGGAGACCTGCAGTGTTTCAGTCATTGATATGTTGTCATACGCGAGGAAAAAACCACCTACCCGCTTCCTTTGGAAAGCCAACCTTTTCTTTATCAGGACCTGAAACTTTTGATTTGATAGGTTGAGAAATCATTTAGAAGGGCTTTGTATTATTTAATCCTGTGTGTATGAGTGTAGGGTTGTGTGGATGTGTGTGTACGAGCGTTCATGCGTTCGCCTGCATGTGTTTGCCGTGTTGCAAGCCCCTCAATGTGACACACAAACAAATGTCTGAAAGGCACAGGCCTCTAAACAAGTCTTTATCACATGGGCCTGTGTGGCGTTAAGGGAAACAAGCTTCTCTATTGTGCCACACAAAAGGCCGTAGTGCTGACGGTGCAGTCGCATGAGGCCTGCTCTCTCTCTCTCTCTCTCTCTCTCTCTCTCTCTCTCGCTCTCGCTGGCATTGGGAGCTACATCTCGCACACAGCGATGATCCACTCTGGAAAACAGGCCCACTATAATGCAGTGTCACCTAAAAGGAATCTCTCACATAACAACAGTGCCGTGTAGTGCAGCTGAATTCGGGACTCGTGTTTCTGACCTCGGAGCAGTAGGCTCATGCTGGTGTGCGGCCAAGGCCAACACAATAGTGTCACATTGGGATGGCAGTTCACTTGATTGGTCTCTTTTATAGGAGTTTGTTTTTAAATTTTTTAATGATATTCCATTCGTTTAACCAACACATTCCATCTGATTATCCTGGATTTCCTATAAAGCGTCCGTCTCTTCGGCTCGGATCTTGGTATCGCTATTGACTAAAGTATAAAAAGTCAAATGTTTGAAGCTGGTTCTCCACAGTTGCCAGGAGAACCATGAAGCAACCCTGTCATTAATAGTCTTAACGCCTTTCAGTTTCAATGGGTCCCAGCAGGTGTGTTCCCTGGACCCTGATGTGATGCATGCTTTCTCCATGGCATTTGATCTCAAACCTTTATTTAGATATGAACTTTGATATAACTGTCCCCAACAGTCCCGTCAGAAGGAGGGGAAGAAAAAAAAATGCTGCGGTCTCACAGGGCCACTTGGTAACAGTGGTATTTTTAACCAGTGCCCGAGGAGGAAATGGCCTCCTGAATCCCAGGGGTCTGTGGTCTGTTCGCTTTACAGGCCCTGGGCCGTTGATGGCTGTGGGATTAATCGGATTGTTCGTTGCACACCCTGCAACCAGTCTGTGGTCAAGGCACTTAAACGAGAGCAGGCAGAAACGGTTGCTCTGTGGTTATGTGCTCGGTGTTTGACTTTGAAGAACATTTGAGCAGAACATTGATTTAAATAAAGTTAGGAGGAGGGATGGGACAATGGTAACGTCTGCAAGTGGTAAAAGAGAGAAGAGGAAGAAATTAATATATACTCTAGTTTCTCCAAAAGCATTACAAGGTGAGGTTATCATTAAGAGGTACATCCCTCTCTCTCTCTCTCTCGCTCTTTCTCTCTCTCTCTCTCTCTTTCTCTGTCAGTTAAGATGATAGGGTCCTTGTGATGGGACTTAAATTTGGAAAACTGGAGCAGCAATGCGAAAAGTAGTATCTTAGTGAGCGAAAAATTGTTTTTTTTTATTTAAACATTACGCCCATTTCTAGACGCATTTTACTAATTTTTTAGCATAAAATGTAATTTTTTTTTCTTCAAAAAATAAATTCTTAACCTTTTTGTAGGCTCTCGTTAAAATACTTGGAAATAAAAAATTAATTAAAAGATAAATTTTAATTAATTAAAAAAGATAAATAAATTAAAAAAACTTTTGTGATTAAAAAAAAAACTAATTATTTATGATGATCAAGATAAAAGAAGTTACCATATAAAAATATTACCCTAGATGGGTAAGTGACCATATACAGTATATGGTAAGTTCACTGAACAAAATGTGTGTATGACTTTGATATGGCACATTTTTTTTAAACACAAAAAATGTGCAAAGATACAAACATACTTATTTTCTATAAATTAGTTTTTTTCCCCCTTGAGGTACTGATACTGGCGCTTGTACGTTATAATTTTTTGGTTCTTCTCCTGATTAAGGGTTAAGACTCTTTCAACAGAACAAGAAATTCACGCCTTAAGTTAGTAATATTTGTCCTGAAATAGGCTTGAAAACTGACATTTGCTTTGTTCTAATCTTATTTTAAGACCGTATAGATCAATTTGGCTAGATTCAAGATATTTTCACTTGCTAAACTCATTTTGCACTTAGACAGTTTTTTTTTTTCCTTGATCGCATTGCAGAATTTTTTTCTTGCATCAATTTTTAGGGATGATTGTCAAGCCTTGAGATCTGGCTCAGTCCATCAAAAGTACCTTCATGTTAAGGTAGTCATAGCCACCAGTGGTTCTTAATGGTTCAGAGTCACCTCACCATGATTCACTATTGTTCTTAATGTTCCGGCTGGTTTGACTGGACAGTTAAAGTGGATGGTCGTAATCCAAACTCATGAAACTCATTTAGCAATAACGCATAAAACAAGCAGCACTATATAAATGAATACCAACATGGACCTACTTAATGTCTTGAAAAGTTATAATATTCACGAAAGACAAAAAAAACACTCCATACTGAGTCTGTAAGCTGTCTGTGATAGAGGAAGGAAGGGGAACGAGGGAACGGGAATGAGGGAGCGCGGTGTGATTTCGGGCATGCTGTGTCGAGGCGTCTGAGCGGACCACGACAGCTGCTGTTGGAGATGAAAATAACCTCCTCTCCTGTCGCACAAACAGCGAGCAAGCTATAAAAACTGACATTTAGACATCTTTAAATGCGCGTCATATCACTTTACTGGAAATTACTTCGACAAATTCAGGGAAATGACTTGTTAGAGGTCACTAATAGCTCTCTGATCCAGTTCGAGTCAGTTACAGGTGCCAAGTCTGGTGAAACAAATACTTTTTTTTTTTTTTTTCACTCTCTTAGCTTCTTTAACTGACTGAAACATGCAGCCGCCACAGATAATGACCATTAAAACAGGTGTTGACTCAGAATGCCCAGCTATGTCGGCTATTCTCAGCTGTCCACTCTTAATTTAGAGCAAGGCTGCTCTGCTACTTTGGCTGCCTGCATGTGTGGAGTAATTTTGTAGTTGTGTGTGTGTGAGTGAGTAAGTGAGTGTGTTCATACTTGTGGTGTTGTGTGTGTGTGTGTGTGTGCAATAATTCTTCTAGTTCTGGAACGGTGTGTTTTACTTTAAATTGTGTTCATTTGTGTGAGATTTGGCGTATGTCCCTAGGTGTCTCTGACATCGAGTGTTTGAGACATGAGTGAGAAAAATGCTACTATACAGATTGCTTTGTTTTTTTTCTATCTTCTGCTTTGAGTGACAGAGTTGTGATGGTGATAACGATTTTTTTTTCTTTTTTTTTTTATGTTTGTGTTTTTTACTTGCTTCATATGGGGCCGTGATTTTCAGTTTGTTGGTGGGTTGGATTGTGTGATGGTGTGCTGAAAATAGGGTTGCCATGATAGCACTTTAATAACCCCAGTGTTTATTTTTTGTATGTGTTTAGTTTATACTAGCATGAATACCCGTCGTTGATGGGGATGGGGGTTTAGAATAGGTTAAAGCTAAAAAAAATAATCTGATGAACTTTAATATAAAGTTGTACTTCTTTCGTCGCCAGCCAAATACACTCCCTGTTCGGTAATTGGAGTTTTGTCTTAAAATCACCCCAGTGCGTTAAAACTCGCTAATACCATTTCAGCGGTAAAAATATGAACTAATCCTGGTAAAAATATTCAGTTTAGCTTTTCTAATTAATATCTATTGGTGCAGGTGTTTGTTTCAAAAAGTTTCAAAGTGTCCAGCCTGTAGCTGTGACAAAATCTGATTGGACAGACATACAGAGTTTCTTTTGAGACTGGGTTCAAGTCCTGCAATGTATGAAATGTAAAGAGTGAGCTCTGACCAATTTACAGACAAATCTTTTACTTGTATAAATTAGCTTGGAGGGCTTGAATGTTGTTGCACTTTAAGCTTAAACCCTTGTTAAATTGTTGACATTATGGCTTTTTTTTCTCTACTTTAGTACTGTGTAAAGTAATCATGAGAACATTTCTTTAAAAAAAAAAATCGAAGTATTTTAGATATAGCAAATAAATCACATCTCTTCTTTGCTGTATACATCCTGTAAAACTACACAGCAAAGATGATCGTTGGGGGGGATCTCGAAACAAACAGCAGAATGTGCTTATTGTTCCTAATCGCCTACTTAATCAAAGCGTGCTCCGTGCGTGCCATCCAGCACGAAACTCATTGTCTAAAAGCCGAGGGGGGAAACGGCCAGCAGTGTCTTCTTTTTTTTTGAAAACTGTCCAGCTGTCAAAGTCGCACTGACACTTTCACAATGCTCACTCACCTCATCGGCACTCGGCCTCCGCAGGGTCATACTTTCCCTTCTCTACCGAGCTCTAAAACGGGCCGTGTGACTTGCAGCATGCTTGCAGCATTACTGGAAATTTGCTCTCTCTGTTGAAATTCTGCAGCTGCTGATCATTTTAATGGGAAATAAATAATACATATTGAGAGGAAGAAAAAAAAAGAAAAAATCTTATCAATGCTTTTGTTCTTATAGTCCAAGACTAATGTGTATTTATTTTCAGTGATGTGTCTATTTTGGCAACCCTATAACCCTCATAACCACTACAAGGCATTTCCTTGGTGTTGGTGTTCAATGGGGTGTGAATTGTTTTTTTTTGGATTGTGGAAATGACGTGTTTGGCCACGGTGTGGGTTTTGCCCTGTGATTTGTGTTTCTGCAGTTAAAAAAAAAAAAAAAAAAAAAAAAGTCTGGTTTGCAGCTCTACTTGGTCGTGACTAACGAACTGTTGTGTATTTGTGTCACAGGATCCCTGCACACTACGTATACCCCCAGGCCTTCATGCAGCCCAGCGTGGTGATCCCTCACGTGCAGCCATCCAGCGCATCCGCCACAGCCGCCACCGCTTCCTCGCCCTACATCGACTACACTGGAGCTGCGTACGCGCAGTACGCCAGCGCCGCCTCCGCCGCGGCCGCCATTGGCGCGTACGAGCAGTACCCGTATGCCGCCTCCCCTGCTGCAGCCGGCTACGTCACTACTGCCGGGTACTACGCTATGCAGCAGCCGCTGGCCGCTACGACTCCAAGCTCCACCGCAGCCGCAGCGGCTGCGGCCTTCGGTCAGTACCAGCCTCAGCAACTGCAGGCCGAGCGCATGCAATAGCAGCTTATGGCACTGAGATATGAGGAAAAAGCCAATGCTCAGTGACTGCTCATTGGCCGTATAGAGATGTCTCACCAGAACGAGGATAATGTCATTAGGATAATGATGATGATGATAATTGATGGAGGTGTTTAACTGAGGTGGGAACTCCATCGCTTTCCAACTTGCTGTGATTAAACCAAAAAAAAAAAGGTGAAAAAAATATATATCAAAGAAGGTGTAAAGACGACAGAGGTTTAACTTTTTACCATTATCATACCGTTATTGTTACCTTTATGCTTAATATTGAAGTAGTGTATTTATTGCTAAAGGAGAAGGCAATGACTAATCACTGTGGCTTGGAGGTGTAGATAAAGAAGAAGAAGAAGAAGCCTTAAGTCCAGATGCTGTCAGTAAACTAGAAGACTTTTCCTTCATGAAGGACGTTAGATGTCCACACAGTGTTTTGATTCTGAAGCCCTCTAACTTACATATTTATTCTCATTTTTGAGGGATTTTTCTGTTCTGTCGTCTAATGCGCGTCGCACGGTTTTGCTTTCTGGTTTATCAGGGAAATGGAGCTTTTTCTTTTTCTCTTATGTTTTCCAACAAATTATAAAGACAAATGAACTCTGCCATTCAGGGAGTAGTACACAACTGTGGAGAGAAGGTGTGAAAGAAAAGTTTTCAAAGAATTGTAGCTTTGTCTGGCATGTTCAGGATTACCTTTTTTTTTTTTATCTTCCTGATGCTGAATGTCCCCCGATTTCCCTGTTTTTGACCTCTTGACCTATGCAAAGCAGAAACAGCCGCCAGGAGACAAAACAAACTGTGGTGATTCCAGCCACTCTCGTCTGAAGGACAACGAACAATTTCTGAGCTTGATGAAAGGACGTTACATAGTATTATTTGTCTAATCTCTCATACATATGCGCACATACACACACTAATTTCCTTAACACCGGGGCAAAACGTTAACTTCGTGCAAACTCATTGTACACATCGTTGCACACGTACACTAACTCATGCACTCGCTTTGTATGATAAGTCCAAACTTTACGAATGAAAAAAAAAAAAAGAATTAAATAAAGGTCAGAGTTGGAGACTTGCGAGTGAGGTGCAGGCAACAGCTGCTGTGTCGGGACGGACAGGATCTCACACACACACACACACACACACGTACACATACACACACGCATAGAGACACGGATTGCTCTGGAAACAACGCCTCACTTGTGCTCATTTGTTGAGCTGTCACATTTTAATCCCTCGGCCCGCTCGGGAACCTGTCCCGCTCCAGCTTCGTCAGCAGTTCCATCTCTGTCCCAGAGAGAGAGAGACGTTGCCGGAGGCTGCAGTCCACTGATCCGCTTCTAACATCACCCTCAGCACCAGCCGCCCTCTCGCTCGCAGCTCCTCTCTGAAATGAAAACGTGAATCAACAATGTACCAAGGAATTCC
This sequence comes from Leiocassis micropogon, assembly GCA_028565275.1. Lineage (NCBI taxonomy): Eukaryota > Metazoa > Chordata > Actinopteri > Siluriformes > Bagridae > Leiocassis > Leiocassis micropogon. The sequence goes on along the minus strand of JAOVVA010000030.1, from coordinate 15,813,478 downwards.
TTCAGTCAACCAAAACACTATCTGTGAAAATCATGTTTTGTTTTGTTTTTTTCTTTCTTTTTTTTTTCTGTATTTTTCTAAAGAAGTGTCTGTGCACCAGCATGTCTTTCCTAGTGAGAGATGAATCCATTCTCTGTTCTCTTGGAAAACCAAACATCACATCTTTTTTTTTTTTTTTTTTTTACTAGAAAGCAGCACTAAAGCTGAGGGCTCAAGTACAAGTCTAAGAGTTCACAGTGCCTTACAACTGTAATGCTATTTAAAGAAAAAAAAGGACTGCTATTTATTTATTTTGAGAGTTATTCTGCGCTCTAAGGACTTAGTGGCGGTACTGTATTAATAATAATAATAATAATAATAATAATGTATTCTCATCTCATGGCATATTATAAGTTATTGAGTAGATTTAGTTATAGTATCATTAACATACTCAACCAAAAATGTTGATTTATTTAAGATACAATTCTGTATGTGCACTGTACATTTTTTTTTTTTCTATGCCTTATACATTTTAGAGCATTTCATTAAATATCTCCTAGGTTAATGCCTCTTGTAAGATGTTTATTTAATGCAGGCCTATTTGCAGGTGGGATTTTTTTTTTTCTTGTCGTATCTAGAACTGTAGAAAATATAAAAAAAGGAAAATAATTCATTGTAAAAAATCTAAGCAAAATGCTGCTTCATACACTAGAATGTAAAGTCCTTGTCAAGGTTCAATATCTGTGCTTCTACTGCTTTTAGTATGCATCAGATGGGCTATTTTACACTGTTGGGAATTTTTATACTTGAACTTGAACAAGGGAAAATATGAAAAGCAATAACAAAAAAAACTTTTTAAGGAAGCATTTCATTGTCACTGGATTTGGGCATGTAAAGGTGTTATTTACTATTTAATGTACATCCAAAGGTACTCTCAGTAAACCTAATTTAAACCTTATTTCAGATTTTCAACATTATTTACTCGAAAATAAAATAAAAAGGTTCTATATTTCAACCTTACCGGCCGAGTGTGTCTTTGTGTGCTTGTTATGGTCCATATGAAAAATTATAAAATGACACAATTTGATGAATGAATGAATGCATGAGAATAAATTTGCCGAGTGCGTTAATGAAATTGTTTAGACAAGAACAAAAACTTGAGTCTGAAAAGTTGAAAAGAGCTGGGACACAAACGCTTACTCATAGAGACCATTTTATCAAAGTTGTCATGACCGTTTGACCTGTTAATTCATTTTGTACTAGTACGAGAGGCGTTCAAGTCCAACCTGTATTTATGATGAAATTTCACATGAATGAAGGCGTAAAACTGGTTAACAGATTCCAAGCACATTACAGTGATAGACTCATAGCTGCAGGAAAATATTTGAATAATGCAAACATTTTAAAGAAGTCTGTATGTCCGTAAATGACGATCCCAATGAAGTCGTTCCTGTGAATAATCAGAGAGTGGAACGCCTGATCCATGAATATAGATGGATAATTTGTCAAGAACTTGCCGAAGAGACACACAATCATTCACCCACACCGCTTGCACATTACAGGAACTCGGCTGGGAGTTATTGCTACATCCCCTGTATGGTCCTGATATCACTCCAAGCCATTTCCACATATTTGGGCCTTTAGAGAGGTTCCTGGGAGGCCGTGGGTTTCAGATGTAAAGCAGGCAGTTTGATCATGGCTTGGGTGTACTGAGAACTTTCTACCTTGGGCGTAACATTGGCAACTTGGCAGTGCTGGGGTTTAAACCCCATATCTACTGGCCAGTAACCTAGAGCCTTAACTCAATTGAGCCACCACTGACCATCATTTAAGGCTTTCCACTACATTTTGGATTGTAGCTATGCACATTTAGCTACAAGAGCGTTAGTGAGGTCAGGTTCTAATGTAAAATAAGATGGCATATTATCAGTGTTCCAGTTCATCCCAGAGGTGTTCAGTGGGGTTTGAGGTCAGGGCTCAATGCAGGACAATTTTGTTCTTCCACACCATCCTTGGCCAATTATGTGTTCATGGAGCTCAATTTGTGCATTGGCATGTAGGAGCAAGTTTTGGTACTGTAGAAAAATTAAAGGGAACTTAAAGTACTACAGCATGGAAAGACATTCTATACAATTGTGTGCTTCCTTTATATGGTGGTAAAAATTAGGAGAAAAAACACGTACGCGTACGTAGGTGTGATGTTCAGGTGTCCATAACTGTTTAACACTAGTACATACAGAAAGAGGATTATGGCCACCATGAAAAATATATCTGAGTTCTGACTTTTTTTTCCTCACAATTTTGACTTTAATAACAGAATTGCATATTTTAGTGCAGTTTTTCTTATTGCAGTAAAATCATTCTATCTTTCTGCCTCTCCGTTCTATCCTCATTGTCTATTGTCTATACCGCTTTATATTGTATTCAGGGTCGCGGGAACCTGGAGCCTATCCCAGAAGGCTTAGGGCACGAGGTGGGGTACACCCTGGACAGGGTGCCAATCCAACGCAGGGCACACACACACACACACACCCACTCACTCACTCACATACTACGGACAATTTGGGAATGCCAATTAGCCTAGTCTGCATGTCTGCATGGGAGGAAACTGGAGTACCCAGAGGAAACCCACCAAGCACAGGGAGAACATGCAAACTCCATGCACACAGAGATGGGAATCGAGCCTGGCTGGGAATTGAACCCGGACCCTGGAGGTGCAAGGCGACAGTGCTAATCACTACTAAAAGTCAAATAGTCAAATTTAAATTAAAAACAGTAAAATTTTCATAGTGGCCATAATCCTCTTTTGTATATACCAGGGTTAAACAGTTATGGGCAGCTAAACATCACACCTACGTACTGTATATATACTGTATGTGGTTCTTCTAACTTTTGCCAATAAAAAAAAAGGAAGCACATAATTGTATAGAATGTCTTTCCATACTGTGGTACTATAAGATACCCAAACTTGTTAGTGCATTAGACTTAAACTTGTTTTCCCTGACCCTGCATGTTTTTATGCTCAGAATGTTGTATCTGAAATTAAAGTTAGAATTCTGTGAAAAAAGCCAGCACTCAAATAAATTGTTTATGACAGCCCTAATTCTCTTCTGTAAGTACACAAAGCACAAATGAAGAAATCTGTCCTGATTCACTGAAAGTATATTCTCTTAAAATACGATATCAGCACACAATATTTTTGACAATAGCTCTATCATCAATATACAGTATCATCAATATACAGAGTAAAAGTGTTAATATATCACCATCGAATCCTAGCTCACTGATGACTAATTGATTCTAAATTTATTCTTTATTCGGCACAGATAAGCCAGCTGCTGGTCAAGTAAAAGGGCTTGTTTACATCCCCTGGTTAATAGTTTTCTTGTGATGTCCGTGTACTATTAAAAGCAACAAGTCCAAAGCGTTCCTTTGGCCTAATGTATCATGGAGCATTCCCATAACAATGACAAAGCAAGATGGTTTCATGTTGTGCAATAGATAAGTGAGTCAGTATGGCAGCCACAAACAACACCTCCTTCTTCATATTCAGATACAAAAACATGCTCAGTTGTACAGGGCCTCTCCTCTCTTTTATTGTATTGTAGATTAGCTGGATACCATACTGGCAATGTACACAGATACCTAAATTAAAATGTTACTGATCTCACCTCCAGCATGTTTAACTAATTTGTCAGAGCGCTACAGGTTATTATAAGATCTCTTCATCTATCAGAACACGTCCATTACCCATAAACGGTGACCTAGAAGCAATATGCCATCTAAATCATAAACCTAACCAGAGCTTACAAGGCACAACCAATTTATTACCTGTGCTACCTCTCAACAAGGTATTGCAAAATTGACTCCTTCAAGAGGTCTGAATAATTCAGGGCTTCTCTAAATCAATAATAAATGCCTTTTGCTCCTAGTGGCACCCCGGCTCTCCAGTATGGTCTATTTCTGTTTGTCCTGTAACCTGACACGTGGCCATATGTGTCCCTCTGTGACACAGCAGAGATAAAGTCTGTCTCACTGTCACCATTCACGATTAAACAGGGCTTCTGGAAAATGTTACCCAATCAAATCTTACCCAAGTCATGATACAATAAAATAAAATAGATGCAACACATGCAACACTCTGATATTGTGATTGTTTATCTCCAGAAATCTATTTCATTACTATAAAATGAACAAAGATTAATTCAAGAGCTTGCTATGAATATTTATGCTGCCGGGCCAAAAATAAATAAATAAATAAATAAAAGTTGCACACTCTAATATTTTGTTATTTGGCTATGATTAAGGTGCACAATATGGTGGCCTTTTCATGTGTAGAAATGATTCATCATGCTCCCAGAACCTCTTTCAGAATTTGAATATGCCCATGCCATCGGGGGGGACGAAAAATTCCATTTATCCATTTATTGTTGTATATACTGTATAATTGATATTATTGATTCCATATAATCATTTATTATTTTAATTATCATGATCATAATCAGTGGTCATTCAATACATTCAGGTCGTCAGCTGACTTAATTTTATTGCCACATAACGCTGCTGAGTCTAGACCTGAGCAACCGAAGCAACCTCAGATCATAACACTGTCTCCAATCATTCTGGGATAGGGTCAATCTGGACTCATCTTAACACATGAACTGTTTACCGCTTGTTAGCTTAACTAGAAAGTGGTTTTGTTATGGACACACAGCTGTTTAGTCTCAAGTATGTTGATTCTTTTTTAAATGGACCTTTACCAAGCATTTAAGTAACGTTCTATCAAATATGGGTTTTTTCCAAGCACATTTCTTCCATGAAGTAACATTTTACTAACATTTTAATAACGTGTCAGACATTTCTTAAACCGGTTTTCTTGATGCAGTCCAATAATATGACTCTTCTGTTGTTTTCCTCCTAATGTGCTTAAATGGTTATTCCTTGCTAACCCTTTTTTTTATTCACTGCTGATCCACCTACATGAACTATATTGAAGCTGAAGTGTTGTTTAATGCCATTCATATGTCTTTCTCCCTTCTGCAGTAGGTTGTCCCAGGGTGATAAACCCCCACTTGTGCCCCCCAGTATCTGAATTCTCTGCAGTTGTAGAAGGGAAAGAGGTATAAACTCACTGGCCATCTTAACAAGCTAGTCTGGATTTGGGCATCCCAGCAAGCCAGCAATTCAGACCTTAATTACGAGTAAATTCTGATCCAAATACCACGGGCTAACCAGCTTACTAGTATCAAGGTGTCACATCACAGGACGACAAATATAAGATGTCCAGAAAGCAATCGATCATTTCAAAAGTTGAGACTGCAAAGCATCAGGGCCGATGTTCTTCAACTCATTATAGATCAATCACTTTTTATCCTGTATGTTCCTCATCAGAGGAGCATGATGACACTTTGTCTACAGCCATGTCCATGAGATTCTTTATCATTAATAATGATCCAATAGAACATATTCAGTTATGTTGCCAGAATATAGTACATATCTCTACAAACCCTGTGTGCCAGGGTTACTTTTTAAGGCTCCCACTAAACAAGTCATTAGAAAAAAACACAATTTTTACAAATTACACTACAAATGGTTGCCAAGTGGCGGCACGGTGTGGTAGTGGTTAGCACTGTCGCCTTGCACCTCGAGGGTCCGGGTTCGATTTCCGTCTCTGTGTGCATGGAGTTTGCATGTTCTCCCCGTGCTTGGTGGCTTTCCTCCGGGTACTCCGGTTTCCTCCAAAGACATGCAGGTTAGGTTGATTGGCGTTCCCAAAATTGCCCGTAGTGTGTGTATGTGTGTGTGCCCTGCGATGGATTGGCACCCTGTCCAGGGTAGACCCCGCCTCGTGCCCTAAGCCTCCTGAGATAGGCTCCAGGTCCCCGCGACCCTGAATACAGGATAAAGCGGTATAGAAGATGAGTGAGTGGTTGCCAAGTGATTGTTAGTCACTTCAGGAGTGCTACAGGGGCTTGGGGTGGGGTTTGTAGAAACGATTCTAAGAGCCCCTGAGTGCCATTTAAAATTGCTATGGCAATTGAAAGGGGTGGGATTTGTCAAAGCTGGTGGCGGTAGTATATTATGTTTTCAAGGGGCCCTTAATCTCTAGCAGCACCCCTGTAGTAGTTATAGCTTCAAGATATCTATAGTAAGATTTAGTCAGGTTTTTGCAGTAATGTAGTTGATCTTAAGTAACCTAAAGTTATGAGTGTCCCTTTGTGGCCTCACAATTTCAAAATCCTTCACAGATTTTTTTACAGATTGCCAAGGAAATTGTCCCAACCATGCAATATTTTTGTCTTGTTGAAATGGCCCTCTCCTGCCCAGATTTTGTTTCTTGGCTGATGAGAGTCAACTCTTCTCTGACATTTTCCAATACATTTTACGCTCCCTTGCTGTTTTCGTTGACCGTGCATAATGCCCCAGTACCATTTGTAGAGCCCAATATCATGATACTCATCACTTCTGTATACCACAGTGAGTGTGGTTTTCTTGGGATCATACATGCAACCCTTCTTTCTCCAAACATGACACAGTGAATTATAACCATAGATTTCTATATTTATTTAATCAGATCATAATATATTTTGTTCCAAAATTGTTTTGATTTGTGAAGTGTTTTAGATGTTTATTTCTGTACTTCTTTTTCAGGAGATGTGTTTTATGGGATATAAGGTGTAGGAACAGAGATTACTGTAGTGTAATATTTTGTTTATTGTTCTATGTGTAACTGTTGTTCCTGCTGCTTTAAGGTCATCCTGCAAGTCTTTTTGAGTGACAGCTAGCCCCTCTATTACTCTCTAACTTTCTCATTATTAATAAAGGAGTCTCACAGGCCACACCTGTCCGGGTATGACTAGTTGTTGTTTTTGTGAAATGTCCACCTGTATTTGTATCAAAACCAGTCATATTAATAAGGTGTTTAAGGTGTTATGGTTTAAGGTTTAAGGTGTATAATGAGTAATATGAATAATATTGTCCTTGAGAATGTTAATAAAATCTTTCACCTTCATCCTGATTCATATTTGTTGTGTAAAGCCCTCATAAAATCAAATGACAATATTTTTAAAAATAAATTTAAAAAATGGCTTATGATTATGGCTTTAGTACTGAGAAAATTCAATTCAATTCAATTTTATTTATATAGCGCTTTTAACAATGGTCATTGTCTCAAAGCAGCTTCACAAAAAT
>JAOVVA010000030.1:15779884-15792243 GCA_028565275.1 Leiocassis micropogon | reverse complement strand
CCTTCAGCACTGTCCTTCCAATACTGTTTACTGTTTAAATTTTGGAAAGTTTTTAACCTACTTCCAATATATATATATATTTTTTACATTTTCCTATCTTGATGCAGGCCAATTCTGAAATGTCTTTTTAAAGACGACCATTGTTAAAACTGAATGTCTCGGGAAAGTAAGGGTTAACTGTTTCACAGCGGATAACGGTGCTGCTTCAGGGCGACAGAGAGTTTTGCATGTTCTCTCCCCGTGGCTGTGTTGGTTTCCTCCGAAAAATGTTGATTTGTAGATTATCACTGCTTAAACTGCTCGTAGGCGTGAACTAGTGTGTGAATGAACTGTGTCATGGGAAAGACTCCGGATCCACTGTGACCCTGATCAGGATAATAGAATTACTTTAGCTGAAAAAAAATGCTCCGGTGGTTAGTTCGTAGCATTCCCTCTAGGGTTTTAAATTAACACTGAGAAAAAAAATGATTACCAGGTCATTTACAGGTACAAACTTTATACATCTTAAGTAAAACTACTGTAAATACTTTATACAGTATGTACTGCCTGATCTTCTTGTATCTGTCAAGATCAGGTCAAAAAGTGAGAAACAGATCAGATCAGAGTTAGAGGAGGTAAACATTGAGAAATGAGCAAAAAAAGAAAAACGGGTGGCTCGGGTACAGCGATCTAACAAGCAAATGTTTCATCAAAGCTGTTTGTGTTACATTTGAATGTATCTTACTTGTGGTTAAATAGCATGCAGGATTGACTGTCGGTTTAACAGTAAAAGTGCATTTGGCGCTGGAGACCAGCTACTAAATTTGGAAAGCAAATAGGCAGTGACTGGGGAGCTACAAAGATTATTTTAAACTTTGATTCCCACAAACCTGAATGGAAAAAATACTCTGAATTTGATATGCGCAGGAAAGACTCTCGGGAGTGAAGCATGCTCTGTAGAATACACAATGCGCTCGTGCACACACACACACACACACACACACACACACACACATGATGTATTTATGATCGTATACATTTTTTTAAAACTACAAATAATATCTCTTCACCCACTCACAGTCTTGTGTTCAAGTCATGGTAACATTATCAGTGTGCTGGAAAGCGCCAAGCCTCTGGCATCTCTCTCTCTCTCTCTCTCTCTCTTTCTCTCTGTCTGTGTGTTTGTGTGTGGGGATGAGGTTGCGTTCTGTGGCTTTTTATGGTCATGTTCTATATTTGATCCTCTGTGTGTCCGTGGCCTCGGTCAAGTGACGGGCCTGTCAGTGCCGATGCCGAGGAGTGTTTCTACGGCCTGCATTTTAGCGGGCACAGCTGTTACTCTCCATAATTCACTCACAGACTTCCTAATGGAACTGATATGATCTCAGGCCCCCCCAGTCAAGGAGTTCAGTTTGAAGTTAACATCAAGGTCATTTCTGTTTAAATTCCAGTTTGTAATGTTTACAAGTGAGTCGTAGGAAAAGAAAAAGCAATTCGCAATGTTTTCTTTCAATCATTTCTGCCTAATTTTTTTTTTTGAGACGTTTTTCTGGCCCAGGAAATAATCCCTGCTCCGAGCCAAGTTTCTTTAGAACAATTTGAAGGAATACGTAGGAAGTGGAAGCGATTGAGGAAAAGGGGGGACTTGTCATCGCAATAGTGTTTGAATTTGTATTTAATCAATAAGTAAGGAATAAAACATCATGAAGCTTGCTATCTTTCAATAAAAGTACATTCCGAAGTCTTTTATTTCTCTTAATGTATACCGCAGCAATTTTGTCCACACTAATTTTTATTTATTCTACACTGATGTTCCATCCACATGTTTTCTATACCGTTTATCACGGGTAAGGTAGAGGGTGACCTGGAGCCCAGTCAATCCTAGTCAACTCGGGACACAAGGCAGGGTACACTCTCACACGCAATCACACACTATGGGCGATTTGGAAATTCCAATCATCCTACACCGCATGTCTTTGGACTGTGGGAGGAAACTGGAATTCGCAGAGGAAACCCACCAAGCAAGGGAAGAACATCCAAACTCAACCCCCAACACCAGACTTGCAAGGTGATGGTGAATTACCGTGCCACCAGAGAATGATACTGTACTCTTTATTTGAGAATAGTTACATTTAATAGCAAGTTAGTTCGACTTACTGTTCTGTTATCATTATAGTAGCTATAAAGAGACCATTTTTTCACCAGGCTGTCTTAATTTTTCTCTCTCTTTTGAAGTTAATAATACAAAAGAATTTGTAGCCTGTCATGTTTCCAAGAAAGTCATTGATTTAAAAAGAGATTTTCCTGGCTAACAGTAGAAGATGGAATAGGAGCAGACCCAACACCAGCTGACATTTTCCTGGCGATCAGTCTATCAGAGTTAAACTAAAGGAGACAATCACGTCTGCAAATTAATATGAAACGTTCAGCATTCTTGTATCTTGTAAGCGCCGAGAAGTCAGAGGCGTCAGTTTGAGCAGTTGCACTTTTGAATAAATTTTTTTTTGTGTTACATTTTTAGAAATATATATTTTATAAAATATCATACTTCAACTGCAAACTAATTAACATCTTCTGACCAACCAGAATCAAGTATTCAAAAGCAATGGGGTACAAGATACAATTATTTGTCACATGTACCTTACAGCACTGTGAAATGATTTTTTCCCCCGCGTATCCCAGTTAGGAAGCTGGGGTCAGAGCGCAGGGTCAGGCAGGATACAGCGCCCTCTGGAGCAGATAGGGTTAAGGGCTGTCCTCAAGCGCTCGACAGTGGCAACTTGGCAGTACATTGTGGCTCAAGCGGTTAAGGCTGTGGGTTACTAATCAGAAGGTCAGGGGTTCAAGCCCCCCACAGCCTTAACCGCTTGAGCCACAATGTACAAAGATCCTGTTCATGTCATTCATCAGGAAATAAACCAATTATCGCAGTTTCTGTCCCATCTGCTGAAACCGGTATGAGAGGGAAAGTCCATGCTGATATAGCAACAGGAACCGATTAATAATCACTCTATCACAGTCTATGGGTTATGGCTTACTCTTAAGCTGAGTTTTTCTTCACATTCGGTTTCTTAAAATAATTTATAATGAATGCAAATTCCAAAACAGTCATAATGTCCACATTGAGCATGAAAGGACTGTATTTATCTACAGAAATGAAAGTCATGCACATTCTGTTAGAGCAAAAGTCCCACTGCATGAGTTCATTCATTCCCAGCGTATGCCTCGACAAAAACAACCCCTAAACCGCTAGCTGTAGAAAAAAAAATCCTGTAGAGTGGTATAGTATTGTAGTGTATACAGTAGTGTAGTGTTTGTTCTTTAAATAAGTACTGTCACATTCATTCATGCTTATTTATGTTGGAATCTATTCATCCACACATACAGTATACATAAATATACATAAACTGGAAAAATCCTGCTTTCGTCATCTAAAGGAAGAATCAAAATCTGATGGGACTAAAAGCGCATGCAGTATTTTGGTTCATAATAAAAAAAAATGTTAAAAATCAACTAAACCCCTAAAGCCAGCATTATGAATTCTAGGCAATGGGTAACTGTCAAGTTAAAAGGAAAAAAATGGCGGTGTTATAGCAACAGCTTGAAAACAAACAGCGTTACACAATATAGCGCAAGGATATTCAAAAAGAAACAATGCGTTCCTGTCCTCCATGTTATGCTGAGCTAGACTCTAAACACCAGGGCCGCGCAAGGCCTTACAAGGCCAGTGGGATCTCCCTATGCACAGCTGGAATGCTGGCTACGAGGGGAACTGCTGCTGTCTGGACGATACACTGGAAAAGTGCTCGAAAGCTCATTCAGGATCAGCTACGTTTCATCATTCTGTGTTTGCTTTGGCAAAAGGAAGCGTATTGCTCCATAATGTTGTTTAATATGGCCTGTGGCCTGTTATGGTGGATTGGTGTGTTATGGTACATTTGTGTGTGTGTGTGTGTGTGTGTTCTCTAATCAGCCCGAGCTGACTGATCTCCTCAGGCCCATCTCAGAGCAGATTGAGGAGATCCAGAACTTCAGAGAGAAGAACCGCGGCAGCCGTCTGTTCAACCACCTGTCTGCTGTCAGCGAGAGCATTCCTGCCCTGGGATGGGTGGCAGTGGTGAGTGTGTTCCTTCGATTTTAGATCGGAAAGTCTTAATGCTGTAAAGGTAATGTTTAACGAGAATCTCAACTATTCAGTTAAAACAAATCCATGTGACAAGTATACAGAAGAATGTTAGATTAGAGTTGGAACTAACCCGGTTAAGCCAGTCAAGTTGGACTGTGTCGTGTCAGAGTGAAAGTCATCAACCTGACCAAGGAGTAGAATTTTCGAAGATTGTATTTTTCATTCTAATTTCGTCAGTTCGCCTGGTCCTTAGCTAATCCTGCCCTATTACACAGTACATACTAATCTGGGATGCAAATGGGTAATGTATCCTGACAGTTAAATACCCCCACCCTGACATCCTGGGACAGTTGTTGAAACCCTTAAAAGTGTTGCACCACTAAACTCACCCTCTGGCTTTCCCTAAAGCATTAACTCCACAACCAAATCACCATGCTGCTAGCTTCTTTTTTCTTTTTTTCTGTATTTTTCATACTGTACAGTATACATGAGGTCACAAGTACCCGTGATTGGATAGTGTGACAGGGTAGACACAATTTCTCTCCTTTCCACCCACTGAGCAGACAGGTGAGCTCACAAGTAGATGAATAAATAACTAACTAACGTTATGCTAACACTTCCTGACAGGAGGCTGCAATACATGGTATCGGTGCTAAAAAGTGTCTCACCGTGGTGAAACGGTGAATTTTCAGATAGGATCCATAACACCATTTGTCATAATACATAATGCTTTTTAGCTCCCGATCCATGCTTCAGTTTTTTTGTAAATATGCATACACATTTATATTTTATCAGATAAAAAGAAACACATTTGCGAAATAGAATTTCATGCCCTTTTATATTTTAGTGTTTTTTAATTTGAATCTTTCAATGATCTTAATTGTCGTTTGGATGAAACTTGGCCAATTTAGATTTCACATGAAAAGACATAAACCTGAAAAAGTGTATTATTCTAAAATGCTAAATTGTAAAGATATTGCAACATGAATTTGACATGGTTACGGACACTACAGACTTTTCTTTTAGAAGCTTACACGAATTTTAGTATCAATACTGATAGAGAAATATGAATCATTTTCATTTAGAATGATTAGTGTTTGAAGTGAGACAGTATAACGCTGAAAAAAGGCCAGTTTTAGGGCACATATAAAAATCATCTCCCCAAAACGGCTGAAGTTAGAACCTTTTTAGGAAAGTTAAATTGGTCACTTCCGTATTGCATAAACGTCAGAAGCAGCTTCCTTGGCACACACATTTTCTGTATTACATGTATAACATTCAAAACAATTAATTAGCACCAATACTGTGTTTTGGCCGACAATATAGCCCACATTTATATATTCTCTTAATTAAATAACCAGCCTACCTTATTGCTTAAAAGGGAAGTCACTCCTTCCTAACTGGGGTGGAGCTTTGTGTTCATGGATGAGAATGCTGGTGGCCTTAAGAGTTATTTGACATATATAAATTACAGTACAGTTAAGCTCTTTTCCTCACCTATCCCAACTTATTAGGTGTATAATAAGTTTATGCATTAATAAGCAAATGTAATGGCGCTGAAGAATAACCTCTCAGTTTTACAGAATGTCCGTTAAGCTATGCTGGGAAATTTTGGGGAAAAAACAAACAAAACGATGGCTTTGATGTTATTTAAGATCTGTGTATATTTCGACTTTTGAAGAGTATTAAAGCTTTAGAACTAGTCAGGGTCTAGTCATGTAATCATCGCTCGTATTCATTTCTCCTTCTCATTTTCCTTATAAGGCCAACATTTCTAAATGTCATAAGGCGGCATTATTTCCGCATACACTTTAATGTTCAGTGTTCATCCTATCAGTGATGAGGCTATTGATCAATATTTACAGTGGATTGAAATAGCATTCTGAGTATTTTCTTTCACTTACTCACGGGGCTGTGTATGATCTGGACTCTGTCAAAGTCCTTCGATTGCTCATCTCTTTTCCCAAAAGATGTGTATATTACTGTACCTAATTAAAACTTCTTAGGTTCTCATGATATAGTTTACACTACCCTGTAGCTGAGCCAGTGATGTAAACCTTTTACACTTCTGCCTCATTATATGCCCCGTGTCCGAGTCGGGATGCAGTATTACAGTATTACTGACATTGTTTTAAGTGTTCATTATTTACTGGACTGTTTCTATTAACGACTTTGAAGCGCATAACAATTACCTTTACTGTTTATGTGTTAGAATCAGAAACCAGGACCTTATGTGAAGGAGATGAACGATGCTGCTATGTTCTACACTAACAGAGTGCTGAAAGATTACAAAGACACGTAAGTCATGCTTATAACCATTGCTTTCATAGACAATGGAATTATTTATAATGACATTATTTACAAATATTGGCTCTGATATCTATGAGTCACAATAAATCTGTATTTTATGTCTACTGAGATAGAAAGATATAGAAAGGACTTTCCTATATTCCCCAATTTGATTTGAATTGAAAATTGAAGGCCATGTGTCAGGAATTCAACCGTGAATAAAAAATTGATTTTAGCAGAGTGTGGTTGGTTTGTAACCTTCATGGGTGGTTCAGATTTTTTCGTTATGAATCATAAAGTCCAAAATATGCTGCATTCCTTGTTAAGTGGTGGCCTGGACGGATTTAAACTCCTGAAGCACTCGTAAAAACCTCTCTGGTATAATAGATTAATTCATGGCTAATCCAATCTGGCGTACTAAGGTATTAAATATATATTTTAAAATAAATCCTAAACTGCACATTGTGATGTGTTGTTTATGATGTAACTCTGTGGCAGGTTCATGAGTTCTGTAGTCACGGGTTTCCAAACATGGGTATCTAGGTCACTGTTAACAGATGAGAAATCATAGCAGGTGCATTCAGTGATTACTCGATGAATATCAGGCACCAAAACAGCTTCATGAGTTATATGCAAAAGAACATAACATGAAACATCTGAAAGGAGAGAAAGTAAAGAAAAGCAAGAAACTAAGAACTGAAAAATATACAAGGGACGTTCAAGTCAAGCCGGGACTTGCGGTGGAATTCGTTGTGAAGGTGTAAAGCTGATTGTGTGCTTGACAGAAAGCGTCAAGCACACAACGTCAAGGTGATGAGACTCTTAGCAGCAGAGAAACATTTGAACATGAGCAGACATTTTAAAGTTGGCCGACCGTCTGTGAACATTCAGCTATTTGAGCACCTGATCCTTGTCAAACGGCGGATAACACCCGTACAGTCCTGACCTCGCTCCACTCCTTTCCACATGTTTGGGGAGTTCCTGGGAGGCCACCATTTCAGACATGAACAGGAACAGTAAAACATTGCAATTGTGCAAATGGTCTAAAGTAGGCCGTATATTTGTAAATGACGATCCTGGGCTCAGAGGTGAGGGGTCAGAGGTCATTGCGGTCGTTCCCGTGGACATTCAGCGAGTGGAACTCTCCCTACTTGAAAATCGACAGCTAACTTGCTACTTTCACCAACACCATTTGCGCATTACAGGAACTAATCTGGCAGTTATTTTCACATCCCTGTATATCCCTGGCCTCGCTCCAAGCCATTTCCACATGTTCGGGCAATTCAAGGAGTTCCTGGGAGGCCAGCTTTTCAGACGTGAATCAGACAGGTAGTCCGATCATGGCTCCGGTGAGAAAACTTTCTACCTTGATGGTGTCCTAGCGCTAGGGAAACACTGGGATAGGTGCATTAGTGAAGCAGGGGATTATATAGAGAAATAAAAGGATTTTTTTTTTCTTAGAATCATTTTCTCAATTTTTTATAAAAATGTAAATCATAAATGAAAAAAAAAAACAATCTCTTCCACCTTTATCCTCTATGTACACATTGTCTACGTATCTAAAATAAATGCAGTTTAAAAAAAATGAAGAATGAAGGATACTAAATGCCTTAAATCGTGAATAGTAATCTGTGTGTCTCTTGGTTCGGCTTTAGTGACCCGTGCCATGTGGAATGGGTTCGATCCTACCTGAGTATCTGGACTGAACTGCAGGCTTTTATTAAACAGCACCACACCACTGGACTCGTCTGGAGCAAAACTGTGAGTAGGAATTTTTACTTCTGAACATTCGAACGTATTCGAGTCCCATTCCCATCCCTGTCATCACATGCGCTCTGCACAGCAGCTGCACCAGATTTAACCTAGGAATCTGTCAGATGATTGGTGCATTCATCTTTTTTTTATCTTCAAATGAGGATTAGTTCAAACCTTAAAATACAGGGATGGATATTTTTTCCATTTTTAGTCATGAAGGGATTGCTTCAGTGAGCATCGAGCTGATCAGAGCTGAGATAACTGTCCGGGTGTAGGGTCCTCTCCCGAAAAAAAAACCGATGTCCACATGTGGTAATACTTCTTTCCAAAAGGGGTTTAATTTCACCTCCATTTCTCTTTCTGTTCTCCTGTTTCTATGTGTGCTCTGGACTTCAGCGTTTTTAGATAAAAGACGGTTCTGGTTTTATTAGCTACTCTGTTCATTCAGAGCTTGCCCCTAAAAGGCTAGAGGAAACGTTTCAGCAGGGTATGGCTCATTTTATGCTTATGCACGTGTTTATTTAAATTTTTTGTCTTAAATGGTCAGAAAGCACAGAGCAAATAAAATAAATCTCCGGACTTGAACTCACGACCGATATCTACTGGAAAAAGGATATCTACAATAAGGAGATGCTGTTATATTTGACTTTATAGCCTTGTGTTAGTCTGTGTGTGTGTGTGTGTGTGTGTGTGTGTGTGTGTGTGTGTGTGAGAGAGGGATTTGTAAAGAAAAAAAGAATCCCCAACCATTGACAATGTGCAGCTGCTTTCCTGCTACACGTTCACTAAATGCAATTCACATTTTAGTCTGCTTTCACTTTCCTCTTTCCAGCTGGATAGCTGTGTGTGTATGTGAGTGTTGGAAATGTGTAAAGTGTGATTAGCTGTCGGCCAAAACACAGCTTTAGTGCTAATTTTATTTATTCATTTTTATGTTATACATATAATACATAAAATGTGTGTGCCCAAAGAAGCTACTTCTAAAGTTCATACAACATGGAAGTGACTGATTTTGCTTTCCTAAAAATGTCAAGTTGGCCGTTTTGGAGAGATTTTTTGCCCCAAAAATGGCCATTTATACTGTCTCTCTTCAAACAATAATCATTTAAAATGCTTATTATTCCTATTTCTTTATGAGTATTAGTACTAAAACTGTAAACATCTAGAAGCATATGACCTGTAAAAATTGTTACTTCAATTGGTTTTTAATAAAAGCTTAAGAAGCAAAAAATCTGTAGTGTCCGTAACCATGTCATTAATAATTATTATTAATAATTCACGTTTTCACGTTTATGTCTTTTCATGTGAAATCTAAATTGGCCAAGTTTTATCTGAATGACAATTTAGATCATTGAAAAATTTGAATTAAAAAAAGTTATGGACACTTCATAAAAGGACATGGAATTGTATTTAGCGAATGTGTTTTTTTTTCATATCTGATAAAATATAAATGTGTATGCATATTTACAAAAACAAATGATGGATAATGACAGATAAGAAACATTAAGTATTATGAAAAATAGTGCATTATAATCCTACTGTATCTGAAAACTCACTTTTTCACCTAGGTGAGACAGCTTTAAGCACCGATACCATGTTTTGGCCGTGAGCAAAAGATGCACTAAACAGGCTGGAAGGAAAATATAATCCCAATATAGTGACTTTTACAACTAGCAGTATTGTTGGATCTGCTCTTGAAGTGACATGACGCTGCAGATTTGGCACATGTGCTGCCGACAAAATGCGATCACAAGTGGGCAGTGGAGACGCATTCGGAGCACATGAAAATACAATACACGAACCATTCATCTCAGCTGACCGTGTGTCATCGGATCACCCGGAACGAATGTTAATACCAGGTCTGAACTGGGTCTTTGAGTTTTTGTCGCTGGGTGTCATCTGGGATGAAGTTTGAAGGAAGTGTGCATGTGTTTTTCGGGGGCGGGGGGGTGGGGGGGGGGTGAACAGCCTTATGTGTGTGTGTGTGTGTGTGTGTGTGTGGTTGGAAACCGGAGAACCCGCAGTAGCTGTGTGTGTCAGCTGTCCCTCTTGCTGTGAAGGCTTAGAGTGTGATGGAGTGTGTGCCATGGACAGGTGGCTCTCAGGGTCTCTTTGAAAGGGTTTTACCAAAGAAATACCTCCAACAAAAGCCCAGTGTGTGTTTAGATCACCCACCTGTTCACAGACATACGCCTTGGGTAATTTAACCTCTCCTCTCATTTGATCAACACTTCACCTCTATAATAAAAACCACTGCCAGGAGACTCGCTGCATGTTTGCAGGCTTTACCATAAACTCCAAATCCCTCACGTGGACTTTTGTAACCTTGATTCTGTTCAGCATTGACCTTCTGGTGTCATAGGTTAAAGGGTCATCCTCTGAACCTGTGCTGAACCGGCATATCAGCACAACGATCTGGAGTGACAGCAGCGTGTGAGCTTGTTTACATTGGAAAAGAAAAGATGAGTGTGTGTGTGTGTGTCTGTGTGTAGCAGTTGTTGTGGTGTATGTGTTAAAGAGGGGATTGTGGGCAACTGTCAATGGCAGCTGTGCTGACACAGGAAAAAAGGCTTAAGTGTGCTTCATTGATCTTAGTAACCAACTGCTTGACGTTTGTCTGTTTCTACAGACTTGGTGTTTAAGCTCCCGTCAGTATGTTAAAGGTATCAATTTTTTTTGGTTTATACATTACTTGGATTATTTTAAACAAGTATCTAATCTGCCAAAATTATCTTAGAATGAATCTGACCAATTCATGTCATGTTAATGTGATCTAATTACATTATTCAGTTATTACATTGTACATTATATATTGTACATAATTTTATAATTATAGTACAAACAGAAATAAAATAAATTCAAAGTGAATTTATTTGACAACATATTATTAGACCATTAGTTGAGCTAAAAGAGACTTGTTTTTGATTATTTTAGTCATTTAGCCAAAGAGGCAGAGTGAGATCGATCACTTTGTTGTATTAATCACAGACGGAACTGTGAGATTGAGTGCAAATTGAAGTAAAGATCCTTTAGGTTCTAACGTTAGAAAGTATATACATACCAATGATAGAAGTATAACTCTTGTGTAATTGTATCAAACATCAACATTACATCAAGCACATTTATTAGCTCAAAGGTACAATCCAAAGTGTTGCTTTATACGCCACCTACAGTAAGGTCCACATGTAGCAGGTTCACCTTTTGTGCCAGAGTGATTTCTAGAACCTACTCACTTGTACCATGGGTTTTACTGATTCCACAGCAACAAACCAAGCATGTTTTTTTTTTATTATTATAATTGACGAATAAGGAAGACCCCAAAAACTTTCCCTTTAGCTCTCTGTAGCTAATTGCGTTTTTTAAAAATTTTTATTAACAGGGTCCTATAGCACATTCGTCTCTGTCCGTGGCTGAAGCTGCTACTCCCTGCCCTCCACCTCCACCTCCACCTCCGCCTGTGTTCACAGACGAAGGTCCAAAGCCTGACAGCGGTGCAGCTCAACGTTCAGCTCTGTTCGCCCAGCTCAACCAGGGAGAGGACATAACTAAAGGTGTGAAAGTAAAGGACAAACGTTGCTTGTTAGCAGTGATTAATTAATATTAGCAAAGAAGAAGCTAGACATTAAAAAAAAAAAAAAAAGCTCTTGCTCTTTTATAGACGGCTCACACTTACTGCACAGTGACATGCAAGACAGCAGTTTGCTATAGAACTGACTAATATGAGAAAAAATGGAGAAATGAAGACAGGCAAAGATACAGCGAGTACAAAACAATAGAAATGGATATGGTAAAAGAACAAAAATGCAACATGATTAAGCACCTAACTGCATTCCTACATGAGACAGGAATTAAATATTATAGGATTATGGTATATGCTGTTATAACAAAAGGCATAATGGAAATAACTGTACACACAAAAATCCAACATGCACTCTTTACTCTGCCTGGCCAAAAAAAGGTTATGCACTCTATATTTCCTTCTTCAACTTTGATTCCTCAAGCTCCCAGAACCAGGGAACGTAAAAACTCCATAGATGTGATAACCTGGTCATTCAGTACATTCCGGACTTCATTTTATTGCCACATAACGTTGCTGAGTCTAGACCTGAGCAACTGAAGCAAATATACAGTGCACCCGGAAAGTATTCACAGCGCATCACTTTTTCCACATTTTGTTATGTCACAGCCTTATTCTAAAATGGATTAAATT
>JAOVVA010000030.1:15751934-15767687 GCA_028565275.1 Leiocassis micropogon | reverse complement strand
GTGAATCTCATACGTTCATACTATGCATTTATTGTCTTTGTGTTACAACTAACTTTAAACCTATGTTCTGTTTTAAGAAGAAGCTTATGATTTTAAATTGTGGTTTTTTTTGTTGTTTTTTTTGACTGAGATTAAGACCAGGACTTAGACTAGTGAACAAGATTCATAAGACTGAATATAAAACTTGGTGAATGTGAGAAACTGACACTCGATGTGCAGACAAATGTGTGCCTCAAGGATAATTTTTTATATCTTTTTTTTTTCTTTTTTTAAGGTAGCAATTTTGTTATGTATAATCTACCATGTATTTGGTTTACTTGTAGGCATCAGCCAGCACTGTGTGTTTCATAGCAACGTATACAGTCAACCTGTGCCATCATGATCAAACGCTGATATACTGTATCATATAACCACCATGTTATAACCAACACTATATATACTGTACTGTATAGAAACATAGAATAGAAGAAAGTTGCTCAGCTCACTACAGATATTCTTTGTTGATATATTCATAATGTAACCACGTTATGTTGCTACTGTATATGAAGTTTATTATGTAAGATGTCTACAGGGTTAACCTTTATTTCTTTGGGTGACACTTTTATCCAGCGTGACGTATTAAAAGCCCAGTTGAAGTTAAAGGCACAACAGAAGATTTCGAGCAATCTGGGATTTAAACTCATTAAGGGTCACAAAGTGACATGAACTACCTAACCTCAAGGTTTCCAAAGGACAAGTTTGGAAAAGTCTCTCGTTTCTAATATGGCCGTTTGAAGAAATCTAAAGCTACAGTATTTTTAAATAATTATATTTTTTCTGTGTCAATAATGGCCATTCCAGGTTTGTCATGAATTGTATTCGAAACCTGCAAATACTTTTTAAGGGGATTATTTTTAACCCAGACGTTTTAATTATAAACCACTGATACACTGTGTACAGTAGACTTTCATAAAAAGACATAAATGTACCCAGGAGATATGTTAAAAAATAAAAATGTCTGGGAAAGCATTTTGTAGACTTCACTAATGTGAATGTAGAGTTCTTTCACTCGTGAATTACTGAACTTGTGGTTCTAACTTTTGCTGCTCGAATTGAAAAAGGGAAATCTACGTAACCATTTGTCAAAACTGAGTTTTTTTGGTTAGACAAGAACAAGTCTGAATCTGTTTTATGTTATAATCAGAATCCTGAGTAACACTGATATTTCAAAGGAAGAACAATGTGTATTTTCACACTAGTCCTGCAAATAAAACATATTAGCTCCCTAAATGTTCTCTTCTTTTGTGTCCACTATTTATTTATTCATTTATTTTCTTTTTTATACAAACCCACAGAGACCCAGCGTACAACAAAATTCATGAAACAGCAAGTGGTTTATTCATTTATTGTTGTGATTTCTGCTTTAAGAAAGCATTTTAATTTGTTTAAGGACAACACAGAACATCTGACTTGTAATCGAACGTGCACAAACAATCACATTACATGTTCGCGGTTAAACAAAGTGAAACATTTGTACTTAAATAATCTTAAAAAACCTTTCATTAAGATCTTAGTTTATTTCTACAGTCATGTTGCCAAGTATTTTATTAAACATCTAACATTCGGCTGTTTTTAAAATACAGATTGAGTAGATGAGAAACACTCCATTTGGATGGAACCCAATTTAACATATTTTTAAAAAACATTTGTGCCCTCTAGTGGTCAAATAAGAGTACTTGCACATTGACAGCAGCATACAATAAACCAACATACATTAATGCTGAAAATTACAACAAACAATTATATATAATTTGACACAAACAAAAGCAAACAAAGATTTTGCCCTTGAAGTCATTTTTTTCAAGCATATTATATGCCAAGACAATTCCAAAGATAATACATGGCACTACATTGAGTTGGTAGTACGAGTCAAAAATGCACTAATTATACCAGTACAACAGAATATTTTCTGCAAATCAAAGTGTCATTTATGTCTAAAAGGTAAAGCTTTATCGTACACTTAACACATTTGGTTGGTGTTTAATGCTTAATGACCATATTTCCCTGAGAGTCCTGTGTAAAGAGCATTTCTGGATCTGGATCAGAGTTCTCCTCTCTTTCCAGAGGCATTACAGATGTGCAGCTGAAATACTCTCGGCCCTCACGGGAATTACTCCGGTCCTTCAGCGGGCATCGTGGCCCTTTGCTGCGATGGGCGATCACCCGAAAGCCTTCCGAGTCCTGAGTGAACAGCATGCTGAATGGGTCTTCGTCATTCTCCTGATCCTCGCAGATTATCTTTTTAGGGGTACGATGAAGTTTCTTATTAAAACCTGAAGAGTGTTTAACTGGGCTGGACCACACCCGCTGCTTGAAAGGTGAAAGTGCAGTACCGTGTCTGGGTGATGTGGGTCTGCTATTTTCTTTATCGTCTCTCTTCAAAGGTGACCCCTGACGCCTCCGCTCGAATAACTCAGGATCTTTATAAGAAGTCTTATAAGAAGACCTCGAATATAAAAATGAAGCGTTCTTTTCTGTTAAACTTTGGTGTTTTAAGAGTCCCTGAGTATCCACATCTTCTGCTGTAGTCTCGTCGCTGTTCTCTGTACAAATGCTCCTATGCTGCAAGTCCTTTTGCCGTGCCTGATCCCCATGAAGCCGAATTCGAGGGATTTCTTTCGGCTCGTCAACATTCGTACATCCACGTGTTATTGCCCTGCTGCTGTCGTTTCGTCCATCTGTTACATTTTCCATGTTAGGAGGTCTTCTCTTTCCTGCTGGCTCACACTCCTCCGACTGATATCCCCAAATCAAATGGAAAAACTGCTGCTCCTTATCATCATCATCATCACCACCACCACAAACTTCACCAGACACTCTATCGAAATCTGCATTATCTTCCGGTGAATCTGTTAGAGTCGAATGTCCGCTTTTATCGTCCAGTTCTTCAGGCAGTTCAAACCTCATCTCACGCTTTCGTTTAGCGGCCGCATGTGCTTCAGAAAGGGGAGTAGAAGACATTCCCGAAGGCCGCAGAGAGCCGCAGTCCTCTGCACCTGAGGGCAAGAATAAATTTTGTAGTCAAAAGGCATGCAGAGATACCAGTAAAAAAAAAAAATTAAAATCATCATATTTGATTGTCTCACCTTTTCCCTTTTCACTCTGTGGTAGAAAGAATGAGGAGATCGTGCTCTGTTTGGTCGCAGGCATTTCCATCCTAGTTTGGGTAAAATTCAAAGCCACGGCGACACTGTAGCCTCCGGACCGAGCCAGAGGATTCAGGAGTTTGGATATTGGCTGTGCCGGTTTCTGCAAGAAAGGAAGAGAAGTAAATTATATTGCATATATTTGCAAAGATTCAATTGTTTAACTTCACATGAGAGCAAGGCGAAAAAAATAAAATTTTAGTTACGTATAGTAATTCTTTTCAGTGACAATTCATGTATTGCGACACTGCCTAAATAAATAAATAAATAAATAATAAGTGTGTGTGTGTATGCATGCGATGGATTGGCACCCCATCCAGGGTGTACCCCACCTCCTACCCCAAGTCCCCTGGGATAGGCTCCAGGATACACAGTATCGAAGATAAATGAATGAATGAATGAATGAATGAATGTTTGCATGTGAATGTTGCAGTTCCACTATGATCCAGCAGGTGGTGCGCTAAACTAATCACACATTGGCAGGCAGCACAGCATACTATATTTAATTGTAGTTTTTTTTTTTTTTTTTAATAAATCTTAAATGTTATATCTGATAAGGTTATTTATAAAACCATGATACATATAGAATCGCAATTCAAATTGAATCAACACCTCGGTATTGTGATTATAACGGCTGGGACCTTGTGATTCCCATCCCTAATTTTACACACATATACATTTTACACACACACACACACACACACACACACACACACACACGTCAGGCCAAAAAATATATATATACACCTCAGGGGAAAAAAAATCTTAATAATAAATTTATTGCTATACATTATTTATTTATATATAAGATAATATAATTATATAATTAATATAATATACATCATCATATTTTTATTTTCCTGAAGTGTGTATATATTCTTTTGAATGATACATATACACCCAGGGTGTGTGTGTGTGTGTGTGTGTGTGTGTGTGTGTGTATATATATATAGTATTTGGCACACATGTGTGTGTGTATATATATATATATATATGTACAGTATATGTATATGTATGTGTACCTGATAGTATTGCAATGTCATTGAGTGTGATTTATAAAAATTTGAGTTTGAAATAAAACTTACTTTCTGTTTCTTTGCTCTTAACTCAGCAGCGTCCAGCCAGACTCCACACTCCTCCTCCTCCTCTAAAGCTTTACCTTTACATATCTTACTCTTCCCTCTGCTCATCTTTATTCTTCACCTCACAACTAACGCAACTTAGTTTAAACAGCGTTACGCAATAATAAACAAGCCTAACCTCGCACTAAAAAAACTATCAAACAAATAACCCCGTTGTGTTGCCACAATATGCTCGTTTATTATTTCCCGCGCAGGATTTGTAAGAATGTCTTCGGGTTGCCAGGTTTTTCAATCTTACACAATTACCTTCATTCCTTGACCTCAGATCCATTTAGATGTTTTAGCGCCCTCTACCGCCTGTTGGGGTATAACCGTTAATTTCACCCATGCAACCTATGTGAAAATAAGTAACTTTAAGATGTATATTCGGATTGTATTTTATCTCAAAGTATCACAATAAATGTATGGATTTTAAATGTTAAAATATCTATTTGGTTTATGTATGAATGTATGTTAAATATGTATATGTATGTTAAAATATTTATTTAGTTTAATTAAATAGAGATTTAGTTGTTTTAGCGCCCTCTACCGTCGGTTGGGGTATAACTGTTAATTTCACCTCTACAACAATTGTCTACAACAACAGTTGAAAATAATTACTTTTAACTTTAAGATGTAAGTTACCTCAAAGTATCACAATGAATGTAGGAAAGTTAAATGTTAATGTATTTATTCAGCTAAAACAACTGTATACCATAACAAAATCCCCCAATTAATTAATTTGGTCACATGACTATGGCTCATCATCATCATCATTACTATCATTATATTTGGGCTAGTGGTTAGCATTTTCACCTCGCAACTCCAGGGTCTGTGTTCGATTCCCGCCTCGGGTCGGTGTGCATGGAGTTTGCATATTTTCCCAGTGCTTGGTGGGTTTCTTCTGGGTACTCTGGTTTCCTCCCAAAGTCCAAAGACAAGCTCATTAGGCTAATTGGCATTCCCAATTTGTAGATTTTGATATTGCAGAAATTTTGATAAATCAACCTGTAGCATTTGTGCAATGCTGCATCATGCAGATTTGAAACTAAATCCTAACTATTGTGTGTCTGCATTTCATATTTCATACTTTTACAAATTATGTGTCTTATTTCATCTGTATATGAAAGTCTTAAAGGCTCAACAATAAATAAATAAATTAATTCATTAATTAATAATAGAATTACTTTTACCAAGGGGAAAAAACAGTTTACTCTTTACATAACAGGTTAAACTAGCATCGGTTGTAATACAATTGACTAGCACTTTCTCTGTATTAATTGACTATAATTTCTCTGTATTCTGTCCGTCCCAGCTATGCATTTTCTTTGGTTGATTAATCTTAAATCCTAATACATAAAGTTGTTTCTATTTAAAAAGAATAATTATAGTAGATTGTACTTCTGCTGTCTATTCTTTTTATCTTGCACTAATGCATGACTTATTTTGTTCTGTCCATTTATTCTCATTTGTTGCACGTAAATAAAACATTTTTTTCCGCTTTGTGTTATTTTATTTTGTCCGTAGTCCGAATTTGGAACATATAGTTCTTGTAAAAAGTACCTTTTTGGGATTACATATCTATAACTGTCTAAACTATACAGTGTTCTGGAAAACACAATTCCGGAGTCCCCCAAAAATGTATACACACTTCAGGAAAAGAAATATAGTATGATGTATATGATACTAATACAATATTAATAGTATGCATTTCATATTATCATAATAATATTATCAGATACATCAATATATAACGTAAAGCAATTAGTATTGAAAAATGTATAACAAGTTTTTTCCTTTCCTGAAATGTGAAACTATTTCACGAATGATGAAAAAAAACCTAAATACTTGGCAACCACAAACACTTCCTTGGCGTCACGCGACAGGAAGTGACGTTTTGATTCAGCGACTAAACCCGAGTCCCTTTGACGTAAACACAGCTTGAAGTGAGTTATATTTTCTTTGTGTTGTTTTGTCGTCAGTAGTCCGAATTTGTAATACGTTAGTTAACAATATTCTATAAAGTATATTTCATTATATATAACCTAATTCTGAGACTCAGTTAAGTGAAACGTCGAGAAGCTAAACTTCCTGGCTAATTGCTATGCTATGTTAGCAGCCCCTGACCTCGGATAGACTGTTTTCATGTATAACATATAAAAGTAAAACCTACTTAAATATTATAATTAATTAAAATATTTTGTAAAAATATACATATATATATATATCAACATGTCTAAATGTCAGGGTCTTGTTCTTGTCATGTACGAAGCAGCCGGGTTTTGTATCACCATACAGGAGTGTTTATTTCCGCAATCCTCTAAATCTAACAGGAGTTTAACCCTGAACCTGTCTTTTATCATTAACTTTCATTCTAATACGTCCTTGTGCTAAACAAATAATCAGCTTTTATAAATGTGATGTAGGTTTAGATATCATGAGTATAAGAAGTGCAGTTTTCTCAAGATCCTGTTGTTAATCATGTTTCTGTATTAACCATCTAAAGGTACAGGCAGCTTAGGATTGTCATCATGTTTCATGGAATACCTGCTTCAGGAGGCATCGGAGGAGGTACGTGAAAAGATTTAAAGGGTTTACGCTAGAAAAGATAACACTAGCAACAATAATTATCACATTATTTGATAAGATATTAAGACTTTAAAAAGACTTACTTTCACTGCTGGTCTCCGAGATGTTGCTGTTGTTTTTTTTCTTGTGTATATTTCTATTCTTTTACTCAGGGATAAAAAGAAATAAAAGTAATAATCTGTTTAGGCCAGGCTCGATTCCCATCTGTGTGCGCATGGAGTTTGCATGTTCTCCCTGTGTTTGGTGGGTTTCCTCCCACAGTCCAAAGATATGCAGATTAGGTTAATTAGCATTCCCAATATGCCTGTATGAGTGTGTGAATGTGTGTGTGTGTGCCCTGTGATGAATTGGCACCCTGTCCAGGGTGTACCCCGCCCTGTGCCGTAAGTCCCCTCGGATAGGCTCCAGGACCCCCGCGACCCTTAATACAGGATAAAGCGGTATAAACTCAATCTGTTTAGCTGCGTATTATCTTCAGTGGAATTCATGAGACCAAGAGACAGACAGACATATAACATACTAGGCATGGGATTGACCAGAGACCAGCTGATACGATATTACCATGATACCTAAGTGCTGAGTTGATTTGTGTTCCGGTTCTGTAATTATTAGGGATGGGAATCACCAATCACCTCCCGATACTATGTTGTTACTATACCTAGGTGCTATAAGTATTTTATAAGTAATTGTGATTTTATAAATATCCCAATCTGATATTGCATTTTTTCCTAAGTTTGTTACAATTTTAACACTGTAAAAAAAGTTTAATGAGTAACCAAATATAGCCCGTTCATTGTAACATTAGTTTTCTCACTTATAAACCAAACGCTGCATTTAAACAGTACAAACTAACTTCACAGTTGAACAGCATGTATCTCTGTCATCCTCCACAATTATTATGTCTAAATATGATTGGTGTAAGTATGTGTAATGAGTGGGTGTGAGACTAATTAACTCACAGATTTTGGAGAAAAAGGCAGATCAGAGGCTTTTAACCCGTGCGATTTTTGGTAAAGTAACACCATAAAAATGCATTTCTGGTGCACGACTCAGAAGCTTCGGTAGAAAATGGTTTAAGCCAAATACCGATCACGGCCAATCAAACTAAAAACCAGACAATAATAAAAAAAGAAATAATAATTTGGGAGTCAGTGTGGCGATACGTGAATCACTATATTGTCTATATTTTAATTTCATTTTCTCATTTTACTGCACCCAGCTCCAGCCAATAAGCCTGAATTATATGAGGTAAGAATCACTCCATAGAATGAGCCATTAAAATAATTTACATGAATCGACCTGTAATCTTATTCATCCTGATTTGTTTACACTTTTTTAGGAAGTGAAGCTGTACAAAAATGCCCGAGAAAGAGAAAAGTAAGTCTTAGTGCTGATTAGATTCTTTCACTTGTCGTAAAATATTGTTAAAAATAAATAAATAAAATTGACCTGATTGCATGCGGTGTGTGAGATTTGTCCTGAGTTAAATGTTATGGACTGTGTCGAAAGGTACGACAACATGGCCGAGCTGTTTGCTGTGGTGAAGACGCTCCAAGCGTTGGAGAAAGCATACATTAAGGACTGCGTGACTCCCAATGAGTAGGTTATGTTTTTATTTTTTTCATTTTATTTTATTTTTTCCACGTCAGACTTGATTCAACATATGTCACGCTCTTTCAGGTACACGGGCGCCTGCTCCAGATTGCTGGTGCAGTACAAGGCTGCTTTCAAACAGGTCCAGGGATCAGATGTTGGCTCAATCGATGATTTTTGTAGGAAATACAGGGTACTTTCTTACTTTTCCATGAGTGCTTTTTGTTTTGTCAGATGATCCTTGTTCGATTGATTCTCACTCCTTTCCTATGACATGATTATCGATCATCTTGATTTAAAATTTAAGTATTAAAGGTCCACGTTGATGTAAAAGATTTATAATTAAGTTTGCCGCCATGGTCTTTTGTAAACTAATTACCTCCTCTGAATTACAACGTTCCTTACTGTCACAGCTCGACTGTCCACTCGCGATGGAGAGAATAAAAGAAGATCGCCCAATTACCATAAAGGATGACAAGGGCAATCTGAATCGCTGCATTGCGGACATTGTGTCTGTAGGTATCATTTTTTTCCCCCCAATCATGTTAGAGCTTTGAATTTTAAGTATTTCATTCAGTACTTCTCATCGTGCTATTCACTAGTTCCAGGAGGTCCATTAAACTGATTTTTTTTCCGTATAGTGTTTTGTGCCAAGGTGCATTTTATTACACTGCAGGATCCCAGGCTCGATGCCCACATTTATAGTCTGTGTATTCTGCCTCAAAGTGTTATCCGGACAACTACTCTGTCCTAGCATGCATTGTGATGCAGAGCAATCTTTTCAATTAGTTAGGACAGAAGATTTGTCCTAAGAGTTGTCCTAATCGCTTTCTTAGATCATATTAACGGACTAGCCGTACAAAAACGTTTGTGGGAAGTTTCAGTCCTGAACTATTGAGCGACTGCAGTCACAAGTCATCAAAGATATTTATTTCGACTTATTATAGACTAATTTAGATTTATAGACTTATTTGTAATGACTGTTTGGATAAATGCTTATTCATCCCTGATGTCTTTTTTTGTATTTTTATTTTTTTTAGCTCTTCATCACTGTCATGGACAAACTGCGGCTGGAAATCCGAGCCATGGATGAGGTACTCGTACTACATCTGTTTGTGCATTTATATTTATACAAGAAACCTTAAAAGCACAGTCAATCTCAGTGCCAGTCAGTCTAGGCTGTCAGGACTACCTTTCCTCATCAATGTGTTTTTCAGATCCAGCCAGACCTTCGGGAACTGATGGAGACGATGAACAGGATGAGCAACATGCCACCAGATTCAGAAGCCAAAGACAAAGTCAATCTTTGGTAAACATTAATTCTTACCTACTGCTTAAGACATAATATGAGAGCGTATCTGTAGGAAGTAAGGCATGTTTAATGTTTTTTATTTTGGCACACAATATTTTAATTTTCATAATTGTACGAGGGGCATTCAAGTCAAAACCGGGACATACTCATATAAGTTTCTCAACACTTTTGGTTCTAGTTATAAAGTTTTAGAAAAGAAGTAGTAGTAATAATCACGGTATTCACATGTCATCCAGATAAGGATGAGTTTCTGATGAGTTTGTTTTCACCCTTGCGTTGTTGTCTTGAGGAGATGTCACCTCTAGCTTGCTAATTATGGATACATATGTATATGTAACTTTAAAATGAGCATTGTTCGAGTCAAACCAGAAGGGAAAAAATATTCCATAATTGGGAGCTTTAGTGTCTCTGATAATATATCAATCATAAAATGTAAAATGAAGAATGACTAAACCATTATACCAAAAAATAATACCACTTTACAGCGTGCAAGGTGGTTTCTCCAACCATGGCCAGCATTTTCTCCTTGCCTGTGACGGAATTAGCTGTGCTAACACACAATCAACGACCGCCAAGGATTCACATTTGTGCTATAGTCGATGCTGCCTACTGTTACAACACTGTTACATTGTCGCCTGTGACACATTGACAGTATGACACAAAAGTTGTTGATGACACAGTCTGCAAGTCAATTCAGTGGGGAACACCTATGACACGCCTGTGACTGACCTACCTGCACAAACACGCAATATACAGTGTGTGTGTATCCCTGCACATTTCCATCCATGGCTGTTATTGTTTAAACAAAAGTGGTCTAATTGCACATTGTTGCCCTGAGACAACAAATAAAAAAAAAAATACAATTTTAACATATTAATAAAGCATCTTTACTCAAACATGCTTCTTCCTATGTTCATGCACATCACAGATAAGTTTATTTAAAAAAAATTTTATTACCATGTTAAAGAAACATGTTACAAAGTGAAATCTATTTAACCTTTTGCTAACAGTGAGTCCAAGCCAGTTAGGGTCCCCCAGACTAAAGGTCAAACCCACACCCACCTCAGATTTCACTGGTCAAAGACTAAAGACTTTTAGTGTGATGTTTTACTTAAAAATAAAAGTTAAAGGGGCAGTGTGTGGGCCAAAATAGTGGTTTGTTGTCCGAGGGCAACACTATGGCATACAGGGTTAAGAGTCTAATCACCGTACTGTGCTTGAAGTCTTCTATAAATGTCAATCAGTTTTTGTTTTTTGTTTTTTTTCAGTCCCGGTTTGATTTGAACGCCGCTTGTATTTCCTCAAACAAGACATGTCTTTTACTTTATCACTATTTTGAGCCATGAGGTTCATCCTAAGCTCACCCTAAGCTAAAAAGCATTACTGTCTAAACGCTTTCAACTTAAAACCGTTTTTTTTTTTTGGGACCTCATCCTACAGTAGTTCAAGGAGTATTGTAATAATAGAGATCAGCCAAATGATTTTCTTGACTTCCTCTCACCGTTTTTTCCCCCCCTGTTCAGGTTGACCACACTGAGCAGCATGTCTGCCGCCGACGAGCTGGATGACTCCCAAGTCCGCCAGATGCTTTTTGACCTGGAGTCCGCCTACAATGCCTTCAACCGGTTCTTACACTCGTCCTAAACAACACTCTGAAAACAGAACTCGCTTTGTAACCAACCGCTCCTCTGTAAATACGTTCCCTTCGCTCTTGGCCAGAATCCTCTCCTTTGATACAGAACTCTGGCTGTTTGGAACTGTAGTGACTCTCTGTGATCAAGTTGCGATGTGGGGTGGAAAAATCTCTGTCTGTCGATATTACTGTCCACCTTCTAGTTTCTTACCTTTAACTTATATAGTTAAATATAACAAATTAATATTTCTTTATAGCCCTATTTCATAGCTTTCTGCACCAGCTTGACAGAAACCCTCTGTGTGTGTGTTCGTATATTTTTGAGAACACAACAGTGGGACATTTTTATCAATCACCAAAAATTTGGAATTAGATTTCCCAATCCAAAAACATCCAAATTGAGGTACCTTCTGTCCTGGTTTCTCTTTGCAATGATCATATTTTTTACATTTTGCAGTAAAACAATAATCAGTTGGGTTTGCATTAATTCTAATTTCTTTCAGAAATTCCTATTGGAATTAAATTGTTGTGTATGTCAGTTTATTAGGTATGTTAGGAATAGTAACAGAAGGCAATTCAGTATATGCACTCAGAAAAAAAAAGGGCACTAAACTCTAACCTGAAGCTTTTACATCCTTAGTGTTTGTCTTTTACCTGCAAATGTGCATCTGGTGTAGCTTCATTGCTGTTAAAAATAAATTAAAGGCAAAACTGTCATCCTTAAGGATCATTAGGTCATTCTGAATCTTCCATTACATTTGATTTACAATGTTAAAAATTAAATTTTGCAAGAAAAAAAAATTGCCAAAGGGGAAATACCCCAGTGACAAAGAAAGGTACCTTTTAGTACTCTCTTTTTTTTTCTCTAAGACTTTGTGAAACACATAAATGTCTATGTAGGAATCCAACATTCAGTTCTTTGGCAGAATAAAATGAAACAAGTGGGTTTAAAATACTAGGCAAATAAAAATTGTTTTAACTCTAATGTATTATGTGGTTTGTTTTTGTGCTAATACAATTATTATAATTTTTTGGTTATATCTGATAATTACACTTTGTATTTCTGTAAATTATGGGATCATGATATACATGTTCATTTCTGTTCTTTTTGGAGAAATTGGTTTCACTGTACTGTATGCAAATTCATATTTATTAAAACTCCACATTACTATCCCATTCCAGATGTATTCCCCTTTGCTGTTATAATAACTTTCACTCTTCTGGCAAGGTTTTCCACTAATTTTTGGAGAGTGGTGGTGAGGATTTATGCTCATAAGGCCATTATTGAGTTCAGGCAATGATGTTGGTTCAGGAAGCCTGGAGTGCAGGTCCTGCTTTTTCCATCTGTGTTTTCATTATGCTCTCCTATGTTCATATATGACTGCTCAGACACTATAACTGCACACAACTACTATATATTAGACTCTTTTTTTTGGGACTTTTCACATATTGTGATTGCACATAAAGTCATGTGTTTTTGTGTAAAAGCTAAAAATATCCAAACATAATGGGTCTCACTATTAGGCAAATACAACTTAAGACAAACAACATATTAACTTTCACCAGGTCATTTTTATTCAACAAAAATGAAGCATAAAAGAAGAAAAAAAACTTAATTAATATGATAGAGATAATTAATTGATCATCAGCAGGTGTGCAGGCCTTTGTAAAAGCAGATGTTTTGGCAGTTTGCTGGTCTGGAACATTCAGGTGTGTGTGTTAGCTCAATGCCAAGAGGGAAAGACATAAGCAATGGTTGAAGAGAAGCAGTTGTTCCTGCACATTAATCTGAAAAGGGTTATAAAACCATTTCAAAACAATTTGGAGTTCAATGTTCTATAATGAGAACGATATTTCACAAGTGGGATGCATTCAAGACAGTTCCCAATCTTTCCAGGAGTGGACGATCCAGCATGTCCCCAAAGTCAAACCATGCAATGCTTAGAAAAAAAACGAAAAAAAAAAAACGAGCCACATCTCAGACCCTTCAGGCCTCACTGAGCATGTTAAATGTTAACATCCGTGACTGCAGAATTAAAGAAGACTGAAAAAGTGTGGTCTGTTTGAAAAGGTTGCCAGAAGAAACCACATCTGTTTTAAAAGAACATGGAAGCGTGACTGAGGTTTGCAAAACTACATCTGAACAAACCACAAGACTTCTGGAATAATGTCCTATGGACAGATGCAAATGTACAATGTCCATGAATGTCCGGGGTATGTGCAACTGTGCATGAGTGTACAGATGAGCTATGTCCATGAGTGTCCATTACTGTGCAGTGTGCAAAAATGCAGAGATGATTAGTCCTGCATAGTGTCCATAACTGTGCATTGTGCAATGTGCAAAGATGATTTGGGCTTGTTTTTGGAGGCAGGGGACCTGGGCACCTTGCAGTCATTGAGTCATCCACAAAACTCCACTGTATACCAGAGTATTCTAGAGGCAAATGTGAGGCCATCTGTCCGACAACTAAAGCATGGTCGTAATTGGGGAGCCGATGAATTCTACTGTCCATATAAGAAAGGATCTGTGGCGTGCAAATCTCGAAACCTTTTGATACCACCTCATATCTGTGTAAATAGCCTCTTTCCCCATTTCTTCTTCTTCTTCTTCATTATTATCTTATTATTGTTTATTTGTTCAACTGTAGAGTAACTCACCTGAGCCTCACAACAAGCATTCCAAGCATTTTTATTTATTTATTTATTTTTGGCACGTGACAAAGATCTTTGGAAGTTGAACTGGCTGGTTTTTAGTTCCAGTAAAGATGTACATCCAGTACAATTCTGTACTCTTTTTTTCCCCCGTCGACCACATCTTTTTGAAACTTTTTGCCCTGCTTTTCGCAGCTCCTAGCACACCTGATTTAGCTAATCAACCAATTAACAACCTTTACTTAATTGAAGTGGGCGTGGCATGGCATGTCAAACACTAAAATAATATCTGATTATAGATTTGATCCGGTGATTCCTACAAGCATAAGCTTGAGAACCGCTGATTTCGGTCCAAGTGTCACCAGGCGTCCGCATACTTATGATCACACCGTGTCGCGGCTCCTTTAAGAAACAGCCCCTTCCGGCTGCACGTGTCTCCATGGCAACGTCTACAAACCCGAAGCCATGAGCAGCTCCGCGAGCTCCCTGTGAACGAAACAGCAGGAGATTTAATTCAGTTTAATTTAATTCCCTTTCACCCGCACATTGTTAATATGAAGGCTTAAATAAAAGAAATGCGAAGTTTTATTAATTTTTGATATCAGCCAATTCGGTGACGTTAGTCTAAAGCTAGCGAGCTAACAGCTAATGCTAGCGAGACTGTGTGTCTCTCTCCAGGTAGAACAGAACAGGGTGAAGGAGGAAGTTTAGTCGAAATTATTCCCAAAACCTTTCATTAGAAGCTGTTTTCTATTGTGAATGCAAATATTTTTAGCCAAAATTGAGATTTAGATTTAGATCGAGTGACAGAATGAACCTGACTGAAGTGGAAGAGCACATTACAGTGAAGTATGACATCAAGAGGAGACTCGGGAAAGGGGTGAGTTAAACCAGGACAAATCATTTGAAGTTTTCATTATTATTTTATGTTCTCGCAATAGCTGTTACTATTCAGGCCACCGCTGATGCACAGAGATTTTGTGAACATGACAGGAATGAAGATGTGACCCCAGAATGTATGATCCTCGGGTGTCCACAAACTTTTGATCCTCTACTGTTGTGTATATATTTCTTCATTTCTGTAACCGCGTCAATAAAAAGTCAATAAAACTGTACCCGTAAACAGGAGATTAGATTAGATTCGACTTTATTGCCACTGAGCAAAGTACACAGACGAAGCCAATGAAATGTAGTTATCATCAGTGCACAAGTGGCCTATTTTCAAAGTCAAATTTAAATTCAAATTTAATTTGTCACATACACAGTCATACACAGTACGGTATGCAGTGAAATGCTTATTCGACCGCCTGTGACCTTAAAAATTTTAAAAACAATTTACAAGAAATAAGAAAAAGAGAAATAGAAAAGAAACAAGAAATAAATAGCTTAACTATAAGAAAGTAGAACAAGATATAAAAAAAATTCAAAAATATATAAGAAATATAAAGTACATAAGAAATATAAAACCTATCTGTATAAGACAAAATAAATTTAAATGCAAATAAAAGGTGGAAACGAATGAAAAATGTCCAGAAGTGTGCAAATGTGCAATGTGTGTGCAAATGTGCTATGTACACAATAACTATGTATTTGCAATAACGAACAATGTACGAGGGTGAGTCAAAAATGATCCGCACTCCGGTTATATCAAAACTTCTGTTGGCCGCA
>JAOVVA010000030.1:15678427-15689829 GCA_028565275.1 Leiocassis micropogon | reverse complement strand
GGAGACAAAAAGCCACGGCTCAGTAATCCGGTGAGCCCGATCTTACTCCCCAGGACTGAGGTGGCCCAGATGTGACACCCAGAACAAAATCTAATGACCTGCAGGACTCACCTGCCTCAGTTAAGGTAAGTGTTCATGATTTAACAATAAAAAAGACTGGGGGCAAAAATGGCATCCATGGGACAATTCCAACGCCACTGCTGACCAAAAAGAAAACACAAAGGCCCATCTCACATTCGCCAAAAATCATCTTGATTATTATTAAGACTTTAGGGCAAATATTCTGTGGACTAATGGACTTTTGGAAGGTGTGCATCCTGTTACATCTGGCATAAAACTAACACAGCGTTTCATAAAAAGAAAATCATAACAACAATCAAACATGGTGGTGGTTGTTCGAAGGTCTGCGGCTGCTTTGTAGCTTCAGGACCTGAACAACTTGCCATAATTGGTGAACCCATTCTGTGCTCTATGAGAAAATCTTAGCGCACTTGAGTTATGCAGCAGGACAACAATCCGAAACACACCAGCAAATGTCTCAATCATTTGTGACAAAGTATAAAGAAAAAAAAAGGGAGGGGCAAAAACTTTTTCGTGGCACTCTATCTATGTTGAATTATTACTATTTATCGATATATAGTATAGTGCTTATTTAATATCCATCAACATATTCCACTTAACACATTAACTGTTACCCTAGTAACCTTTATAGTTTATCATTCTAAATGTGTTTGAAGAAAATAACGTTTTTTTTTTTACTTTACCCTTACACACAGTTGAGATTGATAGCCGAATGTGTGTGTGTGTGTGTGTGTGTGTGATCAGATCAGATGGGCCAGTTT
The DNA here is from genome assembly GCA_028565275.1 of Leiocassis micropogon. Taxonomy (NCBI): domain Eukaryota; kingdom Metazoa; phylum Chordata; class Actinopteri; order Siluriformes; family Bagridae; genus Leiocassis; species Leiocassis micropogon. The sequence goes on along the minus strand of JAOVVA010000030.1, from coordinate 15,688,987 downwards.
TCCACCCCGCACTGTGACTGCAGTAGTGCTGTGAGCACCCTGATTATTTGCACACGGTTCACACAGTCACACGGCCTCACACAGACTTTACACACTACATATAACTGAGGATTCTGCAAACAGAGAACACACACTCACTTTCTCATGCTCTTCTCAAGTACCGTCGGAGTGAAACATTTCCCCCTCGCTTAATTTTTTATTATTTTTTAAATATATGCTGTTTTTCTTTTCTTAAGAAACATTTTTTAACAGTAGGCCAGGACTAAGTCTTAGTAACGTCATCTAGTATAATCTCATCAGTCTTAATCATGTCCAAAAAGAACGATCCTGAGAAAGAGCTGTTAATCATGGAGAAGGCTGCCAAGATGTACACTGTAACTCGGGAAAGGTAAAGTAGCCTGCTGCATGCATAAAAATTTTTGATTTGGGGATTAAATCTAATTCATTATATGCATTTACTGTGATTTTATAATTTGGACCCTGATGCTTTGGGTTGGCGGGTGAACTAACCAAAGGGAGGTATTTCCTGGGTAACTGGGGAGGGGGGTGGGGTTACCCGGGAGCTTCAGGGCTTTATGCACGAGTCTTTATGCACGAGTCCTTTTTTGGCAGTGTGCAAATTTCAAAACCCATGTTACCTCGGGGAAAAGAGCAGCTGGTCATGTGTTCAGTTAGGTCTAAACACACACACACACACACACACACACACACACACACACATGCACAGCAGTTATATTTTGAGTGAGACCCATAGGAAAATCCTTGTAGATCCTTGAAAATCCATGTAGCCTTTAAAACAAACATTTTTGTTTTGCTGTTTTTTTAACAAACATAAAGTATATAAGGCTCAGGATTGTGCAGTATAGAGTGACTTATCCTTTTTTTCAGCACTAAATAGGCTTTATGATGAACTGGATTTAATTAAATTTGAACCCACTATACAAATGACTAAGCAAAAAAAATTACAAATGGTTCACACAGGCAAAGAAATAGCACAGATACACATGATAATGTTTTTATTGTTGTTTTCGGTTGTTTCTATGACCAAATATATAATAATAATATGCTCATTTTGAGAGTTCTACATTTTCGTGACATTTAAAAAAAAAAATGTTTATCACAATTTTTTAACATCATCATTGACCTATGCTTATGCTATGCCGGCACGGATCTCTACCGCTTGAGTTTTAAGCGTTAAGAAATTAAATATTCATTCAGTTCGGCTTGACCTCAAAATGTAGCTCAGTTTGGACTTGGTTGTTAGTTAGTTTTGGTTCTTGTAGAACTTAATATAAACTTCTGCAACAAGGTTCTTTGTGGCATTTTTACATGTTCCACAGCTAACATCATAAAAAGAAAACTTCACCCGTAAAAGCATCTTAAAGGCCTCACCTTATCTATTGCTGTTGTTAAAAGTGTGTATGGCAATTCAGAGCTCCTGACTAGCCTTGACCTAAGTGCACTTTTCACTTTTCACAGTCGAGACAGACAGAGTAGCCGAATTTATAACTAAAAATCCCTAAAATGTTCTTTGGGTTATTTTTTTATGGGATATTTTCACACCTTTCCAGCCCAAGAGAGACAGACAGTCATACAGATGGTGGTAGTGATTAGTCTGAAAATAGGGGAAATTCTGATTGTTTATTCCCATTTTTCAACCAAAGTGAATCAAACTCTTTAAAGCTTCAGACCCACCAAATCCATCCTGTTTCTCAAAATAAACCCCATAACTATCATATTTAATTGAATGGTTTATATTTATATTGACATTCAGGACTATTTTGAGCTACAGTAAGTCTTATTATTCAGGATTCACAAGATTGCTGGCCATCCTGTTTGACCTTCATGCATGACATTTTACAAATTCTGCATGAGATTACTGAGTTGCTAAGCTATGTATGCATTCAAAAATGTATTGAGCTGGGTATATAAGTTGAGGTATAAGTAAAATATAGTAGTTAATGCAACAATGGTAATTAGTAGACAAATACTGAGCCTACATATTTTTGAACTCCATTCATATTCTGATACTTAAATATAATAAAAGGGCACAAATATGTTAAATAAAAAATGCTATAGCCAAGAAAAAATGTAAAGAAATGTAATATCTCAGTTGTGAAAAAATAAATAAATACAGAACTGTAATCTGTAATGCAATATGACTCTGTTCAATAAACCCTAATCCTTTCAGTAACACTGGATAGGGAACACTTTACATTATTTACTTTACATTGCTATGTTATTATTGAAAGCCTGCCATCAGTATGCAAACAAAAAGTTTGAGTTATGTGTGCAGTTTCATCCTACATCATATCATTTACAATTTGATAAATCAACTCAACTTAGATAAGTCAACTCTTTGATCAAACTTTCAAACTTGCTCTTACTTTCCTCGTGCTTGCTTTTATTTTGTGTACACCTATAGCCCGGTTTTATGTGATTTAAAAATAAATAAATGACATTATTGCATCATAAAATCGATTGTGTATAGTATTTGTGCATAGCAAAAAAAAAAAAAAAAGGTTAATACTTATTTTTATGTTGTTTTCGGTTATTTATATGATATATAATAATAATATGCTCATTTTGAGAGTTTTACTTAAAAATTTTTTTTTTTTACAAAAAAGGTTACTCCTTATTGTATATATGTGATTTTTAGTTTGTCACCTGGATCAGAAGTTTGTTGATGGTGCAAACAAAGCAAATGACCAAATGTGCAATATGTATTATTAATAAGTTCATCTGTTTTTATATGAAAATAATAAATTCAAATGCAATATTTCCCTACGCATGTACTGCTGTTCTCAGACCTTGCTTTTGTGTTCCAGGTTTTAATTCTGAATTATGAACTGACCTTAAAGAATAATATTCTATTTTACCAATCTGGAACTGATGCTTAAACTGGAGATATTCTGGCCTTGATACTACTTTTTTTTTTCTTCTTTTTTTAATATCGTAACTGCATAATCGGTTTATTCTGCCTGAGACTACAGACTGGAGAAGCTACAAGTGAGCAGGCACTCTGAATGAACCAAGGTGTAACCTTAATAATTAATACTACCAATTATGACATAAAATGAATGTAAATATAGGCTTACTTTGCAAAATGTATTTTTAAAAAATGAAGTAGCTGTCAAGAAGCTTAAAGACGTTATGACATTTCAGGGAGTGAAAAAGAAAGCTGCACTGATAGTCACATGTACCTTGCCAGCGAAGTAATTCCCCTCCCCCCCCAACCTGTCTTTTCTTTTTTCTTAAAGATTCTGCATCTGTAAATAGACTAAAGTGATTATTGCAAAAAATTGTAGCTGATTGTGTTAGATATTAAGAATTCAAAAATAATTGATTCATTATAGAGATATTGGCATCAGATCAATTCTAGTCTATATGTTTAAAATTCAAGGGAAAAATGCTAACTCTACTTATCATTACTTCATGTAACCCAAAAAGTTTGAGTTATGTGCATTATGGAAACAGAAACACAGGTATAACAAATAAGAGATGTAGTCTGGCCAAAGTCACTGTTTAGTTGCATATTTGATGCTTTTATTTCTCTTTAGCTGCTGACCAATTTTTTGGGGACACCACAGCACAGCAGATCAGTGGGTCCAAGTATTTGATGTGGCACAGGTTTTACTCCAGATGCCCTTCCTGATATAACCCTCTCTAATTTATCTACTGCTTGGGACTCGCACTAGGGATGCACACGCTCGTGTTAGCTGCGGTTGGTACTGTTGATTGGCACTCAGACCAGGAATCAAAGTTTATTATGGAATCTCTCAGTCCAAAACAAACTGATAAGGATCTCTGTGATGTGCCTGTCGTTTTTGTAGGCTAAATGATGTTTAAATAAATCAAGCAAAGCACAAGATTCTGTTTTAAAAGGTTTATCTTACCATTATTAGATTTTAAGAAATCAATCAATCGATCAATCAATCAAGAAAATGAGTATTTGTGACCGAAACTATGACTAAACAAGAATTTTAGAAGTTAACTCAAATCTGATTGGTTTATTTCCTCTAACAGCACAGCTCTGATGATAATTTAGGCTTAAAGACATAGTCTAGGTTTTATTAATGTTCTTATTTTCATTCATTTTCAATTCTAAAACCACAAGTCATTTGAATATGGGATATGATTGACAGATACTTCACGCAATTTACATATAGGTGTCTGGCTATAGGAAACCTATTAAAAAACATGCTATTGTAAGTCTAATCATTGGAATGATGACGTTCTTTAAGGAGTTGTTTATATTATATTATGTTATATTATATTATATTTACGTATTTTCATAGTATTTATGAAAATTGTTCCCACTTAACAGCTACTTTTCTGACTTCCAGAATTTTTTTGTTTAATTAACTTCGACAAACTAACTTGTTTCACAGATGTTTAGCTTTCACAGCGATTGGTTAAAAAGTACGACTTGTCATTTAGTACTAATCCGTAAATTATAATCATTGCCCAGTTTGCGGAGGTATAATTAAACAATATCAGACGAGATGAATATCTGAATAGTTGATGAATGCTGATATTTAGCACAACAGGACAACCTCAAGTGTGATATTGCTTTTATTTAACAGTTTCACAAACACCATTTATTATCAACAGATTATCATTTGTTTCTTTACTGAGCCAGTTATTTTGTTCCACCAATGCATATACTTCCACTAAGGAACTAACTAACCTCGACTGGTGGAGCTGGTGACCGATACTTAGTGACCAACATTTAATTAACAAGTAAAGCAGTTTTAAATTCTTACAACGTAGCCAAAAGGTGAGGAGAATAAACCATAGAGGTGGTGGGTAGTCCTGTAAATCTCGTAAGTTTTTCTTTATATTCCCACTTATTCCATTTAATAGTATCGGGTCTGTTATCTTCCAGGTTCAATCAATCAATAACAGCTGATTGACCATAACAGCTATGCAAAATAGAATATAAGGGGAAGGGGGGGGGGGTACGAATCAGAAATTGTGTGTGCTGCAGCAATGCAAAGTCAGGGGGCAGAGAGTAGGGTAACTGATATTTTTGCAGCCTTACAGCCTGTTTTAGGGTTAAATCCCTAATAACATTAAACGGAAAGCTAGTGCGTTATGTACTGTGTACAACCCCTTGTCCCACACAAAAAGTAGTGCCCTTGATCTGGGGTTCGAGAGGGATTTGGAATTTAGTCTTTTGTTTGAAGCTAGTTAGCTTTGTAGCCGTAAATAAAAGAACACGGATGGTTAGGGAAGATTCGGAGCGATCACTAAGGAGACGAATTGTTGTTTAAGCTGTTATAATGTTACCAGATGTGTGTTTTTTCACTGAAAGTGTTTGTATGACTGATTGTGAATGTAAGTCTTGGCAGGCAGCTGCTCTCTCCCCAGGACACAGTTAGTGTAATTAAAGATTGTTAGAACACCTGGGACGGGGACTGATACATATAGTAAAACCTCCCAGTGCTGTTACTGTCTATTATCACCACTACTGGAATACCTCTCGTCCAATCAGATTGCTCGGTCGGATCTAACTGTTGTATAAGGGAAATCAAACACTTTGAGCTCAGCTGTAGTAAGTGAAAAGTCCTCTGTCCTTTCAGCTTATATAGCAGATGATCTGACACCTGAACCGTTACATTTGAGAATTTAAGAGCACTCTCATATAAACAGACTAACCCACGATGGAGTATTATGGCCAATATGGCATTTTTAAAAAAAAAAAAGGGATGGATGGGGAGGGGCAATTGAAGGTGTAAGTCGAAATTTTAAAGAAAAAAAACCCTCAAAATTTTTAGGGGAAAACTCAGAATTTTTAAGAAATAAACTTGAAATTTTTGTGTTTAAAAAAAAAAAGTGGGTTTTTTTTCCATCAAGGAAGGAAACATCATACTGATTTGCATTTTCTTTTCCATAATTTGAGTTTTAACCTTGAAAATTCCCGCCCCTCCCCTCCCAATTCTGTTTTTTTTTTTTTTTTAAATCCCATATTGGTCCTAATACGCTGTTGTACTAACCTGAGCAGTATTAAGTAATATTGACTAGGGCACCATTGGCTTCTGTGATGATGTGTCTTCAAACTACATTTTAAAGGCAGCAAATATTCACGTAGTTCAGCAATTTATGCAGTATATGTTTGTCATTTCTTGTTTCTTCCTTTTCTATTTCTAGTATGTCCAAAGGCGAGAAGGACAGTAGGCACTGTCATGACAGCAGCCATGCTCTTGAGGACAGGGAACAGGAGAAAAAAGTGGCCAGGAAACGTCTCTACATCGTCTCGACTATCTGTCTGGTCTTCATGGTGGGAGAAATCTTGGGTATGCCTATTGGGATTTTAGGCTTTTAGGGATATGAAGACAATTCCAATAGCATGTTGTAACTCATTCCCAGTTATGATATTTTGTTTGGTGGTTGTGTTCACAGGTGGCTATTTCGCTGGCAGCCTGGCAGTGATGACGGACGCTGCCCACTTACTTGTGGATTTCACTAGTTTCATTATTAGCCTGTGCTCTTTGTGGTTATCATCCAGGCCTGCTACACACACACTAAACTATGGATGGCATCGTGCAGGTAAGTCTGTAATCATAATCCTCTTTCTCCTTCTCATCATGACTCTGTTTAACACGTGAATATTTTGTCTTCTCAGAAATCCTCGGTGCTCTACTGTCGGTCTTTACAATTTGGTTGGTGACTGGAGTGTTGGTGTATCTAGCAGTGGAACGTCTCATAAGCGATGATTTCGAAATTGAGGGCACTGTGATGCTCATCACCTCTGGATGTGCTGTCATAGCCAACATCATGTACGTATGCTTTTTTGTGCTCTTAAACTTAAAGCCGTAAACTAAACCTGCTCCTAACCTGGTTCTTTTCCTTTATGTTGAATGATTGAACCATAATGATCATTTCTTCCTGTATCACATGTAGAATGGCATTCACTTTGTACCAGTCAGGACATGGTCACAGCCATGGAGGACTTAGTTCTCATGGTCACGGCCACAGCCATGGAAAGAAGAAAAATCCGAGCTGTTCTAGTACTGACTACTACAGTCTTGAAAATCAAGGGCACGTTAAGAGGACCCAGGAAAATGCCAGTGTTAGAGCTGCCTTTGTGCACGTGATCGGAGACCTTCTGCAGAGCGCCAGTGTCCTTGTTAGCGCACTAATCATCTTTTTCAGGGTAAGAGGTTATTCATAAGTATTCTAAAGCTTACATTACCTCCTGTGCAGCCTTGAACTTTAAAGTAGCACACTATAGGCCTAATTACAAGGCATCTGCTTCTAATGGAATGTGCTTCTGATAACCTTATATCTTGCAGCCGGAGTACAAGATTGCAGATCCTATCTGCACCTTCCTGTTCTCTCTGTTTGTCCTGGGCACCACAATCACCATCATGAGGGACATTCTTCTGGTCTTAATGGAAGGTATGTCCATGACCCGGCCTTTGAAGGTTATCAGAGCTTTATATTAAATCCTAAAAACTGAATTAAGTTCAATGTTTAGGATAAGATGTATTGGACTTTTCAGTCTTAAGTCTAACCATGGTTCATGTTAGGAGTTTTCAGTGTGTTTTATGACTCTCATTTGATCTACTGTAATTATGAGCAATGATGATGATTATGTATGTGACTATAACAAGATTATACCTGTGTTTGTAATAAATCAGAGATTTAGATGTATATCTCGCGCAGGGACACCGGCAGGTGTGAACTATAGGGAGGTGAGACAGAGGTTGCTCTCCATTAAGGGTGTGAAAGCAGTACACAACCTCCACATCTGGGCTCTGACCATGAACCAGGCAGTTCTCTCTGCACATGTAGCTATAGGTAAGATAAAAAAAAAAAATTTTGTATAGAAAATTTACACAGAAACATTACATTTTCCATCATTAAAAACAGGAAAGAGCATCAGCAAATATTGTTAGTCAAATTATATATTCAGGACGTAACACTGGGTATTTTTTTCTTTTACATTTTTGTTGGACAAAAACATATACAACAGGTGTTCAAGTCAAACCGGGACTTGTTATGAGATTTCTCGTGAATGAAGGCATAAAACCAATGGACATTTACAGAAGTACAGTTTGGTGATGAGACGCTTAGCCACAGTAAAACATTTGAATTGTGTGTACCTTTTAAAGATGGGTGTACCTCTGTGTATGATGATCTTGGCCGAGGTGGGTCGGAGCCCACTGTAGTTGTTCTTGTGAACCCCCGTATAGCCCTGACCTCGCTCCAAGCCATTTCCACATGTTTGGGCCATTAAAGGAGTTCCTAGTCTGATAATGCCTGCAGCATACTGAAAAAGACTTTCTACCTTGATGGTGTCCAAGCACTATTGAAATGCTGGGATAAGTGCATTAGTGTAGCAGGGGATTATATAGAGAAATAAAGGGAGTTTTTACTCTCATAACTGTGTTCTGTTATTCTGCACAATCAAAAGTCCCAGTTTGACTCGAATGCTCCTTGTATTATATAGTATCCATAAACAGAGTCTTCAGTACTGCTAAAACATTTTACTTTGTTCTCATTAGACAAGGGAATATTTCCCCACATGTTTACTGAGACTATAAATGTGATTTCATATGATTTTTTTCTTCTTCTTCTCACCACTCTTCACTCCACTCAGGTTTGTGGAGGGTTATAGTTGTCCTGTGTAACCGTTTGTGCTATATGAGCTTTGGAGCTCATTGGTTCTTTTAGAGTTCCCTTTGACCCCTTGATTGCTTCCTCTAGCTTCCGTATAGGACCTGGACATTGACTTCTGGTGACCTTCAGTGGATGGTCTCCAATAAGCAATTTATTTTAGAATGGTAATGGTGCTTCACTGGATGATCAAAGTTAGAGAAATGAATAGTTTTCAAACCAAATGATGACATGATACATATACTTCAATATGGAATTGATCCCACTCTTCTTGAAAGGCCATACACAAGATTTTTGACTGTTTCTGTGGGAATTTGTGCCCATTCATTCTGTAGAGCATTTATGAAGTCAGGCACTGATGTTGGACAAGAGTGCCTGGCACACAATCTCCGATTGGGTTCATCCCGAAGGTGGTCAATGGGGTTGAGGTCAGGGCTCTGTGTTTGGGTCGGTTGAGTTCTTCCACACTGAACTCATCAAACCATGTCTTTATAGTCTTCATGTTGGACTAGAAAATGGCCTTCCCCAAACTGTTGTTACAAAGTTGGAAGCATAGCATTATCCAAGATGTCTTGGTATGCTGAAGCATTAAGCTTGCCCTTCACTGGGGATAAGGGGCCTGATTGAAATACCTGAATTCAATGATTAACAGGTTTGGCCAAAACCTTTTGCGCATCTAGTGTATGTCCGCTAACAAATGGGCTCAGTGATGACCATTTTAGTTCTTCCACTCCAACCTTGGCAAACTGTGTCTTCATGGAGCTCGATTTGCATACAGGGAATTAAGATGCATTCAGCTCCATTGAAATTGTAATAATACAGAATAAAAAGACATCCTAAACAATTGTATGCTTAAATGTGTCAGTGTGGAAGAACCACAAAAGGGTTTGATGGTCAGGTGTCCAAGTTTTGCCATATCGTTGGTAATTTTCACCACATTGACTCGTGTCACCATCCTTGTCTTCTCAGATGACACTGCAGAGCCACAGCTGGTGCTCAGAGAGATGACCCAGTCCTGCTTCACCACATACAGCTTCCACTCCGTCACCATCCAGCTGGAGCAGCAATCAGACCAGAGACCAGACTGCAGCCTCTGTCAGGACCCCAAACACTGAAGCAGTCCAAAACAACAGTTATAATATCAAGGACCTTAGTTAAAATCTTACTGTAATTCAGTACTGTATTTGTATCTATCTGGAGTAATTCTGAGTAGTTTGGTTAGTTTTATCAGTGAAGATTGGATTCATGTGAAGCCACATGGGTTTAAATCCTGCCTCTGTGTATTTTCATCTATACTTTGCTCTATAACTCAATTTATTACATGCTACAGTGAGATTTGTTTAGTGTTTAATGTTTATTAGTAGAACAGAATACAGTCTCAGTATACAATTTATAATAAAAAAAAGCTTTACGAATTGAAATGCATTTTGTAAATGATTTTTGATAATGTGACATTTTTATATGCAATATTATTATCTTGTTATGCTTCTGTATGTTATGTTGTGTTGATTATTCACAGTGTTGATTAATAAAGTGCTGAAATTGTACAAGGTATTATATTGGTATAATATTTTATACCAATATTATAATGCTAGCATTCTCTGTGTCTAGTCATTGTGTATGACACTGTTATATACATACATTATAGGACTAATAGCTATACATTACACTACTACAACTACTTTCACTATTATACAGTATGTTAACTAGTCAAAACTTTGGACACACCTTCCTGTATGCAAAGAAAATATATTTCTCTATATATTGACTGTCCATATATTGAATGATTTAGTGTTCTGATCTAAATATATTTACAATATTGTGAATAATATATATATATATATATTACAATATATTGAAAAATACAAACCGGATTCCAAAAAAGTTGGGACACTATACAAATCGTGAATAAAAACTGAATGCAATGATGTGGAG
>JAOVVA010000030.1:15662855-15673421 GCA_028565275.1 Leiocassis micropogon | reverse complement strand
ACATGTAAACCTGTTTTAAGAGACTCATTAAGCAATATTAGCAACCTTTAAAATGGCATAATAGGGGCACTTTAAAGTCATTTGAAATACATTTATTTATTTATTTATTTCTAGTTTTTGCATCCGAAAAAGGCTTTAAAATACGAATGTATGGCCTTGTAATGCACTTAATTTCTCTCAATCAACTTTAATACCCCTATCTCACCTACGCGGTTTCGCGCGGTGGCCAGAAGTAGGGTTCATCATGATTCACCTCGAGTTTTGGCGCTGCGATTATGTTTCCATCTTACCGCGCGAAAAATTAAACATGTTTAAGCCACCTTAAAAACATGTTTAATTTTTTTGGCGGACCTTGCAGAACTTCGCGGAACGTCGGCGGACAATCGCGGCGGCTCGCGGCGCCTAACACCGCATCTCACTGCGAGTCAAACCGCATAGGTGAGATGGGGGTATAAGGTATTCCTTGTATTGTGAATAATGACAATGTTTATTTTTGATAAAATGCTGTGTGCATTTAAAAAATAAAAGTAGATTTTTCTAAAAAGAAAACCAATTAATCTTTGTTTCTCTTATATATTTTACATTGCTGTTTAATTAGTACATTTTACCGGATTGCTTGATTAATCGATGAAATTTTTGGTAGAATACTCGATTACTAAACTATTCGATAGCTACAGCCCTAATGCACAGTATGTGCATTTGCAAGTTGGTGTTGAAGTTGAAATTGGAGTTCATTAGAAATGTTTTTTTCTCTGGACAGAGACTCTGATGCAAACTGAAAGGAGTTCGACTCAAACTCTTTAACTCAAACTCATTAATTCGAAATGCCTCTTGTCTTCTGGGTCACCCTTAGTGAACTGCTTTATCCCTGTCAGACTCATGAAAGATCCATGGCTTATCTGGGTATCACTGGTTGCGGGCAGGAATACACACTAGAAGATTTTAAACATTCATTCTAACACACTCTGTCCTGTTTCTGTGTTGTAGGCATGAGACTGTGTGACCCTGAGTAGCTCCCGCTCCAGCACTTCTTCCCTTTCTGACCTCATGACCACCCCACCGCTCGGGCAGTTCCCTGCTCAGCAGGCGCAAGCAGCGCGGGATGTAAACACAGCCTCGCTGTGTCGCATCGGACAGGAAACTGTGCAGGACATAGTTTTGAGAACCATGGAGATCTTTCAGCTGCTTCGAAACATGCAGGTGAGGACGAAGTAAAGAAGAATGTCTTGAAGATAGAGACTGTAAGGAGGGTGGGGTCAGGCATTTTGTGTCCATTTATTTTGTTTTGGGTTGTTATTTTAATGACTTCAGCTGTGTATACACACAGACACACACCTGCATGGTCACCTCAGTGAATATACACTGTATGTGTTTTTTTTTTTTTGCATGTCCACAGCTACCGAACGGGGTCACGTACCATCCTAACACGCATCAGGACCGGCTCGGGAAGCTGCAGGAGCACCTGCGCATGCTGTCCGTCCTCTTCCGCAAACTGCGCCTGGTCTTTGACAAATGCAACGAGAACTGCGCTGGTCTGGAGCCCATTCCTCCTGAGGTTATTACACATTTTCACACATTTTTTCTTTTTAATTTACACAGCAAAAGGTCACAACAGCTCAAAGACCAAGTAGTACACATCCTTAAATAATAAACACAGGCCTTTTTTTTTTTATTTTTTTTTATATTAGTCCAGATATTTTCTAAATGCATGGTATTGCATCAGTCCATGCAGTTAAAATTTTCTAGTTTGTTTGATGTGAGTTTATTTGTATCCAAAGTTTATCCACTCTTTCTTTATTTAGTCCTGCTTTTTGGGCTCTATGTTCAAACCCACAGTTAGTGGTAGTGGTAAGTGGTCTGGTTTGGTTTCACTGTTGGTTCCTAAAAACAAAAAACACTCACTTACTCTCACACTCATTTTCCAGGAATATACAGTGAAAAAGTGAGTGCTGACTGATGTCATGTGTGCGCTGAGGCTAAAAGTCACATGACTTCCGATCTGCCCATTCTCATTCTAGTCACATGAGCGTGTACAGGACATGCATCCGATCACCACATATGAGAGTGAATCTGATTTAATCTGGAAAACATCAGATATGTGCATTCAGACAGCTCTGAAAAAATCAGATCTGTTTACATTTGGGTATCAGGAATCGAGTCACTTCAGTCTGGTAATTTGAACATAGCCTTAGACTCAAAGTTTGAGAACGCAGTGCAGCTATATATCTCAATAAATTAGAATATCAACGTAAAGTTGATTTATTTCAGTAATTCAGTTCAAAAAGTGAAACTCATGTACTATACAGATTCATTACACACAGACTGATATATTTCAAGTGTTTTTTTTGTTGTTTTTTTTTACTTTGATGATTATGGCTTACAGCTAATGAAAACCCAAAATTCAGTATCTCAGAAAATTAGAACATGACTTAAAAACCAATAAAAAAAAAAAAAAGATTTTTAACACAAATGTTGGACTACTGAAAAGTATGAACATACACAGCACTCAATACTTGGTCGCTGCTCCCTTTGCATGAATTACTGCAGCATAGCGGTGTGGCATGGTGGCGATCAGCCTCTGGCACTGCTGAGGTGTTATGGAAGCCCTGGTTGCTCTGATATCGGTCTTCAGCTCTTCTGCGTTGTCGGGTCTGGTGTCTCTCATCTTCCTCTTCACAATACCCCATAGATTCTCTACAGGGTTTAGGTCGGGCGAATTTGCTTGCTTAGTACTTTTGGCAGTGTGGACGGTGCCAAAGTCCTACTGCAAAACGAAATCACCATCTCTTTAAAGCTGGTCAGCAGAGGGAAGCATGAAGTGCTCTAAAACTTAACACAAGGAATGCAACAGTTGTAGCCCATGTCCTGGATATGTCTTTGTGTGGTGGCTCTTGAAGCACTGACTGATTTTTTTAAAGAAATGAGCACTTAAAATATATCAGTCTGTGTGTAATAAATATATTTGTAAATATGAGTTTCACTTTTTTAATTGAATTTCTGAAATAAATAAATTTTTTCGATGGCATTCTAATTTATTGAGATGCACCTGTATATGAGTTGCAGGAGAACCTTGATTGAGGTGCAAGTTGACAAGCAGGAAATAGTTGACTTTGTCATTTATTTTTAATTCTGATCTGTTTGAGTAGAGTCTAAAGATGAGAATCTGGACTGACTAAGGGACTAAAATGCTACTCCATCAGTCTCTTTAGTTGAGATGAATTTCCACTATCACTAAGGCTACAACTAAGAATGTTTAATCTATTGTTTATTTTTCAGACTAGAGTTATTAATCTAAAAATATTTTTCCTGGTTAATTAATCCTTTGTCCCTGATAAATAATAACCTTAAAATAAACTATTAATCTATCAAACATTTATTCAAGCATTTTCTTGTAAAAATTTTATTTTACAAATGCATTTTCCAGTACAGTGACTGAATTTCTATAGAACAAAAGTTTTTATAGGAGAAATTCTTGCACAGAGCTTTGCCTCTTCCTGAGACACAAAGTAAAGACACACAAAATAAAATCGATGACACATTTCTTTGTGCTTTCATCACTTGTTGGTAAAAAAGGGCAAAGAACTTCTGCTTTCACTTATTTTTACATACGACCTATGACTACAAGAAACATTTCAAACTTTAACTTGTACCTTATGATAATGTTCAACACAAAAGTTATAGCGTTTTTTTTCTTTTTTTTTTTTTTCTTCGAGTCTCACAAACTTAATTTAAAATTGAGGTGGATGTAGAAGTACATTAGGTCTCGGTTGTTATAGATTTTCTTGCTCTGCACACCGACAGTGAAGTTTGCCACCTGGAATGCAAGTACAATGTAAGTTATCAGAGCCAAATTCCACAACCTTCAATCCATGCAAAAATGCATTCCAACGTTCATCTGAGACTAATATTAAGCCTCTGCAGTCCGAACTGAGCTAAATCATGTTGGTTTCTTTCAAATTACAAGGTATTTAGTACAAATTGAAATGTATTAAAGCTAGTTCCAGAAACAGAAAATAGTTACATTTGGAGTAAATACTTATGAGACTCAACTCAATTTTTGCATGGAATGAGGATTGTGGAATTTGACTCGGATTACTTATATTGTACTTGAGTTCTGTGTGACAAACTTTACAGTCCTTGTGCAGAGCCGAAAAAATTTATAACAACCAAAACCTATTGTACTATATTATACTCATGGGCATAAAAATTTAGATTTAAGAACAATCCCGTTAAGATTTATTATTAAGAAAAGATGATATTTAACATATTCTTCTATTAATTACAGTAGATAGTGTTGTGTAATGGGATGAGTATGATTTACTTATTTGGCAAGTGGCGATTTTAAACCGGAAATGCATTCCATTTATTATGTATCTGCAAAATGTTATGTCCCTTGACTTGCAGCATAACATAATGAACATCTATGGCATTTTTATGAGAGCATAGACTATAAAACTGCTAACTACTTGGAAATGCGCTGGAAGTAGCGCTGCCATACAAGCCTCTAGTATCTGGTCTAGGAAATTTTTTATTGAGTTCTTGTCTAAAAAACACAGAGAATGCAACTAGTACTCTCAGGCCCTGATAACAACCAACAGTCAGACTAAACTCTCTGTAATAAATACTTGTGATGTTGTCTTGTCGTTTTTGAAGTTGAAGAACACTGGGGTGTTTTCTTTAGAGATATCTGTGAATAAGCGTTGTGCTGCTGTGGTAGATTATTTCAGACTTACACAGCATGCAGAGCACCTTTTATGTAAGGTTTAAAGAATTTCCACAGTTTTTGGAATAAAGTCAGTTTTTCACAACACCACCGGCATTATCGAGGATGAACAAAAAGATTGCAAGGCACCGTCACATGGCATGTACACTCTCCAGTCATGAAAAAGGCACACACGCCAATATTTCATTGGACTGCTGTTTGCTTTGATTACAGCATACATTCGACATGGTATTGTTTCAATGAACTGCAGTGTCACAACATTTCTTTTCATCCAAAGTCCCAGTAATTTCTTTCCAAGATCTCGTATTGATGATGGGAGAGTCGGACTGCTGCGTAAAGTCTTCTCAAAAAACTTTTTTTTTGTTTTTTTGCAATTTTATTTCACCAAACGTTTAAGTGATCTCTTATCATCCAATTTTTTTTTTTTTTTTTTAGACCTAATTTCTTCCTCAAAGATGATGGGCCACTACTATCTTTCCTGGTTATAATAATGCATTGGACAATTTTAGTAGTTTCAGCAATCTCCTTAGTTGCTTTCTCTGACTTGATTAAATCAGATACAGCTTTGTCACTGCACATGTACAGTATGGTACAAGGCAACGAAATACAGTTAGCATCTAACTAGAAGTACATTTGTTGCAGTGAAAAATAATTTGCATATGTAAACAGTACATAGAAAAGAATTTGTATACGATGAGTGCAAATAATTATAGGTGGATACAATAAAGGAAGGCGTTGTATACGATGATAAAATTAATTTGCATATGTAAACGGTACACAGTGAAGGAGTTATGGACAATGAGTGCACTGATTATATCAACGATTATGATTATACACTATATTTCTTGATGCAGTACAATAATTTGACCCTTCTGAAACATGGTCTTTGCCACGCCCACAGGATATGTCTTCTGACATGGTTATTTAAGACATGAGAATCTCATCGCTGCATCAGTTACAGTTAAATAACTTTTGGGAGCTGAATCATATTAATCGCTACAGTAAATATCCAATAGAAGACTCTTTTTTTTTTTTTTTTTGCCTAGGCTGTATATTAATGTAATCCATTACCTTGACATGTTGTTCCAGCCCTAAACAGCTGTGAATCACAGGTAGACTGTTAATTTGATTAGATTTACTGCCATTATGATTTCTGATTTGATTTGATACAGTAGCACTAATGTTTAGTGTCTGATTCATTTCAAGCAGCTGTGTTTCTTATAGGTTTAAAAGTATTAAAAACTACTGAAAGTATTTAATAAGCACAGACATTCTTTAAAATTTGTGTTGTTGATTATTTAAATGTCATGACTCCTACAATCTTTATTTCCCTGTCAATCTTCTCCTCCTCCACTCTCCAGTGCAAATATTTGTGTAAGATTGAAGTGTTTTCTCTTTACTGCTAAAGCTAAATATTTTTAGAGGAATTCATCAATTTTAGACCACTTAAACATTTGCAAGTTTATGTCAATAATTTAAAAAGTGTGAACCGATTCTGGATCAAATACTTACCCAGCGAATCAGTTAATCACTTGAATCAATTATTAAAAGATTGATTGAATTCGCACAACTCTAATGAGCAGGCAGTCACATAACATTGTGGGTAATGCTCAAGAGCTCTAAAATAGACCAAGTTTTCAGTAAAAAGAGGTTCAAACATGATTTTTTATTTTTTTAAACTTCTTGGTGAGCTCATGCTGTGGTCTTGGCTTGGCTAAAAGGAGAGTTTTTGCACTTTCATCGCTTTGCCTGAGATTTATTTACTCTTACGGACGCTTATACTGTCGAGTTCTGAACAGTTTGTCAGTCATCGATTCTAAATTCTGGTTTCATGTTTTTGTTCTGCAAATCACAGAATATGATGTAGGGAAAAAAAATACACTGTAGTGAAAACCAGATGTCCCCCTCTCTCCCATAAATCCACCTCCTTACTGTCAGCATATTGGGCATTCTGTAATAAGTTTATAACTTGTAATTGTTCCCTTTTGTGCTTCTTGTGCTTTCACCTTACAGTACAGTACTTGAAAACCTCACGTTCAAAATACAACAACACATCTTTCATTAGAATTATGGAGTCGTCTTCCTTGAGCCTCACTGACTCCTACAAGGAAAGGCCTTACAAAAGAAACAGCTTTGAAAGGGCTTTTTTGACATCGTGTTTAAAAGCTGCTTTTGCGAGGATGCGTACGCTTGCCAAGCTTCTGCCGTTTGACTTCATGCGCTCCATAAGTTCTTCTGAAGCTAGCTCTCCAAACAGGAAGTGGGGCTAATGGAGTCACGGGCATTACCTCATCACCGCTCTAATGAGATTCAGGCTGCAGTATGAACAGCTGGCACAGTGGCTTTGCATCAGCATTTTTCCACCGCCAGCAGTCACCCCCTCCCCCCCGGTTCCTCAGCGGCCTGGAATTTCCTGCACTGTCGAAAAGAGCCAGTGTGACTTCGTTTACCACTTCACTTTTTCCATCTGTTTTTTTTTTCTTTCCCTCCTCGAAGTGAAGAAAATAAGTGGACCTCATTGAGTCATTCTTCTCTGTCGAGTGGCAAATCACACCATCACTCATTGTCCAAAGTGCGAGTTGCTTTACTCAGACTGTCATGCCGTCACACTCCCCTTGCCGTCTAGCAGAAGGTCACTTATCAGGAAAACTTTTCAACAAAATGTTGTTGTATTTGCCAAAGGTTTAAATTTGTCATCCGTAGCAAGAGTGGAGGGTCGTCATCACATCTGTGCAGCTCACATCTCCCAGCTTGATCTTGATCTTGCAGATTTTTTCCCTGTGGCTTTCCTCTCGTGTTCTCCATGTTTCTCCATGTTACCTCCCAAAAACCAGTATGTGGCCTTTCCATGCTGAAGTTTTCCCCCCTTACACACGAATGTTTTGCCTGTGGAATAAACTGGTCTCTCATCAAGGGTGTATTCCCGGGTCACGCCTAGTATTCCCGGGATAGACTCCAGGATAAAGTGGTTAGTGAAGATAAATAAATAAATTGATATATGATGAATGGACTATAAATGGATTCCTGCCTTTAAAGGCTGCTCCGTTCTCCAGGATGGAAAGGCATGAAAGCTATAAGTGCTTTTAGTTTTATTAAAAAAAAGAAAAGTATGCATGAATATGCAGAAATCTGTATCTCCTGGTTGGTTTTAGTTGACAAAGCAATACAGTATGTAATGCAGGTAAACATCGTTGTTATAGCAAAACTAATTAACAAGTTGTGAAAGTGATGTAATATCAACTAAAAGTGCTACGACTTGCAGTTTGTGGCGTATTGGGGTTAGCAGTATGTGGAGCAGTGCGGCAATCAGCACAAATCAGCCATAACGTTGTAACTCAAAACATTAAGTCTAATATGGTGTAGGTTTCTCTTGTGCCAACGGGGCAGCTCTGGGACGTTGGCGGCAGGGTTCCTTTGGGTGATGTGGGTTGTGGATCGGACTCGTTCGTCGGGTGCACTTCCAAGGGTGTTTGATTGGAATGCCTTCCTGGGAAATTTGAATTTGGGAATTGGTCTATTTGCCTGCTGAGCTCCGTACAAAGTGTGCCGTGGTGTACCGGGACTTCTGGGGCCTTTCTATCATCGCCAGCATCGACTTATTTTTTTCTTTGTCGCATTGGCTTTTTTGTGGGATCGGACCAGACAGCCTCACCGCTTGCTGCCATTACAACCATAATGGACCTTGTGTTTGCTTCTAGATAAATTAATAATCAGTGTTAATGCATTAAGGTTATGTAGGGTTAATGTTTTGGTGTAAAGAATAAAGATTAAAAGATGTTGTGTGAAAATATACATGCAGGGTGTATTGTGTGTGTTGCAGGATGAGGGTTTTTTCTTTCTTTCACTTTAGTTTATTATTAGTCTTAGATTGTGTGAAGTGTCTGGCGTACAAGTCCGTGTGTGGAAACTGTTACTATAGAAACAATTAATTAAAACGAGCGCGTTAATATTACCCTGGCGTTCATGTCGCGTTACAGATCGACTGTCCGAGCCGTGCTGGTATACAAACATAATACTGTGCGTACAGTACGTGCACTTTGCAGATTAAATAAACCGAATGTGTAGGAAAATGTAGAGCATGAAGAGTAAAAGATTTTAGAGTTAGTTGAAGTTGAATGCGGTTATGCATCGACTTCCCGAGTCTTATAGAAGTGAAATAAATGTACTGAAATTTGCTAGAAGATGAATATTTCAGAATATATATGTATTATTTTTTTATTTGAAGGACATAGAGCTGTGCTTCAGGTTTAGAAGGACAGCGCCAGGACGGCTTTCTTATCCAGCGTGATATCAGATTGCTTCTCCAGTGTCAGAATAGCAGCAGCAGCATCATCATCATCTTCATCTTCGGTTCTGTGCACCAGCAGGTGTCAGTGTGCCTTAAGATTAGATGACTGACTACGCAGACCGTTTGTCAAGGCTGTTTCAGGATGGAAGTGTTTACAAAAAAAAACAAATAATAATAATAATAATAATGAATGAATGGAACTGATTGAAGCAAACACTGTGGATGGAGGATGGTAATAAGGGAGATGAGCGAAGCACAGTGGACATGCCGGGGCTCACTTCATGGATTACAGTAAAGAGAAGACGAGATGAATTATTTGAAGGTGCTGGGGCAAACAAAAATAATCAGAGGAAGTGATGGGGCATGGACCATGAGCTTAGAAACAACCCTGTTTTTTTTTTGGAAAATGTCAAACGGTTTGAAAATTCTTCCAGAGTTCTTTCTTTCTATCTCTCTAGTGTTTTCTATTTTTAAGAAAAAGCTGCCTCACCAAGCAGGCTTGAAAGCTAAAACTTACTGACAGCTTGGCAATCTAATAGTATAACTGTTAAAATCCAGGCGGCACGATGGTGTAGTGGTTAGCACCGTTGCCATGCACCTCCTGGGTCCGGGTTCGATTCCCGGCCAGGCCCGATTCCCATCTCTGTGTGCATGGAGTTTGGATGTTCTCCCCGTGCTTGGTGGGTTTCCTCCAGGTACTCCGGTTTCCTCTCACAGTCCAAAGACCTTCATTTTTCTAATTGCCATTCCCAAATTGCCTGTAGTGTGTGAGTGAGTGTATGCGTGTGCGTGCCCTGCAATGGATTGGCCCCGTGTCCAGGGTGTACCCTGCCTCGCGTCCTAAGCCTCCTGGGATACGCTCCAGCTCCAACTCCGCGACCCGGAATACAGGATAAAGCGGTATAGACGATGTATGATTGAGTAAACTGTTAAAATCCAACAACGACAGCATAAAAATGTGAACCATGACATCATCTCTGGCGAGCCTATAGGTCATTCGTTTTTAAATTTTGATAATTAGAACTTGAGCTCAGTATTTATATTTACTTTTTGTAATTTCTGTTTCTTTTCTACATCTTCATAAAGAAATACTTACCTAGTGCCAAACCCAAACCTTGATTATCGGTTATGTTTTAATATTAAGATTTAAAATGACTGAATAATAGTTAATTATAGCACTTTGCTTAAAACAGGCATCTAAAACTTGGATGCGTACTTAAACTTTCATGCACTCTGCCACCCTACAGGAAAAACAAATAGCCATAGATCAATATCACCGTGCAAATGTGTACATTCTCTGACAATATTGCAAAAGTGTAGATGATGTAACATGTCATGAAAAAGTTTCATATCACTGTTTAATTCAATTAAATTTTATTTATATAGCGCTTTTAACAATGGTTATTGTCTTAAAGCAGCTTCACAAAAATGAAAAGAAAATTAGAAAAAAAAATTATGGAAGTCTGTGTGTGTGTGAGGATAATAATGAGATTGTCTCTGATGAGCAAGCCAAGGGTGACGGCGACAGCGGCAAGGAAAAACTCCCTGAGATGGC
>JAOVVA010000030.1:15639651-15662755 GCA_028565275.1 Leiocassis micropogon | reverse complement strand
ATAGGAAGAAACTTTGAGAGGAACCAGACTCAACAGGGAACCCATCCTCATTTGGGTGATAATGGATAGAAATTATATAACATCATGTGTGTTATGCACATGATGTTATATAATAATCTGTTTTCGCCACCAGTTCTACGAGGCACTGGATGCGTTACAGTATTGTTCATGAACTGCAGTGTAACATGGCGTGCGTTAAAATATGAACTGTTCAAATATTTTTTTCTTTCTTTCTGTCTATAAAATGCCATTTATAGTTTGTTTGATATCAACACATATTTTGAAACGTATAAACAAACATCAAACACTGAAAATGATGAGCAAACATTTTACAGTTTAAAATTCTCATGACATTTTTGAGCGTGTTTAGACCCCCAAAAAGCCCTGAATGGGGGGGGGGGGGGGGGGGGGGGGGGGAAGGAAGAAGAGGGCCCTTCACATCTTGTCTTGACGATTCTAAGTGAATTATGAGGTGTCGCAGGTACTCATTAGTTGTTTGCATCAATGTTAAAGTTTGTAGGATTGCCCTCCCTTTTTTGTTTATTTTTATTATTAATTAATTTATAATTTTATAAGTATTTTTTTAAATATTCAACATATCAAATATATTAGTGACTGTTGGTCTAATTTCCCAAGATCACTTCAAATGTGTCTTCAATCCTCCTAAAGATTCTAAATGTGAATCATCTCAGTTGTGTCTGATTACATTAATATTATTCCTTTCTCGACTCTCGCCTTTTTTTTTTTTTGTTTGTTTTTAAATCATGCAGCATGATTTGATCAAAATTGAACGGCTGCATTTACATATGTATTTCATCTAGTCAGTAGTTATTCCCTGATTTGTCTCGACCCCCCCCCCCTCCCCCCCTCCCTTTTGCTGCAGCAACTTATCCCCTACGTGGAGGACGACAGCTCCAAACTGGATGAGCGCGTAGCCAGTCAGATGCGTTCATCCAGCGAAGACAGGAGAGAAGTCATCGAGGTGAACAAGGTCAGTGCCATGAAATCCAAACAATCCAATTGCCGTTTTTTTTTTCCTGCCTAATTTATCCACAAGACCCACAAGATCAATCGGTATGACCCCGAATCCTGCCTAATCCTGCTCAGTGCCCCGTCTTCTGCCCGGACATGTTTCTCATTGAAAATGAGCTGTGCTTCGCTTGTATAAAAGCTCCGGGCTGACCAAACGAGCAGCTGCGAATGACATGCCGGACGCAGAGAACGTGGAGTGGGAATAAGGGACGCGGAACTCGGGGGAGGTCAGCGTCACGGCCAAATGTGGGGAGCAGATGTCAGGCAGTTCTCTGCATCTGCCTCAGCTGTGCCTCCGAGCATGAAAGGAATGAATGGATAGATGGGATTGGTGGAATATTTCCAAGCAGGCACACAAGGGACATAAAATATTACAAACAAGCAGCAGCACAGAGACGGAGAGAGAGAGAGAGAGAGAGAGGGGAATTTTCTCAGGAGTAGGATTATATGGCGTCCTTGCAGTTTTTATAAAGAAAAATTTGTAAACGACCATATAGCATACAGTACATACAGCATGTCGTATGCTTTTTATTTTTCTTTCTTTTTTCTTTTTTTTTTTTAACTCTGTGTCTTCCCAGTTTAATTGCACATACTGTACTGTCTCATGGGCTTTGGTGGGGTGCGAGAGTTGTCCAGCTGTGTGTGTGTGTGTACTGTAGTTTTAGTGGTAATCCTTTCTGGAGCTGTGAAAGATGGCCCTGTCGTCGTTATCTTTCGATTATGGTAATTGCTGTTCGTCAGGAGTCACCTGAAATATCACCCCACAGTCCTCCGAGTAGTAGATCGACCTTCGTCCTTTCCACCATCCGCGTCAGACTCGCACGTCTCCGGCTTCTGTCGGCATCTTTTATTTATTTATTTATTTATTTATTTAACGTCCTGTCCCCTTCCCCTCCCCTGTTGGGGAGGCCGAGAATGATTTGTGCGCCCCATTTGCTTTGTTGCATTCTTCCTGTCTGGTCTCAGGCGCATTAATTGCGGACATGCGTCTTTGTCCCTGACTAAAAGAGCCACCTGAATTTCTCGACGAGTTAATATAGGAACAGCCGCGCGAAAAACGCTGAACACAAGCAAAGCTGATCTAATCTGCAGCACCGAATTAGTTCATTACAGTGCTCTAGACAATTTATAACACCACCTGATCTCAGAGAGAGAGCGCAAACCCATGTGTGTCTGTCTCTGTGTGTGTGTGTGTGTGTGTGTGTGTGTGTGTGTGTGTGTGTCCCAGCAGACCAAGCTCGTCGACGCTGTGGTGGCGGGTCGTCTCTCTCTCTCTCTCTCTCTCTCTCTCTCTCTCTCTTCAGAGGAAGCTGTTTGATTTAATATCTCTCTAAGTGTGAATAAATTCCTGTCACAGCCCATTAAAAAGGCCTTGGAGAGATCGCAGCTCTTATTAATTCCATGGTGTTCCTCTCCGCTTTCGTCTCTCTCTCTCTCTCTCTCTCTCTCTCTCTCTCTCTCTCCCCCATCCATCCCTTTCCCTCCCCCTCAGATTTTTTAATACCCTGTTAATTACCGTGTCTGTCCTCTTTATTCAAACGGGAAAGTGAGATATTATAGAGGAGAATGTTTGTAATTTCAGACAGGACTCTGAAAGGGTGGCGAGCACATAATGAGCAGGGTTTTGGCATCAGGCGCCGCGTCTCTTATCGCTGGAGCGGCGCTGGGGTTGTGGGGACTGATAAACAAACGCACACACAGCTGTAATGAGAGCTGGCTTGTCTCGCTACAAACACACACACACCAACACCAAACTCTCTCTCTCTCTCTCTCTCTCACACACGCACACACACACACAAACACACGTACACACCAGACTTTATACTTTATACAGTACACTTTTGTGGTTCTCTCTTTCCAATGATGAGCCACTCTGTGTGTTTCCCATGTGTGCCGAGACGAGTGTGCTGTAATCGGATAAACGGATAAGTACAGAGCGATCACAGAAAGAATTATAACTCTCTGATTAAACCGGAGAAATATATATCTGATGTGCATTTGCTGTCGCTCTGTGTCTCAAATTATTCAATTCAGTTCAGTTTTGTTTGTGTAGCGCTTCTAACGATGGTCATTGTCGCAAAGCAGCTTCACAGAATCAAAAAGAAAATTGAGGAAATGAGTTTGAAAAGTGTGAGGAAATGTGTTGTGAATCATAATTATTAGTTTGTCCCTGATGAGCGAGCCGAGGACGACAGTGGCGAGGAAAACCTCCCTGAGATAGGAAGGTGGGAAGAAACCTTGGAACTCATCCTTATTTGAATTATAAACCCAAACTTTATAATTACATAATAGTAAGATATTATAAAAGATTATTAAATGTATTATTTATCTCCCTGCTTGTTTTAGTAATTGGATAAAAGCCAGTGATTACTTTAATAAACCAGTAGTTATTATTTAAGAAGCGATGCTCCAGCAAATACAGGAATACTCAAGATTATTTCTTACTAGCGTAAGTATGCGTTGTTGATGGGTAAAGAGTTTGTAGAAATAGTTAAAAGGTTAAAGTTAATAAAAAATCAGCTGATCTTTAATGTAATCAGTGATATTATTATTTCAGGTTAAAACCCACGTACATGTCTGTCTGTTTTTCTGTACAGCAGAACTCTCTGTCTAACTTATTAATACAAAGAAATCCCATTCTGTAAGGTTGAGTATCTTACAGAATTAATATCTATTGGTGCAGGTGTTTGTTTACATTGAGACAGTAGCGCATTAGTAGCTTATTTTAAAGTAGATTTCACTTATGGTGCAGATTAAACTTAACAGGCAGATATTTAAGGACCGTAAAAGATTCATTAAATTATTTAAAGTGAACGATTTAAGATTTAAGATTCTTTAAAGTGAACAGTTTGATGCATGCTCAGTGCGCTGGCAAAACTTCCCTTCTACTCAACATTTTTATTCCATTTATTGTGCAGGTTTAACTTAAACCAAAATACTGCCAAAGTTGAATTAAATTCTGTTAAGCCAGTTTTGTGTGATGCTGTGACTAAATCTGGCTGGACAGACAGACAGACAGAGATTTTCTGAGAGATTTGTTTTGGATCGTCCAATATATGAAACGTAAAGATGAGAGTTCTGACCAACATACGTAATTAATTGATCGCTTAAACTATTTAATTGTTAATCAATAAATAAATCACTTGCACTTTATTTCAAAGCTTTGAGTAACTGATCAGAAATGATCGTCTCTGTTCCATCCTCTTTTTTCCCGTCTCTGTGGATAACATCAACCGCAAAAATCTCACGCATCAGTCAGAATAGCAGATATACGATTTCCTTTTAATCCAAAGCTATCACTGCCATTTTACCTTCTTTCCCATAACAGAAGATAGAGCGAAAGCCCTTTCCCTCAGATCAGACTTAAATGTGGAATTAGCGCTTAGCTCGCTCTGACAGATCTATCTCTCTCGCTCGCTCTGTCTCTCTCTCTTTTTTTCATGTTGTCAGTAAAGCGATCCATCAGAAGAGATGAAGGCGCTCACTGTGAGAGAGATACAATTCAATTCAGTGCCTGGTTTCGACTTTATATAGAAAATATGCTTCGTTGTAGGAAAGCTTTTTACATCCAGTGAGCGTTGTAATTGGTTTTTAAGCATCGGCAGTGATTTTAAAGATCATTTACATTATTGTTTAAAAACAGCATTTGTCTAGTCGTCTGGCGTCGCCTGTCTGTTTCCGATTGCATCAGCGTTTGCTGAAAGTGGAACTCATCCCTCCTGTGGCCATCGTGCCTCCCACTCGGTCTTCTCTCTCCTGCTCGTCCTTCACCTTGATCCTGTAATCTGCAAGGAAAGCATGTTTGCTGTTCTCCATCTCAGTCTGATCACAGAGGGGAAGGCTTGAATTTTTTGTAACTTTCGCCACCAACCACCCGTCTGTAACTCTAGCTGTTACATAAGTTCTCATATTTTACTTGTTCTTTAACAAGTTAGAACCCCCCACCCCATCCCACCCACTCAGATGGGGTCTGGTCACGGAAGTAGCTCAAGTGTATTGTACCAAAAATAGACACTGCAGTGCACCAGATACCAATATTTTATATTTATATTATAAACAATATTGTCAGTGTGTAAGTGAATGTAGAAAATGTCTAAAGTCTAGTATATTGTGTGTGCGGGAGAAATGAATCGGCTTCACCGGTTTTAATGAACGAGTCCGGGAGCATGATAAGAGAAAAAATGTCTGATAAAATAATCCTGATTTTGTAAAAACCTCACCAAAACACAAGTTCACAGTCCGAAACAGCTCTGAGCCAAAATGGCATCCGTCCAAGCGCACAGTAAACATCATGTAGCGTGGTCCCCCCCCCCTGATGTCCTCCCAGGCTCCCTTTAAACGAGGTCAGCTGACCTTGCTGCGTCAGCGGGATTCCGCTCACGATTTGAAGACCATCACCAGAATATAATGCGGAACCAAAACACCAAACCTGTTTTTTTATTTTTTATTTTTATTAATATTTTTTATTTTATGCTTTATCTTGAATATTTGTGTCTTGAAACTTTGTCGGACTTACGAACAAATCCGACTTATGAACGTTCTCCCGGAACAGAACTTGTTGCTGAGCCACGCCAGAGCAACAAAGTAGGGGAGGAGCTCTTCTTATATAAGGTCACAGTGGAAGGAAAATCTAATTGGCTTGTTTAAGCCCCTAGGCAGTAAAAAAAATGGAAAAATGAGAAAGAGCAAGGAATGTTTTTTCTTTTCTTTTGTACGTACTCACACACACACTGGGAAACAATAAGAATTTAATTATGTATTTGATTGTTTTTTGGTCTGTTTTTGTAAACATAAGAAAAAAATAGTGATTTTCTGGCCAGGCAGATGAAATGAAAAGAGAATATATACTAGCAGACCATGTGAAATTAATGAGAAAAGAAAGATACTGGCCTTGGATGGATGCATGCCAATCAAATCCCAATAAATCATTATTATTATTATTATTGATCAGCATCACAGTGTGCTGTTAGTTTTTTTTTTTTTTTTTTGTACATCAGAGCGCAACGGTCGATATCTTGGCTAAACTGCGATTGAAAAATGATCAAGAACACAACTTGAATCAATCAAGAGTCTCCGTTATCGACAGTACATTGTGTACTCTGCAAAAACACAGTAAAATTTAATTATTCCTTTTCTTTTTCCCGTTTTAAAATGTCAAACTTCGTGGGGTTTTTGCCTGCTCACATTCCGCTATCTAATCCTTGTCGAGCATAATAGAGGACGTCACAAAACATGCAACAGCGCACCACATCTGTCCTCTTTTTAGTAGCGCGGAATTGTGGGCGCTTTGCTGCAGCTTTGATCTTACTACTTCAACCAACGAGTTCATTTTTCATTTGCTGATGATGTCCACCCCTCGCCGCAGGAAGCTGCCAAGCTTGTGCACATAGTTTTGTTCCAGCATAGCAGCAGCAGCAGCATGAATTCAGACGTCTCCTCTCGTTTGTGCTGCACGACACGCTGGCTGACTTCAGCTCTGGAGGACTTCTTGAGAAAATGTGAGTGTCTGCACACTCCTTCATTATATCTCAGCAAAGATTTGTGAGGTGTTGTGGGAGGAGGCACAGCGGTGGTATTAGTGAAACCCTTCCCTGCCTTCATGCCCTCATCTGTTTAATCTGTTTCACCTCACTCCTTGACACTTGTGATTTGCACTCCATCTGCAGGAATGGAAGCTGTGATTTATAATTCTCTTCGATAAATGAGATTAATGTGACTATAAATTGACTAACCCCTGATGACTTACCTCATCCGGAGTAACAGTTTTGTCATAGTATATACATTTTTCAATTAAACCTGCAAAACTTTATTTCAAATAGGAATACGCTGTGTTTAATTTTGAGTTTAAATAGTCCAGAAATGTTTTATTTCTCATACCATAGAACTAATGGATATAGTTTATTATTTCTAATGGTAATGGATATAGTTTATTATTTCTTGAAAAGTGTAATTTAATACATTTTTTTCCATCTCGGGGAGCTTTTACGAACCAGGTTCATTCCCGTTATAAAAATATCCACGGGCTGGTCTTATGGCCAAAGAAAACGTTGCCATTGGATTTAAATAAGCAAATACTTAAAGAGCCTTTGATTGGGAAATTAAAGCAACAATTGAAGTGTTTCAGCTGGCAAGAGTACTTTAACTCTAACTAATGCAGCAGGTACTTTTAATTTCTTAAGCAACCATGTTGGAAGGCGTATCCTGTGGTCGTGGAAAAAGATGCTACTGTGTTATTGATGGGTCAGATTTTTGGTCTGCATCAAGCAAAGAAAACAAATATATTTCTGGAATTGGGTAAAAACTTGTCCAAGGAAGGATAGTGCTGAACCATCTACTTGGTCTGAAAAAATCCTGAATGACTGTGTTCAGAGATCACTTGGGGAAGTTGCATTGTAAAAAGGAAGGCACATACTGTACTGTCAAATGTACCCATCATGCATAGGACCCACTGTTTAAGAAATGTTATGATCCGGTATTGCTTTAGGTGGAAAGTCGTTGGGGTATGTTGGAGAAGACTGTATGGGTGGTATGACTTTCCAGTCATCAGTACAAGATCTCAGCTGAAAATGAACCCATTCTGGATGGAAATATAGGTAGTCCCCTTTATAGCCTTACAAGTTACGAATATCCTTTCCTGAGTTCAGTCTAATATGTTTTTTGTCAAGTGGATTGGTCTGCTTTACATTGTTATATATGTGTCAAAGGCGTATAGAACTCACTTTGTTGGACTTAAGAGCAAATCCGACTTAGGAACGTGTTCCCGAAAAGGAACTCGCTCGTAAGTGGTGGACTACTTATAATGGAAAATGCGAGACAGAATCAAAGCTTAATGCGGTCTAATGAAATAAGTGTGTGCGACTATTTTTTTTTTGGGGGGGGGCATGACTGATTGATTATTATTCTGTAAATTAATTTGCTAGTGTCCCAAGAGTGGGAAAACAGCATCTTGCATTCAAGCTACTTGTATGGTGAAAGGTAAAGCTGCAACAGGTTGCACCTATTATACATTCTAAACCATTAGCCTGAATACACTTTACATCTCTCTGCAGGCCACCTTTGGCCCTGGGAGCAGACTTTAAAGACTCCTGACTTATATTATTAAAGCTATAAACCCTTGTTCTTTTGCCCACAACATATTCTTTTCTCTGTCTCTCTTCCTCTCTGGACGGGGTGCCAGTCCATCCATCACAGTGCACACATGCACCCATAATTTGGAGCATCTTGAGGCAATTTGGGAATGCCAATTAAGCCTAATCTGTATGTTTTTTTTTATGGATGGATGGGTGGAAACCGGAATACCAGGAGGAAACCCACTAAGCACGGGGAGAACATGCCAACTCCAAACTCTGTCTTAAATACTTTTTCCATGTCTGAAAACATAAAACAGCTTTGTCCAAAAGTACTAAACAAACCTCACAGAAAGCTTGATAACAACAATCAGACTTGTTTTTAATCAATCGATATGAAGCGCCCACCTCGCCAGTCCCTGCGTACGTTGTTGTTATGCAATGAATTTGAAACAAACCCACTATCACATTCCCTGTTGAATAAAATCTATTATCGTATACTATATGTATTGAATGAATGCAGCAGTTTGTTCTGCTATAGGATAACTAATCAATACTTGGGTGGTGTGATAAAAATAGAGCAGAGAATTCAAGGCTTAAAATCCAGTGGCTTGACCTCGAAATATACGAAAGAGCTAGATTTCTTTTGGTTAGCTTTTGATCTTTTGTCACATATTATTACCGATGGTCCTTTTGAGCTTCAGAGAAAAGCAAAGCAGAAAGGAGAAGCAAAACGAGGTGCCGTGTTTGAACTCTCGAAACAAAGTAGTACAACAGGAATATGAAAGGTTTTTTTTTTTTTTTTTTTTGTGCCATCCTTAGATTTTAGCTGATAAGTGCAATGTAGCTGATAGATATTCCTGTGCTTCTTTGTTGGGGCAGATATTTTCATATTCCTCACCCTTGTCAGAGATGTCTTAAGTGTGTGCGGCTGTCTGTTTGAGAACTAGACAAGCTTGACAAATTGGTATACCAGCGCTTATGCCGTAATGTCTAGCGGCACCTTTGGCATAAATTGTTCTGGACGTGGAATCCTACACGATTGTGTCCTTGCTGCAAATTTTTTTCAGTTTTGCCGTGACCTCCTCTTCCCACCTCATCCCAACGGTCCTCAATAGGGTTTGAGATCCGGGCCAATACGCGATGCCACTGAAGCAGTGAAAACTCGCTGTCATGTTTCTGGAGCCATCCGGTGATGATATTCTCCTAGCGACACTGGGCATTATCGTGCTAGATGTATTCATCCGAGTGTGGCTAAACTGTCACCAGGGGAGCGATGAACTTGGTCAGCAATGATGTTCAGATGAGCCATGCAGTTTGGTAGCTCTCCGATGGGTATCATGGGTCCTAAAGTATATCAGGAAACGTCCTCGACGCCATCACACTGCCACTATCGGTCTGTTGTGTTCACATCAAGTGCGATGACTTTGAGTGCTTAATCCAGTTTAGGTGCTCCCATGCCTGCTGGAGATGCACTTTCTCTGCTCAGTCTTTCTTTGCTGACACTGTCAGGGAAAACGACCTGGTCTCTAATGGGCTCTAAAAGTTGAAGACCAAGTTCAGTAATTGGTGTGCGCCAAACAGCCAAACTGCTGTTGGAACTTGAAAGGAATTTACCTTTATTCCTGCTATTCGCTTTTGACCTTTTGATAGCATACACACCTTGCTTCCATTTACAATACAGGTCCTGTGTCGTAGGCGGCTTTTCACACCATTCTCAGTAACCCTTTGAAAAACGGTCATGTGTTAAAAGCCTTTTTTGGGGGGGAATAAAAATGCGGCGTGAATGAACTGCCAGTCTGGTGGCTTTCATGGAGTAATAAACTCCCTTCATCTTCAGGAAGTGCTTCATCCTGGTCAGGGATGCTCCACAGCTTGTCTGGGTGTTTTTCTTAAAGACGGGAAGAAAACCGGGGAACCCTCAGAAACCCCACACAGACACATGGAGAACATGTGAAACTCCACACAGACTCTCTAACCCGAGCTCAGGAATGAACTGGAGCTGTGAGGGTGTAGCCCATTGTGCCATTGTGTCGACTTGTCATGCATGTGGAAAAAATTTTCCAAGATCATAAGCGATTCGAAAAAGAAGTATTTATAGTTGTTGATTACGGAGTGGATCTAGCCTCTAAGTACTTCCATGCCTGCTTTATGTGAAAGCTTGCTGGAGCTAAAAACTTTATTTTGAAAAAGAAGCATTTTTTCATCATATGGTCATATTCAAAAGTTAGTTCTCCCTTTTTTTTATTCTTAGCTCCAATAACTTGAAGGAACCCTTTCAGGTATGACTTTATCAGCCTCTCACATTAGTTTATTTCATTCTTCTTTACAACATGGCTTTAGTTCATTAAGGTTTTACACAGCTCTCTTAAAGTCCTGCTGTAGCATTTCAATTGGGTTGAGGTCTGTCCTGTAAAGCGGTCCCGATAGTGAATAATCCTAACTTCCGAAATTTTGTTGCTCGTTTGCACATTTGCACGTGCATTTATAAAAACGTAGATAGTTCCCAGCTAGTCGGCTAATTAGGTCTCTAAGTTAGCTAGTTAGTTTTTGTTAACTTATGTTGTCATGTCAATCTGCCCT
Source organism: Leiocassis micropogon (assembly GCA_028565275.1). Lineage (NCBI taxonomy): Eukaryota > Metazoa > Chordata > Actinopteri > Siluriformes > Bagridae > Leiocassis > Leiocassis micropogon. Next base: position 15,652,073 of record JAOVVA010000030.1, on the reverse strand, counting down.
GTCTCAGCTAGCCAGCTACTGTAATTAGGCTTCTTAGTTAGCTAGTTAGAATTTCTGTTAATTTATGTTGTAAATTTATGTTGCATGTAGCACCTTCGTCCTGGAGGAACGTTGTTTCGTTTCACTGTGTACTAACTGTATATGGTTGAAGTGACAGTAAAGCTGACTTGACTTGACTACTCAACAAAACAGAGTTCACAGTCCAATACAGTGGAAAACTTTGACCGAATGCTGTCTGGGATTTCCCTCGCTTAGTTTGCATTCCTAGTCAAGTCAACATCTGTGTGTGTATGTGTAAGAGAAAGTCGTCCTACACGATAACCCCTTCCTCCTGTCAGAGGTGATTTAAAAGTTAAAAGTGCAGGTTAATTAGTTTTATTATTACTTTACATTTACATTTTTTTTTTATATGAATATTATTGGGATGTGGAACGAATAATTGAAGTTTCCGTTATTTCTTATGGGGTAATTCACTCTGAGACAAAATGTATATTTGTGTCAAAGGGGTATTTTGTCGGCCCCCGATTTACGAACAAATCCGACTTACGAAAGTGCTCATGGAGCAGAACATTTATAGCAGAGTTCAGGTTGTCCTGTACTTACATACACTCAATGACTTCAAGGTGCCCAGGTCCTCTGGCTGCAAAAAAACAAGCTCAAATCATCACCCCTCTATCTCCATGCTAGAAAGTGGGTGTGAGATGTTTCTGCTAAAATTATGTTTGGTTTTCACCAAACATGGTGCTGGGCGTTAAGGCAAAAACAACTCCACTCTGGTCTCATCTGTCCATAGGAGACAGATGTTTGTCCTTGTGGTTTGTTCAGATTCATTTTTGCGAACCTTAGTTGTGCGAAGAGAATTTGCATTGCATTTCCTCTACATGTTTTTAAGGATGTGTAGTAATGTGTGTTCTTTAAATGATAATGCATCACATATCTGAGCATGACATGTACTTCATGAGGAGACATTAAGTCAGTTGTTATCTGCATAAGGAATTGTATATCCAGTCTAGTGATTTGTACTATATGTGCCATAAATATATATAATATATATATATTTATTTTTTACAGAAACTCAAACAGAAGAACCAGCAACTGAAGCAGATAATGGACCAGCTCAGAAACCTCATTTGGGAGATCAATTCCATGCTGGCTGTGAGGAGCTAAAAACACACACACACACACACACACACATATACGCATACTAGCTCGCTCACGGCCCACTCGCAAGACCTACTATTGTCTACACACATTGCATTAATGAGATATGTTTTCACTGAGTGTGAAGTGGAAAGATAGCAGAGACAGATGAAAGGTACTGGGGTGAAAAATTGCACGAGGGAAGGAGGAAAAAGAAACGACAGAGTGAAATGGAGTACATTTTTTTTTTTTCACCGCTCGTTCGTGCCACACGGTTGAGCAAGGATTCAGTTTATCTGCCTTGAATTCGATTTCGAGCGTGAACATTTCAAAGACAGGGCGCATCTCTTATTTGCTGTGATGAATTTCATTCTTAATTGTATTCCAAATATTTGTAAAGCTGGAAGGATAAAAGGAAAAAAGGACTTTTTTATTAAATTAAACCTTTCATAGTATAATATGTAGCAAGACTATATGTTACAGTAAGTAAGTAATATATGTTACAGTATATTGCAGTGTTTTAATTTGTATTCAATGCAAACCCCATGTAATGCCAGAAATTCTGGCAGCTTTATATTGCATAATTAGTAAACACTATTATAAATAGTGCTTTAAAAAAACTTTTTTTTAATTATTATTATTATTTGTATTTATGATCTGCTGATTTGATTGAAGACTTGGAATTAGTTTTTTTTCCCATATAAAACTGTGTAGCATAAATAAAGGCAAAAGTGTCACACACTTCAGAGGCACAAAAAAAAATTGTTTTTGTCTTTGAATCTTAAGTAGAAGCTAAAGCATTTTTTTGTTTTTTTGTTTCTGAGACGCATTTCAAAACAGTTTGGAGTGTTCAGACTTCCAGAACGGGCGCACGATCCTGACCGTCCATCAAACAAGGAGGCTGGAAGAACATACACCCGGGTCCATAAGTATTTGGACAGTGTCAGATGCAATCAGGATATGATTACAGTGGAAACTTTTAGTTTTTTTTTTTTTACATTAACCACTTTTTTCCCCAGTCTCTAAAGTCCATTTTTAAAGGCTCAAAAGTATTCAGACACTTGCTTGATGAGACGTTTCATGGCCCATTTCTTAATCATTTCATGACAGAAAAGGAGCGATAAGGTCTGGTGTTCAAAGAAACTCTCAATATACAGTTACTGTTGTTATTACTGTCCATCCAGAAATAATTGCTGCTTATTGATTTACTTTAGGCGGGGCGGTGGCTTAGTGGTTAACACTGTTGTCCTTGCACCTCCAGGATCCAGGTTCGATTCCCGGCCAGGTTCAAGTGGGTATCTCTGCTTTGTGGGTTTCCTCCAGGTGCTCCGGTTTCCTCCCGCATTGCAAAGACATGCAAAGACAGATTAGTTTATTTGGCGTTTCCAAAATGCCTGTAGTGTTATGAAGGAGTGTGTGTGCGTGCTCTGCGACGGATTTACACCTGGGAACCGGAGTACCCGAAAGAAACCCACCAAGCACAGGGAGAACATACAAACTCCATGCACACAGACCCTGAGGCGAGACTAGAACCCGCAGCCCTGGAGGTACAAAGTGACAGTAATGACCACTAAGCCACTGTGCTGCCTACCTCAAATGCAAGCAAATATAAATTAAAAATAATTTTTAAAAAGATAGATTTGGAGTCAGTGAACTGGAAAAAATTAATCACGTTATGTATCTGAATACATTTTTTTTCCCATCATTATGATTCATTTTGAGCCACACCACCTGTGTTTGAGGAGAAGGCGTGCGATATCCCACTGGCATTGCTGTGCATGAGAACGGGCAACATTCCAAACTACCTGCTTTGCCAGAAGTGTCAAAAGTATTAACAAATCACAATGCAACAAATCAATCAACAAAATAAAACACACTCGGCTACCATCAAATATGACTTTTATTCATTTTCTTATAAATCATTCATACAAAATTGGCATTATTCTATTTTCTTTATTATCTCTATAAAAATTCTGTTAATTACAGGAGAAAGGAGGGTGGACAGGAGGGTGCAAAGTTGTTTAAAAAAAAAGAAAAAAAAAAAGCAGTTCTCAGATGCTGATGAAGTAATCCGAAGTGGTCATGCAAGTCCTGCAGATGTGAAAAGGAACCAACGAGAGCTCTCAAAGAGCCTCCAGTGTAAGTGAAGATGAAGCTGCTTCTGATGCGGCATGTTACGTTTTTCATCATTAACGTGAAGTGGTCATAAATTCAGAGCCCAAATTTAATCAAAGGCACAATCACGGCAAAGGTCACTGCTCATGCCCGGTCACGATTCTTAAGTGCTGTTTTACTTATTGCTAATCAAAGTGATGCAGGAGATTTAAGGAAAAGAAAATGCACAAAAAAGGAAGAAAAAAAATATCTCTCATTCATACTTGATAGTAGTTGTACTGTAGCTTTAAAAAGGAAATCTCTCAGACCTAGAATTCTCTGAACCAAACATTGTAAAAACAAAATGGAACAAAAAAAAAAAAAAAGCAGAAAATGACCTCAATATGAAAAATATATAACAAAAAAAACACATTAGCTGGAGATAATCATTTTCCTTATGGCTGCTGGTTACCACAAGTCTTTGGTGACAGATTATGCAGCAGCAGCAGCAGGCTGAGCCTTAAAATAGAAGGTGCCAGTGAATGATAATAGTGTCGGAACAAATTGTTAACACTGTGAAATCACAATCATTGGCTGATTCGGGATTTATACTCATCACTAACCCCTAGGTAAAGGGCACGTTCGGATGAGCGGGACGTCCTTTATTAAGTTTGAGCCGAAAAGAAAAAAAAAAAGAGCACATTTTGTACAAAATGCTGCACAAATGTCAGAACATTCAGTCTGTGTGAGCGTGTGAGAATATTACAGATATTCGCAAGAAAATAAATACAGATCTCTAGCGAGACCGTGTTCCTCAAACGAGATGGCTGGAACAATTCACTTCAATCATAGATGAATTACTGTAAATCGAGAAAGATTTCTTCATATGTGCACCAGTGTTTCCTGCCAGCGCAATTATCTATTACTCTTTAATTACAGCCATCCGTCATGTTTAAAAGAAAAATGGATGGAGAAATTAAATACGGCTAAACAGTCTTTACTCTGCTTTCATAACACATGGTGCTGCAAATCAAAGCCTCAACCGGTGTAATAATGGATCCTTATAAAATCCCAGATCAAGACAGTCGAGAGACGTTACAGCCGGCAGACACGTGCGCATACATGCAGAAGAGCTTCAGATTCGATTCGGGGTGTTTTAGGTAAACGAGCTAAAAAAATTAAGTCACTTCTATCTGGAATTGTCTCGATAATTACACGTATGTACTGTATGTAATCTGTAAACATAAAATAGCCTGAAAAAGGAAAGAATACAAAAAAAAACAGAACAGTAAATCCTTCGCTGTTAAAAAGAATTCTTTTATGGAAACATTTGAAATTTAAGTGGATGTCGAATATACTGTAAGAACTCAATGTAGTGTTTAAGTTTAAGAGCATGAGTTGTTTGTAATGGTCGCTGTGGTTAAGAGAATGAACAGAGGCTGAGAGAAAAAAGGACTTTGGCTCACAGCTGGCTCACTAAATCCTATTCACCTTCCATAAACAAAACAAAAAAAAAAGGCCACCTAAGCACACTGTTCCCATGTTCAAGGACTTGTGAGAGAGAGAGTGGGGAAGAGCTCTGCTCTGATACCTAACACTACAGCACTGCAGAGACGTACAGAGGTCTGACCATCATCCTCATCGCCATCATCATCTAACCATTCCCGTGATACCATTTCACTCATTGACCGAGGATGCAACTTAAAAAAAAAAAAAAACAATAAAAAGAAAACACAAATTTGTGCACAGGCAGTGTGTGGAGATTAGTAGTTGTACATGGATGTGCATCACAGTGAACGCTATAAAAGGTGAACAAATGAGGCGGCGTCACGACTCCAGCTCGTTCTTTAACAACATCTGCCGTGGAATTTGGCCTAGGATACACGACAAATCGTGTCCCGATCAGCACAGAGTGCTTTAGGAGCGCCGTTTAGGCAGCTTCATTGGCCTGGTTAAGCAAAACAGATGCCTCGATCCTCCAACACATTTTGGCTTTTCGAGAGACAACGTACAAGTCAGAACTGGTCAAGGAAATTCAATGCATAGAAGTCTAGAATCGCAGCAAGAGGCAATTAGCAATCTTGGCACTAAAGGAATACAGATTTAAAAAGAAAAAAAAAAGAAAGAAATCCTCATGTTAAACAGACTTTCTTTTAGACACCAGTGATGTGAAAATTAAGAATTTTTTTGTGTGTGTGCAAAAATTCCCCTTGAATTCTGATCATGTGACTTCTTCCCGTATAATATGTATACTGCTTATGTAGTACTGAAATGATCAAATAAAATAAGAACCAGCTGTTATAAGATATGTAAAGTGTACACATAGAAAATAAACAACGATCTCATCTCCAGGTCTTCGTGTGCGAGGTGTGAAGAATGCGAGACACATGGAAATGTCAGAACCTTCCTGAAACTAGGAGCTAAAGATGAATTGTGATTCAGATCCTGATGTAGTTTGATGTAGATGTGCGTAAAGACACGCTTGATGCAATGCATCCCTCCTGCCTTCTCCCATATTCTCTCGTGTGCTGGCGAGGATCTTCTGTCCCTTACGGCATTCATTAAAAAAAAAACAAAAAAAAAAACATTCTTTCAAAATGTCTTGTGGTCAAAAGTGTGCTCCGGGTGCGTATGCTTGTATGTATGAAAGCACCCAGAGAGTGCTCGACGTTCTGCCAGACTAGTCACTAAGAGTTCACACTAAGTGGAATAAAGAGGAGGATTGGCACCCGCCGATTCCCGGGTCTCCGCCCTCCTGTTCTCCACCGAGTATCCAAGTGCCCCCTGCTGTGCGCTCAGTAGGGGGCGCTCGTCTGGTCAGAGACGCTCGATTTCCCTGTATTTCTTGCGAAGGATAGAGACCTGGTCTTTAAACAGGACCGGATCCAGTCTCATTTGCGAATGGACCAGAGGCATAGAGCCAAACCAGCTGGCGAATTTGTTCATGCAGGTCTGGCGCTGGGCGAAGTGGTCTGGATCTGCCCAGCGAGACGCCCGGGACGACTGGAGAGAGAGAAGAATGAGGGAAATTTCAGCAATAAAGCAATACGTACATCACTCTCGGTGCATCAGTCAAAGTTTTATTGCTATATATGGACAAAAGTATGTGGACTCTACATCACACCCATTTTCATTCCAGATAAAGTCCTCCTTTTGCTGTTATAATGAGCTACACTCTTTTCTCTAGATTTTGGAGTGTGGCTGTGGGGATTTGTGATCGTTCAGCTATAAGAGCATTGACTCCAAAAGGACCTGAGGTAGAGTAAGTTCATCCCAAAGGGGTTAGGTGGAGTTGAGGTCAGGGGTTTGAGCAGAACACTCAAGTTAAGTTCTTCCGCTTCAAATCTCTCACACCATCTCTTTGTGCAAATCGGCATCGACATGTTGGAACGGGTTTGGGCCTCTTAGTTCCAGTGAAGGGAACTTAAGGCTACAGTCTACAATCGGGCTAAAAACATTTGCAGAGGAACCAGATGTAGGTGTGATGGTCAAGTGACCAGAAACTTTTGTCCCTTTTGTCTTGCAAAAGTATTCATAGCCCTTAAAGTGGCACGTAACTGTCAAGTGGAAGGAAAATGATAAATGGTTCCCAAAATTTCTTACAATAAATATATAAAAAATGTGGCATGCATGTGTATTCAGCCCCCTTTACTCTGATACCCCTAACTAAAATCAACTGCCTTCAAAAGTCACCTAATTAGTAAATAGTGTCCATTTGTTTGTATGAATACGTCTTTGCTGTGAAGCCCTCAGAGGTTTGTTAGAGAACATTAGTGAACAAACAGCATCATGAAGCCCAAGGATCGCACCAGACAAGTCAGGGATAACGTTCTGAAGAAGTTTAAAGCAGGATCAGGTTTTTAAAAAAATATATCCCAAGCTTTGAACATCTGACGGAGCGCTGTTCAATCCATCATCCGAAAATGGAAAGAGTATGGCACGACCGCAAAACTACCAAGGCATGGATGTTCACCTAAACTGACAGACCGGGCGAGGAGAGCATTAATCAGTGAAGCAGCCATGGTACTGTAACTCTGGAGGAGCAGCAGAGACCCACAGCGCAGGTGGGAGACATCTGTCCATGGGACAACTATTAGTCGTGGACTCCACAAATCTGGCCTTTATGAAGGCGTGGCAAGAAGAAAGCAGTTGTTAAAAGAAAGCCATAAAAAATTCAGTTTGCAGTTCCACATGGCTTGTCATCATGTCTTGGTAGGTTTGCAGTCATACCCCATACTCTTTCCATTTTCAGATGATGGACTGAACAGTGCTCCATGAGATGTTCAAAGCTTGGGCTATTTTTTTTTTATAACCTAACCCTGCTTTAATCTTCACTTTATCCCTGACCTGTCTAGTGTTTTTCTGTTTTTACATTTACATTTTTGTTGTAGTTGTAACGGGACAAAATGTGGAAAAGTCCAAGGGATATGAAAACTTTTGCGAGGCACTGTATTTAATATACTGTACTTCCAAATGATTTCTAATAAAATCAAAGGAATACTCCATCAGTTTTTAACCTTTTTCGAGTGACTACCATGGTGAGTGTTTCCAACCAGTCTGTACAGAGCGTAATGGTTATAAATCTGAAAACGTGTATTTAAACCTTTATTGACGGAATTCAGCGAGAGATCTAACACATGCTTATTGAGCTGTGGGTCGATACCCTTTCAGTTCTTTTCACAGGACAGGAAAAATATGCCAAAATTATCTGCGGTAATCGCAGACACACAGTGCTACAGTAACCCTTTAACCCACTCTACAGAGAATCAATAATAAGCAATAAATGTGTTAACACGAACTGGAGCGTAGGAAATAAAGAACAGTACGTGAGACTCTTAACAGACTCATGCTCCTGAATTTGTCGTACCTGTCCCATCATGGTCTCCTTGTACTGCTTCTTCTGTGTCACTTTGATGGGTGGCAGCTTCGTAACGGCCGACACCAAGAAGTTCATCAGGATGTCTTCGCAGTTAGCGAGCTGATCCACCATGTTCTTCAAGCTGCTGGGCAGGAACTGGGTGTACAGGTAATGGTAATATCTGGAGAAAAACAAGAGCAAACAGATATTAAGCATTTGTTTAGCCACCATTCACCGCACAATGCAGAATTAAAGGGAACTAGAACTTGTGAATTAGTATTAGTATTGCGCAAAATTATGTCACGCCATAGACTTAACCTCAAATCAATACATTGTTCATGTGTGTATATTGAACAAACTGGACATGTGGTCTTAATCAACACAGTGTACGGCAATATTAAAAACAGAATGTGTTTTAAAGCCAGCTGGCGAGCAGGATGTGATAAAGAACATCTAAGCACTTTTATTATTCCCAGGTTAATTTACTAACCTAGCAAAGCAACAGTAAACAGGACATTGATTTATTTTTTTTAAAGCAGAAAAGCTAGCGAATCAAAGATAACCTGCGAAAAAACACCCCCTGATGTTATTTGATAATGTGATAATGTTTCTATTGCCGGAGATGCGTACAAAATCGATTTAAAGATTTATAAAAATGCTGATACTTACAAAATCACAATTTAAACTGAATCGACATCTAGGTATCGTGATAATATATCGCGAGGGCCCTGGTTATTCCCATCACTACCTATTAGGGTTGCAAATTCTGCACATTTTCCCTACTTGAACTTGTTGACAATCGACATTCAATTCATCGATTATTATTGTAACTGTTATGCAAATTTTACAATTAAGGTGTTATTTAAGCGGTTCCAGCGGCACAATGTCAACAAATTGGTTACGTGAAACAAATGAAAGGAGGCCAATTAGTTTAAATGACAGAAAAAGAAAAAGTCAATACATAATATAATACTGAAAATACTGCTTTTGTTTCTTGATCTACTTCAAGACTTGTGGGAGACTTGTGAAAGGCTGCTAAAAGTGCTACACCGTTTAATACTGCCTATGCAAGCGTACCCTCTTGTGATGTGCACCAAGTTAACAGTTGTGAGCTACGGAGAAATATTATGCAAAACAAAGTATCGGTTACAAAATTCTTAATCAAATAAATTCATAATGATAATCTAATAATTATGAAAATGCAGGTAAACTCTGGGTAAACATGGAAAGTAAGGACATTACCTGTGGTAGATGGCAGCTCCAGTCAGAACCATGGAGTAATCGTTGGTCCATTTGGATGTGTAGCCCCAGCGCTCCTTATTACTGTCCCAGAAATGACTGCGGGCAGGGTATCCCACAATCCTCTCCGGGAAACTTTGCCAAACCGTGAAGGCAAAATCCACCTACAGGAAAAAAAATGGCACATTTGCCGCATGAGCAAGCAATTCAATAAGCTTACAAACAGTTCACCTGCCTTTTACAACGGAAAGAGTGCGACTAATGGCAGGGCCAGACTTGTGAGCAGGCGAAAATTTGATTCACAACATAAACAGACCTCAAAAAAGTTGAGCGAATGCAAGCGAGTAACGCGCCACATAGTTTCAAAGGCACTGCTGTTAGATGCCCTCCTTCTTCTCAGATCAAAGCTTTTAAACAAATAATTGCTGAAAAGACATCAAACGAGTCAGAACCCAAACCTTGACTGGATTAAAAAAAAAAACATCACTGAATTAACAAACAGCCTTATAACACACACCCACCCACCCACACACACACACACACACACTTACTTGACAGAGTTAACGAGATTAAAGCCCAACAACACAGGCAGCTGCATTCACATTTTCCAACCCAGCCATTTCCACTCAAGGTTTCTTCCTATTAGCATCTCAGGGAGGTTTTTTTTTGCCACTGTCACCATCGTCCTCGGCTCGCTCATCAGGGACAGTCTTATCATTTTGATTCTTACACATTCACATTTTATACAAACTTAAATAATTCTTTGATTGTGTAAGGCTGCTTTGCGACAATGTCAACTGTTAAAAGTGCTATACAAATAAAATTGAATTGAATGTAGAAGAACGAAGGGGAGCAGCAGTGAAGATGAATGACTAGAAGAAGAATAGGAACTACTGAGGGGACAAGAGACAGGTTGGCACACCTGGGACTCTAGTACGTAGCTATTTGTCCACTGACACGATGCTTGTTCAGGAACCATTTTCTAAGCAAAACTAGTCAGCGTTTTCATGTTTTTGTTCTACAGCAGTGGTTCTCAACTCTGGTCCTGGAGAAACACATTTTAGTGTTTCCTCAGCTCCCAGCACACCAGATTTAACAAATCAGCTAATTAACAGCCTTTTCCGAATTGACGTGGGTGTGATAGAGCAGAGAAAACACTCAAATGTGCTGCGGATTTGGGTGTCTTCCCGCATGAGGGTTGAGAAGCACTTTTCTAATGGAAGATAATTTATAAAAATTGTGCTTGAAGTTTGTACGATTTAAACGGCATACGAATTTAATCCATCCCGGGGGCGAGTTCTTAATACAAAATTTCGTATTGTGAAACGCATTTTCCCAACGGAAATAATGTAAATACAGGCAATCCGTTCCAGCCACCCGAAAATATTACCAAAATTACCGATTTCCAACTATAATCATATTTTTTCATATAAAAACAATCAAAACCTTTAGAAAAGACATGTAAATGAAGTAAAATGTGAAATAAATACACATTAAACCTGACTTAACCTTAATTTATGATTCTACTTGGCACTGGTGGCTTTTTTCTTCAATCTTCTAGTCCCTGACTTACCAACGAATTCCGTTCCGGAAGCACGTTCGTAAGTCGGATTGGTTCTTAAGCCCTACAAAGTGAGTCTTGTAAGCTTTTGACACAGATATACTGTACAATGTAAAGCATACTGTACCAATCCACTTGCATTTGCACTTGCATAAGGAAATGAATCTCACTGTAACAGTGTTGTCTCTGTGCCTTTACATTGTGAGGTGAATCCCGGGCCCCATTTTGTCTCAGAGCTGTTTTCCACTGTATTGGACTGCAATTTTCTACCATCGTGCTCCCAGGCTGATTTATTGAAACCGGTGAGGCCGACTCATTTCTCCCGCACCCCCACGCACACATACAATATACCGGACTTTAGACATTTAATACATTCACTTACGAACTGGAAATATTGTATATAATTGTGAATATCTGGTGCACTGCAGTGTCTATTTTTGTACAATACACGTGAGCTACTTCTGTAATTTGTTGGCATCTAAGAATCTGCAGAAATTCATAACTCAAACTTTTATGGTGTTCGAGTACTCGAAAGTGGGATAAACTACATAAAAATTTTTTTTTAAAGAAAACTAGCAAGATATTTTCACGACTCTCATCATCATTAAACAAAAGACTAATTGTTTAAGCTGCTGTGAGTTTGCAGTATTTTATTCTCAGTGCACAGGCCAGATTTATTCTCCATGTTAAAACCACAGGGCTATAAAAGTGGTATCTAAAACTAGGTTGTAAAAAAAAATAATACTAATTGGCAAAGCAACAATCATTGTACACATACACAAACACACACGCTCACACTGAATCATGCAGCAGGCAGAAGTCAAATGTTACTAGACAGTGATGTGATGAGTGCAGGAGTGTGAGCATGTGTGATTCATATGTGGAGCAAAACAGCAGTGGGAAAGCAGAGAGGTGGAGGTTCCAGCTTTGTTTCGCTGACACAGCTCGAAACACCGGCAGCGTGTCCCTCCTCAGACACACACACACATATATATAAAGACAGAAAAACAGAGAAGCCATGCACACACACACCTCTGTGGTTGAGAGCACCGTGTCCTCATCCAGACTCAGCACAGCATCAGTGAGGATGCTCTCATAGGGCAGAAAGCGGCTGCTCATCACCTGTACAGAGTGAGAAAGAAACAAAAAGATCACGTTATAGGTCTTTCCTTTTCAGATTTGGGCATCATGGAACAAAAAATTTACAAAAAAAAAAAGCCATAAATGAGTTTCCTCCAGCTGACTTGTTTAAATAGTCTTTTAAATTTTATCCCAGCAGATGTTTGAGTGTGTGTGTGTGTGTGCGCGCGCAGAGATCGTAAATGCATCTCGATATGAGCAGGTCAGGGACACAGACGGTAATGAGCTGCAGTTACACACAGGCCTTAAAGCAATGAGTAGGAGCACGGTTCTGATAGCTGCTCAAGTCTAACAAAGCCTCCCACACAACAATCACACACACACACACCTGATAAGCAAACACACTTGTAGCTCTGAGCAGAGTCACCTGCAGAATCCTCTACACTTACA
>JAOVVA010000030.1:15625404-15639551 GCA_028565275.1 Leiocassis micropogon | reverse complement strand
CACACACACACACACCTGATAAGCAAACACACTTGTAGCTCTGAGCAGAGTCACCTGCAGAATCCTCTACACTTACAAACGGTATCACAATCCGAGTGAGTCCTGACCTCGCCTTTAAACTCGTGTCACTTTTATGTTTTGTCTTTTTTTGGCTCACACACACACACACACAAAAAGAACAAATGTAAAAAAAACATGAAAAACACATTTCACAAAATATCTCTATGGCATATGCATATAATTATATGAGCATTTAAAAAAAAATCACTACTCCTGAAAATCTCACTCCTGCGGTTTGGGATGGTGCGCAAATGTAAAAGAAATTAACAAACGTAAACTTCTACGTGACTGATTTCAAATCAGGCAAATCACAATGAGTTACTTGTCTATACAGATGTGCATTTTTACATTATGCAAATATTTAATGATGATTTGTAAGACGGAGTCATTTCATATTAATGCCATTAAGTAAAGAAATATTTTGGCTTTATATTTTTATATACAAGTCAACACATCCATAACTAGTGAGAATTTAAAAACCGAGGCATTTAATTAAGAATGCTCAGGCAGCTTCTTTTAATGCTGTACAACACTCCATTAGGGCCAGCACCAAGTGACCGATCTAGTCTGTCTCGAGGTGTACCCTCTCCTCTACCCCTCTAGTAAGACCCGGAGCATTCGGACTCGTGCCTTTTTTGCTTTTCTAGGCGGAAATGAGGGATTTCCAAAAAGACACAGAAGACGGGTATTTTTGAACAAACAAACATTTGTCTTTTCATTTCAGTGTTAAAAGATTGATCCGAACCACACCAAACACCACTCGTTTTTATTCTTTAGGCTGATCAGATCTGAATCTGTCCATCATCTCATCTCTATGTGTAACATCAGCAGTTCTAATACTGTACATTAAGAAATGTTCTTGTATTCAGAACACACACACACACCTGACCCAAAGTCAGAATAATTTTCCTCCATATTCATGTCAAACCATTTACTTTTTTATCTTTGTTAGTTCATACTGATTTACGTATTCCATAATTTAACTCAAGATTTTGACCTTTCCGACGCTGTTATGCCTGCGGGGACTAAAGACTAGCCCTTCAGGTCAGATCCCACAGAAAAGCCAATGCGGCACAAACGATGCACCTGAATGGCTGAAAAAAAAGTTATTGCTGGCTCTGATAAGAAGGCATCAGGACACTCATTGCTTTTTACAGCTTGGTGTGCATGGAGCTTAGCAGGCAAAGAGTTAAGAGTGGTTGAACCAGTCTCCAAATTCCAAATCTCATCCTGATCAAACATCCATGGAATGTCCTGGACACACAAGTCTGATCCATGGAGATCTCACATTGCAACTGATGGGACTTAAAGGATCTGCTGCTAATGTCCTGGTGCACACCTTCAGAAGTCGTGCATCGTGAAGTCAGAGCGTTTTTTGGTGGCAGAAAAGAGAACCTACACAATATTGAGCTTGATGATTTGTTTTAATGATATGGCTGATCACTGTATGTGTAAGTCGCACAGTAATATTCCATTGTACTGCCTTTTGCTTTGATTACGGCCGTGGCATCTTTTCGATGAGCTTATGCAATGTCACGATATTTATTTTCATCTAGAACCACATTAATTTCTCTCCAAGATCTTGTATTGATGATGGTAGAGTCGGACCGCTGCGTAAAAAGTCTTCTCCAGCACGTCCCAAAGATTCCCGATGGGGTTCAGGTCTGGAATCCATGTGTGAAAATGATGTCTGGACCTCCCTGTACCACGTTTCCACAATTTGAGCCCGATGAGTCCTGGCATCGTCATCTTGAAATATGCCCATGCTATCAGTGAAGAAACAATCCATTGATGGAAAAACCTGGTCCACATAATGTTGCTAACCTGGACCTGACCAACAGAAGCAACCCCAGGCCATAACACTATGCATGATGGGTGCATTGCTTCATCAGACTCTCTTCTTATCCTGATGCACCCATCACTCTGGAACAGGGTAAATCTGGACTCATCAGACCACACGACCACTTTTTCCATTGTTCTACAGACCATGCTTTATGCTCCCTAGCAAATGTAAGCTTTTTTTGTTCCGATTAGCCTCACGGATAAATGGTTTTCTTAAAGCCCGGATCACTCAAGTTCCCTTATACCGCTGAGAAAGTATTGTTTGCTTGTCATGTCAGCTGGGGTAACTTTGCCTTTAAGAGGTTTTGTGGACGTCACCAAATACAAATCAACAGTTTCCATCTATGCACCTGATTATAAGAAAATATAATCTTCTAAGAAATTATTATCATGCAATCCAGTATCACCCAAGTGAGGACGGGTTCAGTTTTAAGCCTCAAGGTTTCTTGAGTGTTTCCTTGCCACAGTCTCCTTCCTCTGGCTTGATCTTAGGGAACAAACTGATAAAGTTATACAGTGTGTATTCTGTAAAGTTGCTTTGCGGCGAGGCTCATTGTTAAAAGGATCGTGACAAGCACTTGAAAACATGAAGTTTAAGTAATAGACTTTAAATTCCTGGCTCTTCCATGCTGAGCGACTGATCCCCTGACATGACCAGTTTGCTAAGTGTACAGTACTGTATATCCCTACCGGAGAGACCAAGTGTGTAAACAAAGGAAAAGCTTAATGCTTACGGATTTACATATAAAGCTACGCAGTTATCAGCCCTGCACTAAACAATGTATGTCTGTTCTTTATTTTTACATTTTTTTTCCTTCTAAATCTGCAACACAGGAAGAGGTTAAGCCTGGGAATTACTCAACAAAGAGTACCGATGATATCTTCATATCATAAGAGGATAATAGCTATTATATAAAACAAAGGTCAGGATGTTTACCTCTGTGATTCCTGATACTTTAGTTACTGTTAAGCATTGTATTTTATAAGGTCTTGTTATGAAAATCAGAGTGCTTTCATTTTCGCAGTCAACACCACAACAGGATGCCATGACTGAGCCTTCATTATAAGGAAATATTGTAAGTTAGCCTTGCATTTAAATCCATTTTTCCACAAAAGGATACAGATTAAAAAAAATACATATAGCCGTTACTAGATATTTAATAAGCTGGTTAAAGAGATCATTTCCTAACATATAGATTTGCAGAGGAGGAACCGGAAATGCAGCAGTGCTGTGGTGTTACATCTTGCAAACTCATGCGACTTCACTTTATTTCCTCTATTTTAATCGACACAAAAATAATCGATGTATTTCAGTACTGTGGATTTCCTTCTGGGACGAATAAAGTCAACCACTCATCCATTTATCCACCCATCCATCCAACCATGCTTTCACCCATTCCAACTATCCGTTCTCTCTATCCATTCCATCAATTCATCTATTTACTGTAGCTAACCATCTATCCATAAGTTCCATTCATCCATCTGTCTAGCCATCTATTTGTCTATCCATCTATCTATATGTATCCATTAATCCGTATGCCTGTCTGTCCGTCTGTCCATCCATCCATCCATCTATCTATGCCTACTATCTATCTATCCACCCATCCATCCATGGCTATTTACAGTATCTATCTATCTATCTATCCACCTATGCCTACCCATTTATCTCTCCATCTATCTATCCATCTACTAAATTTCTATCTATCCATCCATGTATCTATCCATCTATCTACCCATCTATGCCTACCCATTCATCTCTCCACCTATTTATCTCTCCACCTAGTGTATTTATCTCTCCACCCATCCATCCATCCATCCATATATCCATGACTACCAATTTATCTCTCCATCCATCTGTCTGTCCATCTATTCATCTACTCATCTATTCATCTGCATTTTATCCATCCTTACTATCTGTTGCATCTATTTATGTTTCTATCCATCCATCTGTCTATCTATTCATCTATAATCCATCTATCTGTCTGTCTCTCTGTCTCATTATCCATCTACATATCCATCCATCCATCCATCCATCCATCCTATTATGAGTAATATAAATACATACAATTAAAAAAACAACAAAAAAAACAAAAATCAAGCTGATGTAACAAAATGTACACATGATCATTTCTATCTCAGTCGGCATCATCAAAATGATCGGTCCTGTGTTTAGATTGTTTCCAGTGTGTTACAGACAGAACCACGCTGCAGTACAGGAACTGTTTAAAATGCAATAAATATTTAAACCTGCCCTATAAACACATCTGGTGACATCCTGAGTAAAACCGACAACAAATGAACGGGTGTGTTCATGTGTCGAGTTCCTTCAGGCAGAAGTGTCCACACGCACACGCACACACACACGCACACATAGACATAAACACAATAAACAAGACAAGTCACAAGCACAGCAAACCACAGGGTGACTGGAACGCTGCTCTCCTGTTCATAAAGCCAAATGAAAGTTTATTCTTCTTCCCTGTGAGTGTGTGTGTGAGCATTTGCCATGCTTGCTGCATGCTGACTGAAACAGATTCAGGGAACGGCCTTTTTTCTTAAAAAGTGCTGATGCATACGCTTTTTTCTTTCACTCAATATTTGTACTAATTAAAGCGACCGAGGAAATCTCGCTCAGACCCCAGCGGTGTCAAACTGACAGCTCCGAGACCTGCACTGAATCTGTGTGTGTGTGTGTGTGTGTGTGTGTGTGTGTGTGTGCAGGAGTGATGAAATATCTTACCTTGTTCTCTCCCTCGATGACCACGACAGGCACGGACGTGGCGGGCCATCGGTGCTTGGCAGGTAAAGGCTTGTCACAGTTCCACAATACGATAATCTGTGATGGTGCGGAGGAGAGATGACAAAGGATAAAAGGACGAAATATAAACCATGATGATTAAAGACAAATCATTTGTTATTATACGACTTCAGTTTTGATTCGATGCCTTTGATCCTTGGTTGCATGTAATCATTTTTTTAAGCTCCACCCACTTTAGCTTAACGCCTTAGGGCCACAGTTCTGATCGTTAGTGCAATAAGGGGAAGCTTTCATGACTAATGACACCTAGTTGCTCTGATTGGTTGGCTGCCACAGTATGTGTATTATCGTTTATTCTTTTAAGCTGTCAGCCAAAGCACAGTATCAGTGCTGATTTTATTTTATTTTTTTCATGTTATACATATAATACAGAAAATGTGTGAGGCTAAGAAGCTACTTCTGAAGTTTATGCAACATGGAAGTGACCGATCTTGCTTCTCTAAAAATGTCAAGTTGCTAACTTCAGCCGTTTTGGAGAGATGATTTTATATGTGCCCCAAAAATTTGTTTATTGCTATACTGTTGCTTCAAACAATAATCATTTAAAATACAAATGATTCATATTTCTTCATGAGTATTGATATTAAAAGTGGTGTAAGCTTCTAGAAGCACATGACCTGTAAAAATCGTTTCTTATTAAATTGTTTTTTTGGTAGAAGCTTGGTTAAAAAGCAAATAATTCTGTAGTGTCCGTAACCATGTCAAATTCATGTTGCACTATCTTAACAACTTTGCATTTTAGAATAATATACTTTTTTAGGTTGATGTTTTTTCATGTGAACTCTAAACTGGCCAAATTAAGATGAATGGCATCTAAGATTATTGAAATCTCTGAATCTCTGAATGGCAATTAAGATTATTGAAAGATTAAAAAAAATAATAATAATAATTTGAAAAAACAAAAAGTTACAGACACTACACTTAGGGGAGAATTTTAAGCACCAATACCGTGTTTTGAGAGCTTGAGAGAAAGACAGAGCTTTAAGCGCTTGAAATTGTGAAATATTATTCCAGTTAGCTACATATATACAAATAGATGCTGTTATAAAATATTACATTCCTGCAAAGCACACAGTCTCACCTTCTTACTAATTAGTTTTGTCACCTCGAAGTGTATAAATACAGCAATTTCCTTCTTTCCCCCGCCATCAAATCTCATAAATGTTACACGCCACCGGCTTTACCTACCGCACAGCGTCTGATCTACGCTAGATAAAAAAACAACCCCCGGCTAAAAACCCCCTGAACCCAGCGAAGGTCTCGCTTCAAGCCTGTATCTCGTCTTACTCTCTGGGAAAAGAAAAAAAAAAAAGATAATATACTGTTCGGTTTCAAAAGCACTTTGATTACAGCATTTTACCAAATTCAGCATGTAAATAGTGATTTACAAAAAAAAAAAAAGGCAGCACAGGTTGTGTGATTAAGATTGCTGCGAGGCACGGCACAGGCGGTTACCGAGGTGTATTTTTAACACTGATTAGCTTCTCCTTCCTCTGACGCTAATTGGAGAAGCTGAAAGGCAGATGGTATCTCTATCAGCTTCCCCTTGTTCTGGGGGTGGAAGTACGTGTATGTGTGTGTGTGTGTGTGTGTGTGTGTGTGTGTGTGTGCGCGCGACTGCTTCGCTCTTGCTCGCTCACACACATCCACACGCTCGCCGTCACACAAACAGGAACGGCAGCTCACAGCGGGACACCAGCGTGAGCTCGCTTGCCAGAACCAACCGAGAAACAGCTCTCGTCTTCTCCTGCGCACACACACACACACTCTCTCTCTCTCGTTTATTTATATCTCTCCTTCCTGCAGTTCCGCTTCCCAGAGCGAAGGAAAGCCTCGGCCTGATTAAGGGAAGCAAAGGGCGCTCGCATGATTACTCCTCTCGTCCCTCCACTACACTCGACGTGAAGAGAGAGCGTCGCGTCGAGAGAAAAATAAAAGCCGAGTCCTTCAGCTGGGGGAAAGAGAGAGAGAGAGAGAGAGAGAGAGAAAGAGAGACGAGAGGCAGCCAAGTGTGCGCACACATCGCACTTCATGCAAGTCTGTAAAGGACGTGGCATATTTAATTAATCTGTCCCGCTCTCTGGGTTTCTGTTCCCCCTTTTCTTTATCTCCTTCCATCTCCCGCGCCCCCCTCTCCGACTGTGTCTTAGTCTCTCAGAAATCAAATCAATACATTTTTCATTCCCAGGGCAGAGTCAGCTTCATAGTCCTGATGGATACCATGGAAACACAGGGGCGATCGAGAGGACCGAGTACTTATTTATTCACAGAGGATCAAGCCGGGGGTTTATGCAGTCAAGGGGGCGGCAAGGAGCAGGCGTTCACACACACACACACACACACACACACACACACACGAATCGAAACTCCTACTTCAACCCGGTTTCACAAAAGGTTATTGCTGTAAAGCGGAAAGCAAATGATGAAACATGGCTTTGTGAATCACATCCTCGCAGACCCGCCCTACATACGCTCGGACCGTGTTGCAAAAACATTATTCAACCAAAACACTTCTGCGATGTGGGCCGGTCTCTCGTACCTGAGCGCAGTACTGGGACTTGGCCACGGATGTCAGGAGCTTGAGAATGGGCTGAGACTGAGACACCAGTGGGGTGACGGCGTGGATGACTGCGGTGAACTTGGGGTACGGTTTGATCCCTGAGAGAGGAGGCATAGAAAAGAAAGAAAGCACAAGGAAACGGGTTACTACATTAAAAATAAACCTTTTCACTCACATTCCTTCATGGACATTCATTCAGTCTGAAGAACAAACAATCATCAGGTCGAACTTGTAGGTCTTTAGGGCTTGAATGGGTAAACAGAAGTCACAAGTATCCGTGGCTATACAAACAAGTATTCTCTGTAACTTCTTGGACTGAACTCTACAGTATATCTAAACACTACAAGGTAAAAACCATGTACGGACTAATATACAGTGCAGCATGGTGGTGGTGGCATTATGCTATGGGACAACAACAACTTCAAGGACATGGCTAATACCAGAGAGAGTGGCTTTGAGACAGGTCTCTGAACGCCTTTAAGTGGGAGAAATTGTCCGAATGCAGGTGTCCAAAACTTGTCGAGTCTTACATGAGAAGACCCCAAGCTGTAAATAAATAATTTCACAAAATGGAATATGTTTTGTTTTATTATAAAGCTATTTTCTTTTAGAGAAATTGGAAATGTGATAGACGTTTACTTTGTAAACCCGTGCACAGCTCTTTATTGATCGCGCGCGATGAAATATTGCAGATTGAGACAAAGGCGCGCGTGGGCGGCTTCATGGCCGCATTAGCGATAGCGGTGATCCATGACTCCGGCTTGTGCATACGGGCTCGATCATCCAATTACAGCGCAGGGTGATTCTCTACTGTTCTCAATCTGGAAATCTGGAAATGGAGTAATGTCAAGGCCTCATCTTTACCGCCAATTAAGAGGCTTAAAAAACCACACAAAGTCTAAAAATAACAAAGCTCACAGTATCTGTTATATGATTAAAGGAGCCAAAAGGGGGGGGGGGGAGGCTAAGCTTGATAATAATACATTAAACACAGGATGAGCTTCATGACAGCAAGACACTTCTTAAAGTCACAATGAACCCAGGATGAAACGTTATTTAAACGTCCTTGTATCTCTACATCTTTTTTTTTTTTACCATTTTTTATTTTTTTTATTGGGGGAAAAAAACAAACCAGGAGCTGTTCAATTATTCATTCGTTTTTAATGAAAATCGCTCTTGGAGCACACCCTAAATATTTAGCAGGTTCGTAGGAGGCTGTGGACCAAACGTTCCATTATTTATACATCCAAATTGGATTCCAGTATCTTCATTTACATGGTCATATTCTCCAAGATTTGTACAGCAATTACCAAACCGGTCAAAATATACAGAACCATAAGAGTAATCAATTAAATTTCCCCATTATTAACATGTGATGATGTTCTCTACTCGTTTCCCCATCAGAAACGGAACGCACTTCATTTCAGTGGACCCTCTGATCTGGACACAACTCGGGACAGGTTTGACGCCGGATGCCCTCCTATTTTTCTAGCCATGCTTGAGACTGGCACTGCATGCAGTGGCTGGGTAGTATGAGGTGTGGCAACCCACTAACTCAAACACGGATCCTCAGATCTGTGCATCCGCGATAACTGGTAATGAGTCTTTTACATCGCTGTGGAGGAATTTTGGCCCGCTCTTCTTTGCATAATTGTTCTGATTCAGCCACATTGGAGGGTTTTTGAGCATGAACAGCCTTGTTTAAGGATCTCAATCGGATCTAAGTCCCGACTTTGACTAGGCCACTCCAAAACATTAATTATTTTATTTTATTTATTTATTTTTTGAGCCATTCAGATGTGGGGGTTTTTCAAATCATTGTCGTGCTGCACAACCTGAGTGCGCTTGAGCTTGAGGTCATGAACTGATAGCCGGACATTTTCCTTCAGGATTTTTTGGTAGAGTGCAGAGTTCACAGTTCCACCAATTATGGAAAGTGGTCCAGGTCCTGAAGCTACAAAGCAGCCCCAGACCATCACACTACCACCACCATGTTTGACTGTGGGTATGATATTCTTTTTATGGACCGCTGCGTTAGTTTTTACGCCAGATGTATCCAGACGCACACTTTTCAAAAACTTTCAAAAACTTTAGCCTCATCAGTTCACAGAATATCTGTCAAGGTAGGTCTGGACAGCTTTTGTTTTATAAATTTATTTAAATAAATGAAATCATCATTTAAAAACTTCATTTTGTATTTACTCGGTTATCTTTGTGTAATGTATGTGTACAATTTCTTTGATGAGCTCATTCATTTAAAGGTGACAGATACGCACAAAAACAAGCAGGAAGGGGGCAAATACTTTTTCACAGCACTGGAGAACAAAAATCTGCCAAAAACTGGTATGCGGCCTAAAAAGCACAGTGAGACTTACCAAGCCCGGCGTAGTAGAAAGGGAAGTCGCCTAGATATGAGGAGTACTGGGGCAGCGTGAAGAGACCTCCTGGGTGAGTGTTCCACATGACACTACTGTGTGAGGTGTGCTGAAGAACCCGGTCCTGAATGATCTGCATACACACACACACACACACACACACACACACACACACAAACAAAGCAATCATGAGAATGGTCATAAACTGTTGAACTATGTAGACGTCTGAAGTGTTTGTTTAGACACTTTTTATTGAAACGCAGAGTGCAGAACAGTCCTGGATGCCGAGCCAAAGCTCTAAAGTGCTCTCGAGTCCGAGGCCTTGAGTATCCGTGGCCTTGAAGAGCCGATAGCCTCTTTCAGAAGAGACGCAGACTGAAGCAATTGTTTTGTGCAGTTCATATCATGCCCTTCGGTGTGTTGACGGCCTGGCAGGGTGACAGCGTAATTGCTAGCAACCCTGGAATTGCGGCTGATAGGAGGAGGCCGGACGACTCGGCAACGGAGCCAATCCCGAATGCTACGCCTCGGGCACTTTGTAACACAACTGACAAAAAAAAAGAGAGGGCATAAAATTTCTTCGGAGGTAGCGACGAGCCCACCTCTTTCTCCCCAAGGGCAGTCAATAACCATTTGCCTCAACTGGAAAGATTAACTCTCCCTCCTTTTGCCCTCGCAATAAGAGCACTTGTCATCTTAAATGCGGAATCACAGGAAGGCATGAAAGGTTGTTTCTCTTTCCTGGCTAGAACGCCGATGCCTAAAGGTCCGTCTGGACCCGGAGGAATGTGATTGACGATTCAATTTCCCGACGGAACAGTTACAATATTCCGACTGGAGCATGATAAATAAAAAACAAGTGCTCGGATACCTGCGCTTATTACCGCGCCGGCGCGCTGGTGAACTTAACGCACCGGCCGCGTCCTCGCTTCATCTGCAACCGTTATGATGAGTTGTACTGTTATGATTGTAATCCTCGCGTGCGAGGAGATAAAACATCGATTAAATACAGACTGTAACCGAGCACTCGCGTATGGAAATGCAATTACATGGGAGTTTGACAAACGAGAGCGCGCGTTTCTTATCGGGAAAAAGGAAAGTCTTTAATACTATTAGGCCAATCTGGTCCTCACGAGCTGCAGAAAATGAAGTGTTGAGTGCTTATCGGGTCATTAGCGTAATAATCAAAGGTGTGCATGATTATTCTGTCGAGTGCATCATATTCCATTCTTAACCAGTCCCACTGATTGAGATGCAAATCGCGTCATATGTTTTTGCTTCATTTAGATTTAAACAATGGTCCGGGAAGTGGGAAAGTCAATATTATAATATACAAGGGCAAATAAACACAGCCTAAGTAGAAAGCCTTGTAGGACTCCATTAACTCTCTCTCCCTGGAGTGGATCAGACCAAGTGTTTATAGCGTTGTTTTGCTAACGATGATATCCTGCGCATCATCAGGCATCATGATGAGAACTGTAAGAGAGCGGTGTAATTGCCATGCGGGCTGCCCTTAAGAGATCAGTTTGCATGCCATTTACATTTATACTTAACCTGGATCAAAGAGACGGCACGCGGTGAGAAATGATATTTAACAGCATCGTTCGTTTCCCTTTTTATCAGAGTTTAGACATTTATTACTGTTAGGTATGGCACGAACTCTCGGAGAACTCCAGCTAATTCCGGTTAACACATTTTTGTGTCTGTGTTTTTCTTTTACCCTTAAAGTCGAAAGACTTGAACAGATCAATAGCACGCTGCCCGTTTTTCCTCCCCGTACCACATGATGAGATCCATGCTCACTGTTCACTTTATACTCTACAGACACCAGCTCCTGCACACTATACAAGGGCGGCGGTAAGAATGAACCAAGGACTGAGCACAGAAAACGTATTAACAGCACTATGACAAGAGGCTAGATTCAAGTAAAGCCAGATGTGCGCGGTGCGTCGAAAATGACCCGAGATCAGCAGTACTGGAAGATCAGTGATTACTTTAGATTTACCGCTGCGACCAAAGGCATCAACAAAGTTCTGAACATGTCGTACATTTTTGATGCGCGTGAGCACCGCTATGACTATTAGTAACTTATAAGCGTATAAGCGATTGCTTGTAGTCATGTGACCGGATGTTGCCGTTCCACCACACTCACAGTCCAGCTATTTCTAGCCTTTAGGATTTAACAATGAACTATCTAACTATTATTGAAGTAATTTCAATATTAATGTAAATAAATAAATAAATAAATCAATTTATAAGCGGTGACTAGAGATTTAACAGAAAACAAAAAGTGTGGGGGGAAATGGCGGCCGATAGATTAATTCTGTTTATTAAACACTAAAAAAAGCAAAAAGAAAAAAACTTTTTGCATTCCCATCCTTAGGATTTAGATCTACCAGGGATGTTCAAATCAAACCGGGACTTCTGATTTAAACTCACTTTATTTCTCTATATAATCCCCTGCTACACTAATGCACTTATCCCAGTGTTTCACTAGTTGCTTGGACACCATCAAGGTAGAAAGTTCTCTCAGTGCGCCAGAGCCTCCCAGGCCTCCCAGGAACTCCCCTTTGATGGCCTAAATATGTGGAAATGGCTTGGAGCGAGGTCAGGACTGTACGGGGGATGTGATGATATCTCCCGGCCGAGTTCCTGTAACGTGCAAGTGGTGTTGGTGAATGAATGAACACAATACGTTAGCCGTCGAATTTCAAGGATCAGGCGTTCCATCAGGCGATCTCGGCCGGTATCGTCATTCATCTTTAAAAAAAACATTTACAACATTTAACTGCGGCTGAGAGTCTCCTCACCGTACCGTGTTTAAAGTCTTCTGTAAATGTCATGGAATTTCATCACAAGTCCCGGTTTGACTTGAACGCCCCTCGTATTTCGAAAACATGCCTGACATCTTTCTACTGCACCAAAGGATTAAAACATAAAATCCTTTAAAAGCACAGAGCAGATAGAGCAGCGTCAACCGCAGTTCATCAGGTTAGATCTTCTGAACAGCCGATAGGTTTATTGGATCATTAAAAGCTTTTAAAATCACTTATTTAAACCACAATAGCTGCTCTTAAAGCTTTAAATAAACCGTCAAGATAAAAGAAATGGTTTTGCACGAGAGTAGTAAACACCTGCTGTAGTGATGGACGACGGGTAATAATTAGGTGATAAAAATGCAGAGAATATTCTAATCCAATAAGACACGGCCAAAACACGGTATTGGTGCTAAAAAGTGCCTCAACTAGGTGTAGTGTCCGTAACTTTTTTTTTAATTCAAGTCTTTCAATGATCTTAATTATTATTCAGATGAAACTTGGCTGATCTAGATTTCACATGAAAAGACAAACTTGAAAAAGTTTATTATTCTAAAATGCTCAATTGTTAAGATATCGCAGCATGAATTTGAGTTACGGACACTACAGATTTTTCGGGAGAAAAAAAAAACCCTTCATTTTGCACATAATGCTTTGATTTTAGCAAAAATTTTACAAGTCATACACCTTTAGAAGCTTACACCAATTTACACTCAAACACTCAAAGAAATATGAATAATGTGCGTTTTAAATGATTATTGTTTGAAACGAGACAGTATAACACTGAAAAACGGCCATTTTTGGGGCTCATATACTGTAAAATCATCTCTTTAAAACGGCTGAAGTTAGCAAATTTTTAGGGAAGCGAGATTGATCACTCCCACGGTGCATAAACCTCCGAAGTAGCTTCTTTGGCTCACACATTTGCTGTATTACTGTATAAAATCAGCACCAATACTGTGTTTTGGCTGACAACAATCCTGAAACGTGTAACGCACAACCGTACTGTTTATAGTACTGAATTTAGACGCGGCTCTGGAGTGAGGGTTTCGGGCGTGGTGTGCCGTCTTACTCCTTGGGATCTACCCTGAACCTGATCAATCATTCATACACAGCTGTGAAGCAGCAGACGCTCAGGCTGGTTACAGCGATGCTCGTTTGATAATCTGCAATCCCCGGCGAGACGGCGCCGAAGCGGCTTCTCGCGATGAAGTGTTTTGCATGCGATTGTTGCTGACTGTTACAGCGAGAGAGAGAGAAAAAAAAAAAGCAGGCTGAGCAGACATCACTCACTTCTAGGGTGGTAAGTACAATCTTCTCCACTGATGAGAAGTAGGCCTCCCACAGGAACTGAGTCTGCTGCCTCAGAGCCAAGATCTTATCCTGATGGATGGAGCGCACCGTGGAGGGGATCTGCAGGACGAGCAGAAGAGGGGAAGTTAAAAATAAATAAAATAAATGGAAAAAAAAAGAAAAGAGATTGATAGGGTTAATAGTTATGCATGTCTGGATATTGAGATTATATTCAACGTAAGAAACACAGCATAATGAATTCGACTTCTAGTAAACATGAGACACGCCACTCGAGTCTTCTCGGTTCTCGGTGATAGATCAACCATCCTCCACTCTTGTGTGTGAATGGTCATGAGAAATATGGCTCTATACCATATATATAT
>JAOVVA010000030.1:15607523-15620023 GCA_028565275.1 Leiocassis micropogon | reverse complement strand
ATGAATTTGATTGTTAAATAATGCATTTCAATTGTAAAGGAAAGCATCAATGGTGCTGCATTAGCAGGTGCGCTGTCACAACAACATTGGCTCCATTTTAAGATATGCGCCGGACTGTTTGACAAATACCATCTACTCCCACACCGGAAAAAAAAAACTGTTTTATTTTGGTATTAACAAAAGAAGAAGAAAGATGTAGCATGTTAGTATTGCATTAGTAGCAAAACAAGGCGTCGAGCTCAAATTGGAAATTGATTAATTTGATTAATCTCATATACGCTACAGTGCAACAGTCTTAGGCATCGTATTATCTTAAGTACAAATTTCGTTGTATACGTTTATCATCATGTCTGCATCGAAAATACAAAACGGTTTCATTTTTTCAAACATAAATAAAAAATTTATACAAATACAAACAAATACTGGAGCATTACGGAAAAACCTTTGATGCCTGTTAAGGAAGCGACATATTACTGTACATAACAGACTTGTCATCAGTTGGAAAATGAAAACCTAATGTAGGCTCCCAGCTGTTTTACTGCATTTATAAACCTGCACACATCTGTATCTAACACTACTGATTATTTTCAAGCTTCGAGTTTTCACACCAAATATTGGTGTAAATATTTTCCTGGTAACTTTGCCGCACTCACTCCTTTGGAAATTAATCTTACGTATGTCAAACGTAACAGTGTTGTTTCTGCACCTTTAAATCGCGAGGGGAATCCCAAATGCCATTTTGTCTCGGAGCTGTTTTCCGGCGTGTTGGACTGCGAACTGTGTTTTGTTGACGATTTTCCGGAATTCGGATTATTCACCATCAGGACAGATTTACAGACCAGCTGTTTTCTATCAACATATATTTTATCAACATTCGTAACTCGAATGGTCGCAAGTCGGGGACTACAAGTACTGTATAACAAAATCTGTGCTAAAGATAAAACAGTGCCTAAGACTTTTGCACATTACTGTATACTGCTGGAGAAAGTTTGACCCACCCCATTCATTATGTTCAAAGTCTGATTAATTTCATTTGGCCAATTCCTATAACATATTTTTTGGAATTGGTGTAAATATAATAAACTAGGTTAAAACTATAGTGACCGTAACCTGGACAAAGCATATACTCGAGCTGAATGAGCTCTACAGTTTATTATTTCACACACCAGTTCGACCTCTGAAAGCACGAGCACCCTGCTGCATTCAATATGCTCTTTAATCCAAGTGTTGTTTTTTTTTCATTCAGCTATCTGTCTATTTGCTCGCATTCACAAGACACAAAACCACACAACTCCCACAGATGTTTTTTTTTGTTGGGTCCTACGGCATCCCGGTCCTGAAACCTCAAGCTCGAGTCTGTCAGAGAAGCTCTAAATATTCATCAATGCACTCTCGTATTTCCTGCTCTTCACTACTGTAGCATGACCAACAAATATTACAGCCCCCTGGACCACAGCAAATGCATGTTCACATTTACTGAGCACACAAGGCACCGTTATTCAAAGGCTCGTGTAATCGACTGTAAAGTATCCAGACTATAGGATTTTCAAACTGCAGAATGCAACCAATATGCAGTAATTCAAGCTAATATCAATTCCTTGTAGAATACGCTTTCAGGAACATCATAAAAAGAAAATATAAGCATACATTTCTAGTTGTAATATTTTTACTCATGCATAAGAGCCAGGATTTCTTACTTGTTTAAAATTTCATCTGGGTTATAATGGGTTTGGGAGATCTGGATAGTTTCAGCTTGGATCCGTACTTCAGATAGACAGCTCTGCCTTTATAGCCAGTACGTCAGATTAATTGATATTTTCTTAGAAATAGGGTTATAGTACAAATATTTGTACACTGTACACAAACACTGTGGTGTCTGGCACCAGGACGTCGGGTGCCGTCAGTTTCGGGTTGGGGTCTCCTTGGATTGGACTTGTTTGTCCACTGCATCCCATGGGTCCTGGATCGTGTTGGGATCCCAGGAGTTTGAAAGCCGGATCGGCAGCCTTGGGCTCTTTGCCTGCTGGCCCCCATGTGCAGCAGCCTATGCTATGTTGATAGCCTTTCTATCGAGGCCAGCATTGACTTGTTGGCAATTTGTGCTGCATTGGCTTTTCTGTCCGTCTGGACAGGCTGGTCTTTGAGTCCCCACTCGTTCAAAATCCAAGGCCAGATGATCCAAATTTTAAAGCTTTATTAATACTCCTGCAATCTTGCCCCAACAATTAGCAGCTGCCTAGCATCCATGCATTCATCCATCTATCCATCCAGGAACCTCTCTAGTCCAACTAGGGACCATTTATTCTGTGGTAGGACTTCCGCTCAACATTCACGTGTGGATTCACACACTATGGGCAATTTGGGAATGCAAATCTGTACGTCTTTGGACTGTGGGAAGAAACCCACCAAGAACGGAGAGACCAGAGGCGGGAATCAAACCACTATGCCACCATGCCACCAGCTGCCTAGCATGCTATTAAATAATCGATGCCTACAAAGAAAAAGGTGGCAATAAAGACGGCTAAAGATTTTTCAGGTAGCCATTTCCTCAGTTCATAACATAATTAAGAAACGGCAGGATCGGTGGAGGTGCAGGAAGCACAGCACAGCAGCTCCATACAAATGACTGTGTTTTTAAAATCCCAGTTGCTTTCTCTCTTTTATATGCTGCTTACACACTCGCGCTCTCTAAACAACACGCCTTCCCTGTCAGAATTCATACGAAGCCTGTCTGGGAAAGAAGCCAAAGTGGTGCTGCTTCTGAATCAGGACGATCGGGCCAAGCTCCAACGGGTCTACACTTCCCTCATCATCATGCTCAGTGACGAACGCGACTGTGCAGCACTATCTGTCCAAAAAACAGGGGGGGAGAAAAAAATAAAATAAATCACAATCTGCAGTAAATACATTCTTGTCTTGCGGTGTGGATACACAATATTCACACACAAACTAATAACAGCTACAGGAACCCGCGGTTATGTGGGAAACGCAAATTCGACAGTTAGAGCTAGCATGTCCACTACAAGGATGCGTTTTTTACCTTAAATATCTAAACCACCTTTAGGCCAAAAGAATATGAGGAGCTCAGTGAGGAAACTTGGCGTAAGCGATACGGAGCCGATTCCAAAAACAAAAACGCACCCCAGAGCAAGACAGCAAATCCACTAAATGCAATCTGCAAAGAGCGATGCCAGACCTGCAAGATTCTGGACTCCAGATATCTTGGCATCTTAGAATGATTTTTGAGCCTCTCAAGAAAATGAACTGGCATCAACGGTCTAATAATATGAAACAGTCCCTGTTCCTCCAGCCCTCCAGCCAAGAACCATTCCAGTCCATGTCAAGCGCTTTTCGTTAAAAGGGAGACGTTTTTCTGGCGTTAGTCGAATCTCAAATCAATTTAGTCATGAAAAGGGTGGAACGCAAAAAAGTGCAATACACAGGAGATTCCCTTCTGCGTCTATACACCAGCCAGTATGAGGTTCCAGAGTGACTGGCGCGGCTAACCTTCATGCTTCAGAGTGACTGACTCAGTGACTGGAGTTCATTATCTAGCACATGCTCACGTAAATGAGATTCCACTGCTCAGGCTCTGCCTTCGCCTCTCACCGAACAACAAAATACCTACCACCTCAATGTGTGTGAGGTGCAAGATATAGCAATTCGAATAGGATTAATTATCATTATAATCATTCCAAAATATTCCCAAAGATTACTCTGAATTCATGTGTGTGAGAAGGAATGAAGTGACAAAGTGAGCACTCCTTCAAATCATATTAACCCCCTGCCTGTCTATGAATAATAAGAGTGTGTGATAAATTAAAGTATGTATGTGTGTTTAGGGAAATTCCAGTTTTACGGATGTGACATCTGAACTCACGGTGACCTCCACGGTGTCGCACTGCTTGCACGAGCCGAACATCTCTGATCACGTCATCACTCGCCTCTTATCGAGAGCACGGCAAAATGAAAAAATAAGCAATTCATTTATATAATCCAACTCTATAATAATGCACATAAAGGGGCATGTTAATGTAGACAGGATTTTTGTAAGATAAACCATAAAAATTACACAAGGTTGAGTTTTATTTTTATTTTTTTCCTGGGAAAAGAATTGGGTTTTTATACACTATGTGATGTGTGAAGCAAATCTAATACAGTGGTACCTCTGCATACGAACGCCCCCGCCTTCAGAAATGAAATTTTGCAATAAATTGTCTCGCCATACGAAGTATGTTCAGCTTGCATGCAAACGAACCGAACGCCGACTAAATTGCGCGAATTTAGAAATACGAAATCTCGCGTTAAGAACTCGCCTCCAGAGCGGATTAAATTTGTATGTGGAGGTAACGCTGTACTGTATAAAAGCAGGCATTAATGCTACATTCAGGATGATTGTGCATGGTGTAAGAAAAGGGTAAAATTTGTACTTCAAAACGGTTGGAGAATTTGGCCCAATTTGGAATTTTTCTGAAATGTGCAGAGCAGAAAACTGTATAACGACTAAGACCTGATGTAATGCACTTATATTCACCTAAATTGTAAAAAGACAGACTCGAAAAAACCTGAATTATCCCATTAAATCTCTAACACTGACTATGCTAATCACTGTTCTGAGAAGGTCGTCATTAACGTTAAGGTTTAAGGCTAATCTCAGAGGGCTAGTCTAAAATGTGACTTTCAAAGTTGGCGGAAAGTATATATAATATATATATATTTTTTTACGAGAGTTGTGTTCTGACAGAGCAAAGAAAGGACGTCTTTGTGGAGACGGCCACGTTACGTTCCCCTGAGGTGGGAAACGACGTCATTACAACTGGCAAATTACCGCGTACGAGGCGCCGTGAACGCAGTAAAAGAATAACCTACAAATGAACTGAGAAAGACAGATGTCTCGGTGCGCTGTGCTGAAACTCATCACTGACAACACATCAAAAAAAAAAAAACTTTATGAGGCAAAGTTGACAGACAGAGGGGCAAATGGGGTATTTCTGAAAGGGGATCACGTTAACAGCTGGATCGCATCATCGGCGGAACGGACAGAATGATTGGACTCGCATGTAATTCAGTTCAGATTTGTTTTCAAGCGCATGCCAAACCCAAATGGTTAGCAGGGCCACAGTGGTGTGTGTGTGTGGGTGTGTGTATGCGTCTATACGCATGTGTTTGTGTATAGTGAGAGTAGAGAGTCGGTGTAATTTGGAACATGACGGCACACGTCTCTCTAAGGTGGCTCTGGTTCTGCAGGAGGAACGTGCATGGGCATTTCAATCAATTTCATCCGAGATCACACATTTTCACAGGCAGGGTGTTACTGAAAGGTCAAAACACACACATACACACACAAACACACACACAAAACCTACAACCAAGACTGTGCATGCTCCTTTGTAGTTTCTGACTTAAAGAAAATTACACACACAAAAAAAACACTTTCAAAGCATTCAGTTCTCAATCCTCTACTGAGCGTGAGAAAGAAATTTTACTCCCATTTATACAAATACACACCCAGGTTACGTAAACATTTTGCTATATTGCACTCGTGTACAGCATAGGGGCCTCATAAATATTATATTTGAGGCCCAAATTTAGGGGGGGGGGGGTGCTAGGGGTACTTAGTATTGCCCACATTTTTCTTTTGCCTTAAATTTTGTTAAATGAGAACAAAATATATATGTTGTTTTTCATCTGAGTTGTTGTATCTGCCCAAAACTGAGACCCGACATGATCACAATATTTGTATTATACTTTTAGACATAAAAAAAAAAGGGGGGGCACTAACTTTTACACATAAAAATCATATCTGAAATAAAATCATATCTGACTTGGCCATAAACCGTATACACTGTGTACAGATGAAGCCAGTCATTTCACCAACCAAACACACAATCGACTACACTACAGTTGTCTGCATCATCAGGGTCGGGGGTTCGATTCCCGTCTCCGCTCCGGGAGGTTTGCGTCTTCTCCCTGTGCTTGGTGCCGAAGACATGCATTGTAAGCTGACTAGTGTGGGTGTGAGAGAGAAAGCATGTGTATGCCTGCAGGTTGCCGGAGGTTGCAGTGTAACTTCCCCTACAGCAATAACCGCTGGCATGAAGTCATAAGTCATGTCGGTCACCCACAGCTGAGATAGTTGCTCTTATTCTGATAATAAGACTATAACTACGACTATAAGTTCATCAGATACATGCACGGTGTCGGACATGACCGTCAGATCCTTCTCCACAGAATATATTGTACCATGTTTGCCAAAAGCAATAAACCCGGACGGGATGAGTTTGAATCCAAGCGACAGGTAAACGTGAATGAAGCTTCACTTGGACAAGATCTCAAACAGTTTCAGGAAACTAATACGAAAAGAAATTAGGAATCAGAAATGACGATGATACTGCGAGGTTTGAAAATAATTAGTGTAAATACCAATAATCTCACTGCAGTGCTCGAGTTCATGGATCACTTTAATGGGTTTTTTTAATTTATTTTTTTGGTGTGTGTGCGTGCGTTTAAATCATTGTACTTTTACTCGAGTTATTATTATTAATCACTGTAATACTTTTAACCCCAGACGACTAAGTCAATTACATTCTGAGGCCTAATCAAAATAAAGGGGCCGTGGCGGCTTAAGGGTGATTTATGCTTCTGCGCCAGGTCTGCACCGTAGGCCAGGCACAGCCGCGTAATACTGAAGTAACGTTAGCGCTGTGGACCGGCGGCGATGGAGGGGGACCTAGAGACATTCCTGAGGTCAAGAGAGAACACCAGAGGAAACCATACTGCTCATGAAACAGGGCAAGGTAGAAAGGTAAATTTTTATTATAAGTTATGAACATGAATGTCGGTCTACAAGACGCTTCAGACGGCTCTTCAACACAACAATGGCTATAATGCTGTGACGTATAGCGGTACCTAATTTGCCCCAGCATTAGTAGCATTTTCGGCATACGAGTGTTTTTTTTTTTTTTTGCATTTTGTGTAAGATTCAGTGAAGAAATAGCACAATGGGTCCCAAGAATGTTAGTAAGAAGAAAAGGGAGCCGCTTTCAGTTTGGTTTTTAAAGCAGCCGGTGCCAAGAGGAATCATAAATTAAGGTTAAGTCAGGTTTAATGTCTATTTATTTCATATTTTACTTATTTACACATCTTTTCTAAATGTTTTGGTTGTTTTTATTTAAAAAAATATGATTATAGTGTTGGAAATGGGTAATATTGGTAATATTTTTGGGTGTCTGGAACGGATTATCTGCATTTACATTATTTCCTATGGGACAATGCGTTTCACAATACGAAATTTTGACTTAAGAGAACCCGCCTCCAGAATGGATTAAATTTGTATGCCGAGATATTTTTGATGCCCTTTCTGTAAGACTGACCCAGAAGTATGAGTCACATGGACTTGATATTTTCCCCCTCCTATGTCCAGATTTATTTTTGGTATCACATGTGCTGATTTATTTATTTATTTTTTTCTTTAACAGAATGAGTTTTTCCACCACCCATTTATTCTCCACCCATGTCCCTTTAGTGGCTCCGTAATTTTGACTGCAAACGTGGCCACATGCAGTTATTGACAAAAAAAATAAAAATAAATTTCAAGGCTGCAGGCTTCCTCGTACATAATGTCCTGTTTGGGTTTGTTGGGTTTAATGTGTGAGAATCAATTTAATTGTTCCCAAACTCTGGTTCTGAAATCCATATTTTGTTCCAACATGCCTGATCCAAACCTATTCAGGTAATCGACAGCCCTTCCCGAAACGCATTACTGAGTTTTGAAGCACAAAAAAAAACCAACAGGGAGATCGAGTCTGGAAATCTCCAGGCTATTCGACACATTAACGACGTCACTACTCTGGTAAATGCAAGCTGTTCTAAAACCCTAAGGTTCCATGAGACAAACACGGGTGCTCCAGAGGTTGCGAAAGCCTTTAGGAAACTAGGCTAGAGCACCATCTGTTCTGGAGAGAACCCCCAAAAGGTGAGCAAATGCTTTTAATTAACTCATTTACTTGCAAAGACATTCTAATTTATTCCATCTAAAGAGTAAATATGACTCCACGATAAACTGCACGCCATATGCGCCTCTGACACGGTGCAGAGAGAGAGAGCGCCTGCTCCTAAAATTAGATAAATTAATGAATCGGGCTCGGCTGGTGCGAGGAGAATGGGGTTCGAGAAAACAGCAAGGGTCAGAATCAAAAACCTCGGTATCGTAGCGGGGCGGCTGGAGTCAGAAACCAAATCGATTCCGAGCAGACGCGGAGTAAACAACAAGAACAACGCAACCGGGATGCAACACCAAGACTAAGAGTTAAATGTAAAAGTATTTACTTTGAAAAAAACGGAGATGAGGCAAAGAGAAACACTGGGGGAAAAGACTCGCATTTCATTCGTTCTTCTGCAACACAACAGCATTGTACCAGTGTCCTGATGTGAGGTCAGCCGGGGCAAGCTTGCGTCCTTTATGGTGCCCCTAAACGCGGCGTTTTGAGAGACCAGGCTGCATGATTCGGGTGTGGCTCTCAGTACTGGCTCACATGACACATCTGGAGGAGACACAGGGGAACGAGAGAGAAATTCTATGATCCTCCAGAACAAATGGCTCTTCCTCTCATGCCACTTGCGCCACGTCAGTCGGCCTTGGGAGGAACGGCCAAGGCTTTTGCTAATCAGCAGACTTTACGTCATTTCTGGCAAGTTATTCCGCTTAAAGGAGGAAAAAAAAACAAAAAAACAACTGCATACCCAAAACTAAATCTGCTAAGCGAATGCTATCTCTCTTCCTGCTAGAGCTTTCCACAAATTTATACACGACTCCAGCCTTATCTACAGACTATATTTATATTATTCTATTTATCATCTAAACCAAGACATGACCAAAGGAAACGGGCCGAGATAACTAAGAAAGGTTTCCCTCCCCCCAGACTTCGGAGAGACTAATGATGGTGAGAGAATACAAAAAGTAAGTAATATGGTTTAAAACAAACAAACGAAAAAATAAACACACTCAATGAGAGAAGCAGATTATAATATTTCTTTAGGACACGAGAGAATTCCCCAATAAGTAAAAAGGAAAACATTATACCCAGTATTGTGTGGCACAGAGGAGGTTCTGGCATGGCTCTGCAGGGTCTCTGGGGAAGTGTGGTGGTATCTGGCACTAGGATGTTGGGAGCAGATCCTTTGGGTGCTGTGGGTGGGGCCTCCGTGGATTGGACTTGTTTTTCCAGTGAATCCGATGGGTGCTAGATCGGATTAAGATCTGAGGAGCCTGGAGGCCGGGTCAGCAGCCTTGGGCTCTTCGCCTGCCGAGCCCCGGACGTGGCAGCTGTGGTGCACTGGGTGTTCTGGTGCCTTTCTATCAAGGCCAGCATTGACTTATTTTGGCACTTTGTGCTGCGTTGGCTGAACTAGAACCATTTGGAACCTACTGGATCCAGAGCCTATCCCGGAAACAATGGACATAAGGTTTGAACTGAAACTTGTTTGAAACTGGCAAATGTTTCATGTTTCTGGTGTTTCAGGCTTCATCAGTGTAGTTATAATGGCACCACAAGACCATTCAATTCACCGGCGTCCATTCTGCATGATGATAACAGAGCTGTTATGAATCTGGAACTGGTCCACAGTGAACCTTAATTTGCTAAACCTGCTGTACATAACACCCACACATACACACATTTCCTAGTCCCCCTGCTCCAGACACAGTCCAATTACACTTATTGTGTTGCTTTCTCTGTTCTCTTGCGCGCATGTGGGAATAAGAGACTTTGCGAACAGATGGATTGTGCTGCAGAGGAATCGGGACATCAAAGTTAAAGAATCCTTCCTTCTCTCCTTCAGAGCACAGCCAGTACGGCGAGCGTCGAAAACACACTGACCAAAAAAAACAACAACAACATAAACTCTCTCCCAGTCCCAATATAGTGTAGTATCCCATATAACAAGTCCACAATACATGCGAACACAAACACATGCTATATTATGGTCTGTATTAATATTATTATGGCTCTTCTCCATAGAGTTATTTCGCCATTTTGTGACGGCAAAAAAAATGACTGGAATGATTTCCAAGCATGTAACATCCCTAGTAAAACTACATGCGGATTCAAAGAAACAGCTGTTTTATTACCAGTACGGTCTCAGCGCTACAATGCTTGCTTAGATAAATATGCCTAAATATTGAATAATAATTAAAGAGATGGGTCCCCTCTCATCTATTTCTGCGCTGGTTAAATACAGCAGTGTAATCGTAAGAATATAAAGCAAGGCAAGAAATGGCATATAAAAAAACAACAGCGTGGTAAAAATTCATGCATTAGATAATAAATTCATAAGGTTCGCTCCAGCTGCAGTTTCCCTCTCGGCAGAAGAAGGAGAAGGAGAACTCTGAAACTCTGGCCTTATTATATTTCACTTTCACGCATCAGGAGGGGGAGGTGCGATGGTTCGACAGTGAGAAAGCCATCAAATTATTGTCATAAATATCTCGGGTATCACGTCATTCAGTCATCTTCTATACAGTATCATTTGTCCTGTACATTCTTACGAGGGGGCTGAAGATTTTGGGCACGAACTCAGGGCACACACTAAGGCCTATTGGGAACATCAATAGGGAGGACCCGGAGGAAACCCACCAAGCGCAATTCGAACCCTCGACCTTGGATATAGACAGTGCTAACGACTACGCCACCGTACCCTCTCGGGCGTCAATATACAGTACGAGGAAAAAAAATAACAATAGAACAAGAAGAAAACAAGAAGAAGAAAAAAAATCAAGCTACAGTTTCAGTCGTCTTTGGCAAGGAGAGTACAAATGGACTCAATGAAACATTTATGGCCCAGCCTACCTGCTCTCCACTCTACACAAGCTTGGTTAAGTGTGTTAAATAGAGCACAGAATTCGGACTTCCCGTACCCCTCCCTCAGGCCAGAGAAGTCTCAAAGACGTCCATCCTTCCCCTCACGCAGTGCCATCAGTCACTCAAGTAAACCAGCTGATGGTCAGCGTTTCGTTAAGCCTGTATTTATTACTTCTTCATACCCCAGCTTGGGGGCTTGGATCAAAGCGGAGGGTCAGTCATGATACGGCGTCTCGGGAGCAAACAGGGTTAAGGGCCTCGGCTCAAGGGCCCACAGTGCCAGCCTGATAGAACTGGGGCTTGAACCACCAACCTTCTGATCAGTACTCCGAAGACATAACCTGCTGAGCTGCCACTGAGCTAGGCATACGGGTCTAGAAGAGATCCAGGAAAGAGAACGAAACAGAAGATCAGCCTTAGCCTCAATTAAAGATCATGTGAGCTTCATGTTCCACTCCAACCGGAGCAAATAGAGCCAAGCTTCGGACAGAGCAAACAAAAGGATTCGAGTAGCACGGGGGAAAAAGAAAAGAAAAGCAGTACGTCACACCAAATGGCACATCTGTGTTATGCAGTTTGGCATGAAAGAGCCTGACTTCCACCTGCGAGCGTCTCTCACAGCGACACCAATCAGCATATCGGACAACCCGAGGCAAACAAAACAGCAAAGCAGCCAAGTGACTCTTCCATCTTGTGCTGCGTTTTACAAAAACACCAGCTCCAAACATATAATTCAGGCGTCTCGGTGCTGACAGTGCGAACAAAGGCGCGATAGACAGGGCTAATGTGAATGACTCAGTCCATTTCGGCACAGGGCAGACTCGTAGAAAGGAAGCGGACGACTTAATAACGAGAAAGGTCAAATTACAGACGGCTCTTTTGCTTTTCAGAGAGACGAGCACGCCGAAAACTCTAAGGAGCAACTTGATGCCAATCAGAGTGTTTAAACTGCTCATTTGGGTTGAGATAAAAAAAAAAAATTATATATATATATATATATAGACACTTATGGTAAATTTGTCTGCTGAATAAAAACAAAACAAGACAGCAGAGAGAGACGTGATTTGTTGCTCCCTACTGATTTGTCCACACTTATACAGATAATATAATCAATTATACTGTTATGTTGAGATGTTTCAGACAGATTTATTACCAAATGGATCAGATTGCTAATTCATCAACATCTGAAATCTGTTCGGATCAGCCTGACGATAATACGCCACAGCAAAAACGAACAACAACAACAAAAAAACTAACGTTTCATTTCTCATCTGGAGAACGCAGTAAAAAGGTCCCGTCAGTTAATAAGACAATCCAGGAAATTGAATAATGAAACAGCATGTGGAAGGGAAGTAAAGGTCAGACTTTATTGTCTCTAGATCAGAGGTTTTCACATTTTTTTTTTTTTCCCGCTCATATGAGTTTGACTTCTAAAGGAAGTTATTCAAATGAATCACAGACAGTGTATCTGGTCCACATGAGCACAAAAACACCACCATCAGCTCAATGTGATGCCCATGAGATCCCGTGTTTTGGAATGATCATTTTCAACCTCAGCGCGTTCATGCTAAACTTTATTTCGGCTGCACCCGTCAAGGGGTCGCCATCTGATCCGGATTATTTATTTATTTATTTATTTAT
>JAOVVA010000030.1:15555493-15581880 GCA_028565275.1 Leiocassis micropogon | reverse complement strand
GCGGGGTGGTTGTTGTGATAAATCATCAATAAGGATGGTGGTGAGTTGAATCCAGTTATTATCATATGATTATGTAAGCGCTTCTTGAATCCAAATGATCATTCCGAGAATCATTCCAATACGCCTAATCTAATGCTTAAATACCTTTGAATGTTTGGCCTGATAAGACACACACAAGCCTATAGACACAAGCTTAAGTGGCTGTTAAGGGGACGTTTCCACACCTCTGAATGCTTTGAGTGTAATTAGTGTCTGTGTATAAATAGCCAACGGGTTTTCGAGCTCTTGAAAAACCTGAGCACGTTTCATCCGTGGCTGCACTGACTGAGTACTGAGGCATGAGGAAAGCAAAAGAACCGTCAAATCTTAAAGGTAAGGTAGTTCGGCGTAGCGGCAAATGCTCGCCCTATCATTCATCCGAACATCACTAGTTCGATCCCCGAGTGATACTTTAGCATCCGCAGCCTAGAGAGAGAGAGCTGATTGGCCGAGGTCTTTCAGCGGGGTGGGATGGGAGGCGCTTAGCGCTCTCACATTAATCACGGCTCTACAGCCAATCATGGGCTTCTGTAAGCTCGTTTCAGCGGAAGGAGCAGATAGCGCAGTCCTCCGAGTGTGTTAAGCTGGCGTCACATGGTCTTCGGCCCTCCCTGACTGGTAGTATTAGCCCTAATGTGGGAGCTAGTGATGGGTAGGAATTGGATACAACTAAATTAGGGACAAAATCGGGGAAAGATCCCCCGAAAAAAAGGATAAGGATTTATGAAGATATCTAAAGATTTAAAATTAGGGAGTGGTGGCTAGGGCTCTATGTTGTTGATTTGGGAACTTGGGGATTCAGACACGAGCCCCGCCTCCAGTAAGGTTGCCACACCCTATACTACCCAGCCACTCGATCCAATCCCGGTACCGAGTCTGGTTGGAAAAATGGGAGGGTTTTTTTCTGGCCTAAAACCTGTGCCAAATTGATGGCGAATTGGATGATTTGATGGGAACAGCCAAAAGTAAGTTTATGCAAAGATTTAAAAATGCCAATATCCAGTGTTCAAATTCTGATAAAGAAGTGGAAGATTAGGGTTTTTTTTCAGCTGAAATAATATTAACAAACATGGGCTGAATGGTTTAGTTGCCATTATGGTACGAATTCCATTTACATTATGCCAAACTGCACATAGACATGTCTCCGGAATTTCTCACACATTGTTATTTTGTGCGACAAGAACAAAATGAAACTTTTTGGCCATAACCATGAATTCTACAGTATGTTTGGAGAGGAGTCAAAAAGGTGAGTACACAATGATGAGCACACCAGCCCTGCTGTGAAGCACGGAGGTAGATCTCTGATGTTGTAGAAGGGTATGAGTTGCAGTGGCACAGGAGGCAGAAGTGATGGCATGATGAATGCAGTACGATATCAGAAAATAATGGAGGCCAAACATGGACTTTCCATCATGAAAGTGATCCAAAACAAAAGGCCAAGATGACTACAGAAAAAAAGTAAAGGTTCTGGGGTGACCATTATAGTCTCCTGATCTTAGTGTCATTGAGACATGTTGGGGAGTTCTCAATCAAATCTCAGAAAGAATTTATGGGACCTGCCAAGAAGAAGGTGG
Organism: Leiocassis micropogon; assembly: GCA_028565275.1. NCBI lineage: Eukaryota > Metazoa > Chordata > Actinopteri > Siluriformes > Bagridae > Leiocassis > Leiocassis micropogon. The sequence goes on along the minus strand of JAOVVA010000030.1, from coordinate 15,580,267 downwards.
ATTTAAAATCTGAGAAATGGGTCTCATCCAAACTATGGGAAAACAGGGTATTAAGAACTACGGGAATGCAAACTTTGGCAATTATTCTCTTTATTGTTATGTTTTGTTTTTGGATTTTTCCCAGATTTTCTCCCTAATTTAGTCGTGTCCAATTCCTCCCAGTCACTAGGGGGCTCCCACATTAAGGCTACTACTAAAACACAGTCGGAAGGGCGAAGACTATCACGTGTTTCCTCCGACGCCAGCCGACCGCATCTTTTCGAACTGCTCGCCCCTGATTGCCTGTAGAGCCGTGATTAATGTGGGAGCACTAGTACCTCTCATCCCTGCCCCTCTGAGAAAGTTTGGCCAATCAGCTCTCTCTAGACCTCCGGCTGCGAGAGGTTACAGCATCACCCGGGAATCGAACTTGCGATCTCCGGATGATAGGGCGAGCGCTTTACCACTGCGGTTTAATTGATCTCCAATCCTGGTCATTGATGATTTCCTCCCCGGCCAGGTTTCAACCGTAGTGTTGACGGTCCCCAACATTGTCCTTCCAGTGTTTATTAATGTAATGTATTAGACTCAATTCCAGTCATTTTAATGTTTTCTTTGCTTGACCCAAGCCAATAATTTGACCCTTTCTAAAATGGTGGCTCTTTTTTTTTCTTCTTCTTCTTTTGGCCAGGCAGTGCATTACGTTATTTAAAGGCATACAAACTTTTAACAAATAGTGTCTAGGAGAAGCGGAGCCGTGATGCTCATGACGGACGTTCACTACACACACACACACCCAGCACGAGGATCTTATTAAAACTTTATTTCACTACAGGAATAATGACAGGAGTGGGCGGGATTAGTCAGAATCGCTCCGGAAATGATCGGACGCGCTTGTAACACTTAACCATGGAAGTGATAATGTTCCAAACAAGAACAAAGCAGAAACGAAAACAAACCAAAAAAACGAATCCGACAGACGATCATCTTTATCCCGTCGTACATCACGGGATTTACAGCCGAGCTGTCAGAGTGGGGTTGATGCTGCATGTTTGTGCGTGTGTGTGCGTTTGTGCTGACAGTTCAGTGCTGCCCTGCTTGACATGTGGTGGATGTTACACAGCAGCAACACACACACACACACACACACACACACACACACGCCAGGAAGGACTATACAGCTGGGAATTTCCCACCGAGCCGGCGAGAGAGAGAGTTGATCAGAGCGTCGGTGCAAAGTACAACAAAGCACCTGGATTTCCTCCAGCCACCGAGCCACGGGAGAGACGGCAGGAAGCGGGAGAGGAAGCTGAAGACTAGGAAGAAAAACAACAACAACAACAACAACAAGTGGATGCAGAGGAACAAAAGAGAGCTTTTCTGCTCTAGATCGTGCTACAATAAATCTGTATAATTTAAGTGGGGTCTAAACACACACACACCTGGCGACAAAAGAAAAGGATGGATGAACACCGGCAGTGTGTCACTGGCCTTTCACCAGCCTACACAGACTCTAATGAGGCTAATCACGGCTCGGAGCATCATGACAGCATCCGGCCGCAGGGTCACCAGCCGACAAGAACACCGAGCCGGCGCTCTCGCCGCCGCCGCAACCCAGGACTCGGGAGTTCAGCAGCTTATCGATCGAGAACGCTCGGCCTGAATATGTATCGAGAGGAGACGAGCGCTAAGGTGTGTCTTAATGCAGCTCCGTGGCAAACCTTGTGCTCTTTATAGACCCTTTAATACCCAGAGATTGGTGGCTTTTAAGCGAAATACTTCAACAGGTTTTAAGATGAGGATTAAAATAAATTTTTAAATAAATAAATCAAGTTGGGAATCACCAGGGCGCTCCTGATACAATATTATCATGATCCTATTACCCTGATGGGGAATGAGCATCTGGTTATCATGAATTGTTAATGATGATGACGATCAGTTAAGAAGAAGCGCAGAACCCTAACGTGGATCTGATTCGGGTTTTCAATTGAACCGGATTTTTCAATTCGGCTGCACGTATGAAAGTAAGCCTTGATTACTGAGGGAAACCCGATACAGCCATCTATCTTCTTCAGTTTCAGGTCAGTCCAAGCATGAAAAATGATGTTTTAGCATAAATCAGCCTTCCTCAGCCATCAGCCAGAGAATCACAGCGATAGTGTAGCTGTATAATTTAGGAGTCTCTCTAGCAACCACGGAGAAAAGAAAAAAAGAAAGGGGAAAAAAAAGGCCTGAATTGGAACTTAATTGACTCGGTGAAGACCAGCAGGAACACACGACTAAATCTAAATTATCCTAAGGACTGCAGAAAATTATACGTCACTCCTGATTTGAAAAGATGGCCTATAAGTGGCTCTTGTCGAACGGGAGGGTTTTTAAGCAGGTAACCAGGAGCGAGCAAATCAATCACTGGAGTTAATGCACTATGCCTCCTGCCAGGAAGGCCGAGAAGGAAAAGCACTAGAGCGGTGAGCAAACCGAGCTGATAAGCACCCTGCCAGCTGTTTTTCAAAAACCTTCCTAAAGAACGCACGGTACCGGCGAATAGGCGCGCAAAGAAACTGCTGAGTAAGTATTAAGATACTGTTTGTTCATCAAACACGAGAGGGAGAAAAAAAAAAGACATCCAATTGACGTCAATTTGGATTTTTTTTTTATTCCCCGTGCGATCCGATTCGGCCTCAGGGTGAACAAAGGTACGACTGCAGTGACCCTGAACTCACTTAACCCCAAGAAATTCAGTTAAATAAGTAAGAAATTAATGAATGAAAGTACAGAGTCGTTTGCTGTTATTGAGCAAGCGAGTGTGTGTGTGTGTGTGTGTGTGTGTGTGTGTGTGTGTGTGTGTGTGTGTCATACACGTTCCAGTAAAGCGATATGGCCCGGAATATTTTACCTGATCATTTATTTAGCAAGTAAGTGTTTACTAAAATATTCAAGAATGAGAATATTTCACACTCACAGCTTGTACAGTTTTACACCTTGGGATTTCTGTTGCCATGACAACAGCTTTTTTTTTGTTTTTTATTTATTTGTTACTTTTATTCACTTAGAAGTAATATCATTACTGTCCATAAGATCACGTCAAGTGTTACACGGAGCAAAAAGTTGCAATTATGTAATGTATAGTTTATTATGTTTCATAATTTTATAATATATATATAACAGTATATACACTATATTTAATTGTTTATTTTTGGAGATGTATCTAATTTCCGTGGCTCGGCACTTGATTGTTATTCCCCCACTATGGCCAATTTGGTAACGCCAATTATCCTAACCAGCATGTCTTTGGACAGTGGGAGGAAACCCGAGTACCCAGAGGTAACCGACCCCATGCACACAGACCCTGAGGCAGGAATCGAACCCGGACCCTGGAGGTGCAAGGGGATAGTGCTAACCGCCAAGGCAGAGCGTAGTTAAGGTTACATCATCTGTTGTGCATGAATCTGCCAAAGAAAGAAAAATCCTACAAAGCCTTACATGCAGAGTAAAAGATTCCACGCCAGGATGTTTACATTTCAGCTACAATAACTGAAATAAGATGCAAAAGTATGAATGAAACACAAACAATTTAGCTATAACAAAAGAAAATTTTTTTTAAAGCTGCAACAATTCCTTTTTATTTTTTTTCTTTTTGCCTGAGCAGAATGGTGCGGTGTGTCAGATCTCATAACAATTCACACCAGCGTCTCCCAGGAAACGTAATCGACTCGTGCAGAGCTAGAAACGCGTGTCGGAATGCCAGAGTGGTGCATCTACAGCGCTGTTTTTTTATACACACACACACGAATCATGAATGTTGCATGGAGCGACACAGTGCACAGGGACCAGCAGGGGGAGAGCGAGGGGGTGAAGGGGAAAAAGAAAAAAGAAAACAAAAAAAAACTTGGTTGCTACAGCTACTTCCCCTTACAGTCTAAAAAATAAAAAAATTTAATCATGCCTGAATGATTTAAATAGATTAGAATTTGCTTTACTGTACTGTCACGTATCTATATTTCAGCTGCATGTGCTTTATTAATCATATCGCATTTGAAATAACTTTCAAACTGAATTAAAAAAAATTTTTTTTAGTGTGGCATATTTAAATCACAGTTGAATGCTTGAAATCATCAAACAAATTTCAATATTACACAAAGATAACCCGAGTAAATACAGTTTTAAATGATGATTTCATTTATAAATTAATAAAAATCTGTCTAAATAACCTAAAACCTAATAACTGGCTAATAACTTGCCCTTTAAGATGAATAACTGGCTGTTCCACCCTTGGCGGCAACAACCGCAATCAAGCATTTGCGATAACTGGCAATGAGTCTTTCACATCGCTGTGGAGGAATTTTGGCCCACTGTTCTTTGCGGAATTGTTTTAATTCAGCCACATTGGAGGGTTTTTAAGTATGAACAGCCTGTTAAAGAATCTCGATCAGATTTAAGTCTGGACTTTAAGGCTAGGCTAGGCCACTCCAAATCCTTTTTTCAGAGGAGGACTTGCTGGTGTGTTTCCGATCATTTACTCAAGCATCCTGCTGCTTTACCCAAGAGTGCCTGAGTTTGAGGTCACAAACTGATGGCCTTCAGGATTTTATGGGTGAATTTCTTTAGATCACGGCATGGTGTGTTGCTTTTTGAGATAATCACCTTGTCAGACAGATTCTATTTAAGTGATTTCTTGATTCAACAGGTCTGGCAGTAATCAGGAATGTGTGGCGAGTGAAATTTAACTCTGCTTCTAAAAAAAAAACAAAAAAAAACACTCACAGTTCATTCATGATTTAGCAAGGAGGGGGTTGGATGGGATGAGGTGGCAATTACTTTTTCACACAGTGCCAGACAGATTTGGACAGCTCCCCCCCTTATAAAATAAGTTTATAAAATATGTTAAAAAATAAATAAATAATTAAATACTCTAACCAAGGCGAGAACTAAACTGAATGAATCCAGTGTGTGGTAGATGGGAGAGATTGTACCCAGAATTCCCAGCAGACAGACAGAATTAGGGAGCTCTACACCCACCCTCACTGGCACTGGACTAAGCCGTAGGCTACAGCTGCGGCGCCAAGACTGCGCCGCGACTTTCATTTCCTGTCACGGTGGATAGATTTTCCAGCAGAGTGACGGACAGGTCGGCTTTTTCAAATCAGTTGACAGTGCTATTGGTGGCCACTCTGAGAAGGGTTGGATTAACAGCGTGCAGAATGAGGGGGAGAAGAAAAAGAAAAAAAAAAAAAAAACAAGGGAAAAAGCGAGACTTTTTTGCCCTCCCACAACCTCAGCAATCAAGCAAAAGCCTGCCAAGAGCTCTTCAGAGCACAATGCAACAAATAAAGTGCATAGGGGCTAAGAAAGGCCTTCACCGTGGCTTTTTTCCCCCTTTTTTCCTGCAGCTAGACAGCTTTTGTGCTGCAATCCGGTAGGAGGGCATAATGGCAGTGGCTTGGCATGGAAAATCTGTTTCAGAGCCATGATGGATGCCATTGTGCTCGAGCGTTCCCTTGCTGTACCCAATGCTCCGGCACAATAACCGCGCCAGCTCGCCTGCCTGAGCCTTTCGTTTCCTTTTATTAAAGCCCCCGGTCTGAGCTGCTAATGAAGCCAGTGTGTAATTACACAGCCACTTGCCCACAGCTAGATAGAAAAATCGTGAGGCTAATTCCCCATTCTCGAGTATCTTGGCAATAACTGATTTCGCCTACGAGCTGGAGAGGTGATCATCTTTGCTTTGCACTTAAAGTGAGCTAAAAGGAGCATTACCTCACTGCGAAAAAGTCTTTAATGACACATTTCGAAGAGCAGAGCATTGGGAGCAATTTGGCAAACCCGGGACGCTGGCCACCTCCCAAGGTTTCTGAGCCGAGAGAGAGCCGAGGCGAGAGCAATTTGCACAGATGACATGCAGATGGGTTTTCTCGAGGCCCCGGTCAAACAAGCTACATGATCTAAAGAGCATGTGAGTGAAAAGGAACCGAAGTGAGCTGTCCGCCTTGAATGAGTCTATTCTCTTGACGGAGGTTCGGGACAGCTGCTCGCTGCTTCTCTAGCCACCTCGTGCTCTTGCTGTCTATTTATTTTGGAGGCCTTTTCTTCATTTCTGCTGAGTCTCAATGTGCCCACTGACGAGATACACCGGAGAAACACAATACCCAATAGCATGGGTCTCCGAGGAACCGTCCAGCCGTACGTACATTACCCAGACCGCACGGCTTCACGTCTACTCGGCCCGGGCCAGGAAACGGCACCAGCTGCTCGAGAGCCAGCATGCAATCAGTTAAAGAGTGATATTCAACAAACATGCTACATTACAGCATCGAATGTTGTCCTTTAAACCCGGCGCTTGACAGTTTTATGCCATGTTCAGCCTTTCTCTGGGAAAAGCAGGTCGTTTCTGCAGACATAATCTCATTCGGGAGAAACATTGAAAGGGACATCGAAGAGAAAAGTACTGAAGACAGCAAGGTGACGGGGGGAACAGGTGTTCAACTGGACAATGTCATTAGAGGACAGGGTGTTGAACTCCAGCAAGTCCCTTGTGTGTCTCCCATAATGAAGGTCTGCGGGTCATCGAGTGCATTTGCACGGCCCACACTGCGGCTCGTAATTAAGTGCCTCTTCTGCTCTGAAGAACGAGACCGAGAGACCTAAACCTTGTCTCAGGTGTGTAGAATCGCTGGAACGTGACGTGCTGGCGAGTGGTAAAGATGGTCTCAGTTTTGTGCTGATCAACCGGTTGATGTCAAAAAAACAACTTTGACAAAGGATGGAATGAAAGTCCTGTCTGAAACAAAAGCCAGGAAAAAAGGCTGGATTCTTTAGGGGTTTATTTTTTATACTTTTGCATAAACTATACCTATTTATTTTGGTCACTTGTGCTTTTAAAATATTTAACGGTTAAAAGTGAATTCAAAGAAATGAGATCATTTGCTAATAAAAAAAAAAGAACTTGGTTGAGCAAGTGGACAAATAAAACCAGATTGTGTTTCAGATCTCATTTCAAATCGACTTTGAATCCAACTAGCTCTCTGCCTCTATTTGATTTACTCCTTAACTACAAGCAAGTCCAGTCCAGTGCTTCTGTAAATACACCAAATCAGCACTTACACTTGACCTCATACACCACATGCCTGAAATGACATTGTCCATCACACCCATATGTTTGGCAAGCTTTTGCCACAGAGTTCGAAGCACACAATTGTCCAGGCTGTCTTTGTCTGCTCTAGCATTACAATTTTCCTTTTCATTGGAACTGAAACCTGTTCCGGCATCACAATGTCCCTGAATACAAAGCGAGCTCCATGAAGACATGGTTCATGCAGGCTGGAGTGAAAGAACTAGAGCGGTTTGCACAGAACCCCTGACCCCAACCACCTTTGGGATGGACACTGACTGTGCGGCCAGCCCTCACACCGACACCGGCGTCTGGTCTTACTAACCTCAGCCGAGTTGCAGAGGGACCGCAAATCGTAAAAATGAAGATGAAAGAAGAGCCAGAAAAGTGCTGCTCATTATAAAAGCAAAAGAGGGAGTAAGTCTGGGGGAGGATGTTCAGACAGAACATATGGACATGATGGTCTGGTGTGTACGTACTGTACATTACCAGTCAAAAGTTTGGACACATTCTACTTGCATGGTCTTTCATGATTTTTTATTTCTTTCTACATCGTTAAACAATGCTCAAGCCATGTTGAACAGTTGATATTGAGATGTATATCTGCTACTTCTGCTCCTTAAAGCTTCATAACGGCTCTAATCTGAGGTTTGTTAATTGGTGATTTCTAAGGCTGGTGACTCTAAATGAACTTCTCCTCTACAGCAGAGGTCAGTTTTGGTCTTCATGAGAGACAGTTTCATCATGGAGCTTGATGGGTTTTACAAACACACTCGACACAATACTGTTCTTGCAAGAACCGTTCCAGAACAGCTGACCTTCATGTCTTAATATAACACCTGAACATTGCTGATGTTGGTACTAAATTATGCAATTCCATGTGTTATTTCATAGATTTGAAAAAAAAAAAAAAAATCCAGTATTGTTCTAAAATGGAGAAAATGAATCCTGACTGGTACTGTACTTTTTCGCCATATAAATGGTTTTAAAGTCCTGCCCCCCTTCTAAGCGCCTTAGATCTTTGACTTCCAATAGGTTTTTACATGTAGTCCTTGAGCTGCCTTAAAAAGGTAAAAAAAACATTCCTGAAAAACGCTTCAGACGCGAATATGATCCGGTCTTGCTCGTAATTGCGGTAATTGACTTGCAGCGAGGTGAAAGGTTTAGAGCCCTTTTTAAAAAGATGAACTCTCACCAATATGAGCTGCAACCTCAAGATTTAATATTCTACAACCAGCAATCAAGAGCGACCCTGTGCGAGGCGGATAAGCCGAGGCCCCAATTACCACGGAACAGAATACCGGGGCTTGATTAAGATGAAGTGTTTCCTATTTTCCTGCTGTTCGTTCCCCTCGTACAGATCGCTATCTGGAAGTGGTAAATTATACAATTTAGGATCAAGATGCCTCTGTATCGCTGCACGTGATTTAACCGAGCGATAGCTTCAGGACGTTTCAGAAGCTGCGTTTCTTCGTGTGTCATCTATTAGCGTTCAGGGTAGAAAGCTGTGACTGATTCCAGATCGGAATCTACAGCCGGTGACATCGCCAACAAGCTGTCGAGGTGACTGAACACACTTATGATAAGCACACATACAGTCTGTCAATCATCGCCAGACAGGAGACGGCAGCTGCGAAAGCAAAAGCTATTGGAAGTAACACTGTAAGTAATGCTTAGAAAAGCTTCAGATATAAAAAGTGTGTGTGTATATATATATATATATATATGTGTGTGTGTATGTATGTATGTATGCATGTATGTATATATATATAAAAACTTGTATATTATGAAGTTTAGGTAAAATATCATTCATTTTGATAAAATGCACATATGAAACACAGCTTTGTTGCACAACCAGAGCGTTATTTCCTTTTCAAACAGCCAGGGTACTCCAAAGCTTTGCAGTAAAAAAAAAAACAAAAACTGGAACATAGACGTCACTAGCCTGTAATTCCAGGGCCAGCAGATTTCATGTCTGCGCTATTAGTTTTGAATTCACGTTCCAACAACTAGAAAAATAAAATCCTTATTCATGATAGAAATGCAATAAAATAAACTTTTCATTTGGCATGCATTACAAACCTCAGTGCTGGAAGCTTCGCGCGAGCCCCACCATCTGCTGCACTACACACATCAGCCAAGGCATGATCTATCTGAAGAAAGAGCTGTTTTTCTTCGGCTTGGGAATATTTTCAGAATCAGGAACGTGTAGGCATGTGGGAAGACTTACCAAACCACAATAAAGTCCTGATCATTCAGTGTAGATTAATGCACTTAACTAGCGAACACACACACACACACACACACACACCCTACATTATTACACTGAACAAATATACTGGAGAAGAACCTGCTCAGGAAAGTGTAGTCCAGGCATAATGTGTTAGTATACGCAACTAAGCATTTCTTAGGTAATGTTTAAATACTGTAGCATGAGGATTATACTCATAAGAATAGGTTTTTTTCTTTTATAGTAAATTTTACTCAAAAAATATTGATTTTGAGAATCATTTGTTATTAATGTTATTAAATTATTGTGCAAATGAGCTTAAACCAGCCTTCAACTGCTTTAACTGCACATAAAATCACAGAAATTCAACAGATCTTTGATTTTATATATATATTTTTTTTTTTTGTTTTTTTTTGTTTTTTTTGCAGTAATGTCTGAGTACATTGTTTAAATATTTGTATTCTTTCTATTCTTATTTCTTTAGTCTATTGTATATGCACCATCAGGACTGAATACTTGATGTTGTACCCTGTGCAATGATAATGAAGATAAAATCAATGCATTTAGGAATCTGTCAATTAATCAATCAATCAGTCAATCCAGCTTTCAGTCAATCTCTCTATCTTTCTGGATTGAACTGGCAAACCCTGAATGCCTACACACACACCCACACCCACACACACACACACACACAAATCCATACACCTTAACTAAGAAGCACAAACAGGGAAACATTACCGTAAAGTCATGAAAAAAGAAGAACTAGTGAAAACAGTCCACTTATAAGATTAATGAAATCATTTAAATAAGTTCTGCAAATCTATATGCATGAATTCACACCTCCATGCTAGTGGTTAACATTTTATTTTTCTAGTTGTATTAACATTATTATAATTATTTTTTTTATATAGTTTTGGGAGCGCTGGCTAAAACAGTAAAACAATAAATTAAAACCCAGGATATAACCCAGTAGGCCCGGGATGCAACCCAGTAGGTTAGAATATAAAAAAAAATTTTTTTTAAACTTTTGTTTTAGCCACAAATTTATATTAATTAATTATATATTATGTTTATTATTAATTATATTAACTCCCAACCACCCAACTTCTTTCTCCTATTCAGTTCCAGTTCACAGAGGCAGAAGATACCACCCCCCCCCACCTCTCCTTCCCTCCAACCACCTCCACCAGCTCCTAAACTGGGACCCCCAGGTACTTCCCAGTCCAGATGAAAGAGGTATAATCTCTCCATCGAGTCCCCAGTCTTTTCCATGAGCACAAGCAGCAGTCGCAGAACAGACAGAATGGCTAATAAACGTTGTGACGATCTCTGAACCGAGACAAATAATGGTTACATAACCATGCTTTTTTTTTTTTAACGTCATAGCAAACGTAACTGTAACAGTTAGTTAGTAACAGAACGAACCTGTTCAAAATGAAGGGGTTCATATACCAGAGAGACTATAATCATGGCTGGTTCTGCAGATTCATTAGTGCATCTCTGCTTAATTAATCAGTAATTGTCTCTCATTTCAAGTGGGAACCCAGCTAATAGGGTCAGTAAACCATTAAACAAGCTCAAAGACACGTTTTGGCATTCGGGCCTACTTAGCCCATGACGGTGGGGAGGAGAGAGAGAAAGGAAAGAAAAAAAAAAAGAGAGAGAAACAATAGCGAGACTAGCACTTTACACCAGCTTGATTTGCAAGAACTAGGGCTCCTTACTGAAAAAAAATTTATATAATAATTAAAACGCTATCTTGTATCACAAGTCAACATCCCTATGATCATATCCGTCTTCTAACAGCGCAGGTTTACAACCCCGTGTCGAACCCCGGCCGAGATTTGGATGATCAAGCGTCCAAGCAGGAAAAAAAACGCCACAACAGCAGCACCTGTATGCGGGACTGTACGAGTGGACGTGCTGGACAAAAGTTGCGAGTATAAATGAATAAAAATAAAAAAAATAAATAAAAACATAGCTGTTGAATAATTCAGCTGCTTTGATGCCAGGGTTCCACATCACTGGCTACATTTAAAGAAGCTCCAGCACTTGGCCAAACAAGAAGTACGAGAGAAGCGAACTACTGGAGCACGGCGGATTCCCACGGAGCGGACGGAGACGGAGACGGAGACCGGCGAGAGAAACGCATCCATTTAAACAGTCGGGGAATCAGGTCAGGGGAACGGAATAATCATTCCAAAGGTTTGCAAAAGAAAATAAATGGGAAAATATTCAACTAACCATTAATGTCTAAGTAAACCCCGAACGTGACAACGTACGCAGAGTCCCTGTAAGTAGAAATTTACAAGTCGGCTGTAAATCTTATCTAAAAGCTACACAGCTCCAGACCCGAGTGCCTATTGGTGCTGGTCGACTAATAAAAAAAAAAAAAAAAAATCAAACATTCATGCAACATTTTAGACAGAAACTGCAGCACAAAGAGTAGCTAGCACCAAGCTAGCCATGGCACAATAGCGAGTATTGTTAGCAACCACCTAGGTGGCTAACGTCCATGATTATCCCAACGTTTATGATGAAAATTTCATTGGTCTCAAGCATGGTTATGTGCACCCTGGAACATTTCGAAATCAAATATGAAAGCCGAACGTACCGGAGGATGCTATTATGAATGTGGCGTCTCCCAACTCCCAACGTTAAAACTAAGGTGAAAGCTGAGGGGAGTAATCGTAACCTGGCACAGTACGAATCAATGGTGCCCAGTGTGGAAGCCAGCCTTATTGCACAAGGTCAAGATACCTCTGGACAAACGTAACATAATATAAAGCTGGATCATCAGTTTTTGGCCAGACAGACCACGAGGAGTCTGCCGTGCGTCTTTAATACTGAGGCAGAACATAAAACTGACATCACAACAGCCGCAGATTCATAGGGCAAATGTTTGATTATCTTGATGAAACACAAAGTGTTGGGGAAAAAAAAAAAATCACTATGATCAAGACACTAGGGGCATCGTTACCCTCCAGTACCGATGCTCTTACAGCAAGACTAAATATTAAGAACGAATATCCTTGGGTTTTTTTTTTTTTTGGAAGCTAATTCAGAGGGTTTCATTTAGATGTTTGTAACATCAATTACAAGACAGAAACCAAAAAAACAAAACTACTAAGATTTTAGAGGCTAGATACTAAGCACCCACTTTATTACCATAAAAGGTCATCAAACCCTAAACATGGAGAAATAATCACAATTGGAAATTCATGGGAATTTAAATATATACACGTTTGCATTTGAGATGGTAATATGTCGCAGTTCCTCTATAATCCTACAGGTGGTGCAATATAATATATTCATCCTGTGTAGTAGGAATATAATTTGTTGCCAAGTTTGTTTAAAATTGTAATGAAATGTGAAAAAAAAAAAATCATGATATTTACAGAATCGTGAATCGAATCGGCACCCAAGTATCGGGGACACTGTGGTGATTCCCATCCCTGTTAAACCCTGGGCTAATTCTGAACGCCAGGACATGGTGACTACCAGAGTGAACGATAAAGACATACACAGATAAAAATAAATGAAATTTCAGCAGTTCCCAGAAAAAGTAACCTGGAGAAACATTGCGCACAACATTTCAGCACCCATGACCTCACTTTATATGTAGGGAAATGTATTCTTCTTTATCAGAAGCAAACACACCAATGAACACTCAGTCATTCTTATCTGAGACGGGGAAAAAAAACTGAAAACAGTTCATTGGGCATTTGGACAGCTTCCAGGTGATTTCATTCCAAGTACTGAATACAAACATGACCTAAATGAATGGGCAATGTTCAAAAGCACTAATCTTGTTCCAGGTCGGGGATTTGGGAAAATTTAGCTTAACATCATCTAAACACCATATTTGCATTATTGTTTGGGGGGGAGAAAAAACAAAAAAAAAGAGACACATTAAATGGCAAACATGTAATCCGTCCATCTGTTCTCAGAGGAACCAGGTCTCAACAGATTCTGGTGGTCTTCAGTCCTCTCTGCCAACAGGTGTTCTCGATATGTTACCACCAATCACTTTTCTGAGGATGATGGTCAACTGTGAACTTTTTTTGGTCCAAAAAAAAAAAAAAGTAAGGATAAAACTTATCACTTATCACTTATCACACCACCACCACCACCACCACCACCACCACCCACCCTTCGAACCCAACCACAAAATCCCCTTCTCCCAGCTATGGCTCAGACACCGAAGCATTAAATGGGGCGGAATCTGCTAAATAAGGATCAGTGGAATTGCCGACCAGGTTTCAAAAGCGAAGCAAAGCGAGATCAGAATTGAGTCTCTGGCTGGGAGATAAGCAAAAGAAGCTCTAAAGGGTATGTGGGAAATTTCGGGGAGGCGGGGAGGGCCGTAATAGCTTCTCTCTTTGAGCTTTGAAAGACGAGGTGGGTGCTGGGATTGAGGAAGGGGGTGGGGGGGCACGGTGTCAACAAGGCACAGGCTCCAAAAGAATCTGAGCAAACTTTGGCACAAAGGAGCCCCTCAGTGCCGGGGAACAGAGAGAGAGAGAGAGAGAGAGAGAGCGAGAGAGAGAGGCACATTTCACTGGAGAGGAAGTCAAATCAAGTCATAAAACAGCAAAAGCCATAAGGTTAGCCGGCACTTAAACAAAACACTCTAACACACACACACACACACACACACACTACCCCCTCCTCAGCTTACACAAATATACACTCACATTCTTAAATCAACAATACTTTAAAAACTCACTGTAATTACACAAGACCGGGTGTGAGGAGCAAGAACAGCGTTTCTTTATGAATACAAAACAAAATAATAAATCCAGCAGTACACTGACTCTATTGTGCTCACATGACATCAGTAAGCTCAGGAACCAACAGCAAAGCACATCACTCTTAAAGCGTGATCGATCGCAGTAATGTGGACGCCAGAAAAATACCCCTTTGGGCTTTTTATACCCAGAGGCGGGTTTATTCCTGATGGAACTGGACTAGAGTTCACGCAAAAGTAGGCCAAGTGTTCTGTCCGTAAGTTGGGCCAGAGTTGAAGGGCATCTAATAGCTGTGAGAAAAACACACACACACACACAAAACATAAACCTTAAAAAGAAAGAGCAGAATGATCCGTCAGAACGACGCGTCCCAAATCTCAGCTCCTCCCAAACCAAACTAAGGTCAATCATCTAGACAAACAAAAGTGCCAAGCTCGGCTCTCACAGAGCAAACACAAGAGCTGTTTACTTTATACATCCTATATCCCTGAACCCTCATAATCCCCCAAATCCGTGCAACACTAAGCACCTCTTAAAGGAAAAAATATATATATAAAGAAAGAAAGCACATGTACAGGCCTCCTGACATCCGCAATGACAAAGCAGCGAGTTTAGGTGAATCATCCGAAACCCTGTTTACAATTTATGTGGAAAATGGATTGGCACCAAAAAAAAGCTACAAGATTCAACTGGAGGCTGGAATTAGATCATCAAACTCTCGTGCTAGCTCGACAGGGTGCAATTCACCGCAGTCCAATCTGCTAATTAGTCTTATTAGTCTATTATTATTATAGTAACTTTTTAAACAGCTTTTACGAGTCAACATGCTCTCCTTCATGTCCATGTTAGTCAGGCCGGTCCTGACCGAACCTGTGATTCAGGCTTCCCAAGCAAAGCTACAGTTTTACATTAAAAAAAAAGTAATTATAAGGATCACCACAAAAATGTGGGATTTATTAATATTAATTAAAATGCACTGTCTGGACCCCGGAGATTCGGATCTGCACAAGCCATAGAATTAAAATACTTCTATAGATATAGGGCACATGATCGCATTCTCTCCTGGGAAAAGAGCCTGCAAGATCTGGACATGTGGAGTCCGACAGCTCCGGATAGCAACAGCCGGGACATGTTATACACTGCACGGTTATACCATTACATTATGGGCGTTTACACATTAGGGATTGTTTCGGAGAACACTCGACCCCAAAGTCTGGTTCATTTTGATGAGTGAGAATACAATTGGGAACGGTGCACGAGTATGCTGGAAAAGGTGGTGTCAAGAACAATACTGTGGACACGGCCATGGATCAAATCACATAGGGAAGGAATCGTAGTCGAGAACAGAAGTAGACCGCTGTTTAAAAACGTGATGTCATCAGTGATGTCAGTCTACTCCGAAATCTCACTTGTTCTCTTCTTCTCGCCGTTGGAGCTCCCGTTTTTGTTCCTGTGGAGCTCATTATCTTACCGTAGATCATTTCAAAGTCTTTCAAAATTTCTTTTTTTTTTTTAAACATTTAGTTTAATATTAAAACAATGTGCATTTTTGTTCTAGTCCTTTCAGTCATCATTAAGCAAAATTATAGAAATGACCTAAAATTATCTAAAATTAACATTCAATTTTTAGACCTTTAGACAGGTTTTCAGTGTGTTTACATGAAAAACAACAACATTCAATGATTAAACAGGCTAATTAGAATGTTAACCTCATAAGAAGATCCCCTCCTTCGTCTCAGCTCTGTCCTCTAGAGAGGCGTGGCTCAGTAGAAGCTCATTTACATTAAACACTGAAACTGCACATTTGGACGAGGAGTGAAATAAAGGGAGTTTGATAAATGAAAAAAATAAAAATGCATAACCTGAGAGGTATTTCAACTGGAACGTTAACTTGTACACTGAGACGCATGCTAACATGTTAAAGAATTGACGAAATATGGCCCCTTTAAATTTACATCGACTCGACCCTTGTGACAGAAGCGTACTCTTACACCCGGTTATCTCACTTCTCTCATCTCCAGTAAACACTCTCCAATCCTGACGCGATCCTTTTACGGACACTATTTTGGAGAGCCAGCGGTCCCCCTCGACAGGAGCCTTTCAAGTAACATGGCACAAACAATTTCCACAGAAATGTCCTCACGAGTCCTTTGATCTCAAAGACATGGCGAGGAAAGTCTCCACTCAGAAGAGTCCTCAACTGGGAGCCAAATCAAGAGTCTAAAGGATCGTAAAGGACTTTTCAAAGGGAAATGCCAGTTGCCTGCCCGCCTCCTGCTTCAGAATGACTTTTACCACTTTATATTACACGTATGGGCGTCAAGTGGTGCAGGACAGGCCAGGAAAACAAAAAGGGTACTTTCACGAGGTCCTATTAACCTGACAAACAGCTCTTTAAACTACCTTAAGCTTGTCCAAAAGATTACAGTGGATAGTATCGTTCAGATACACCGAAAGGTACATCGAACATAGCTAGGACTGAACTTTATTAGAGAACATGATCTAAATGCGAAGGTTTACACCTAGCCGAGTTGATTGTGGTAACGTTACATTCACAGTCTTAAATCATCATTCATTTCTTTATATTTTGCTTCCAAAGAGCCAGACTTTCTTGCCTTTTTAACTTGGTCTAGAGGAATTGTTCTCCAGGCTTCCTGAAGGACTTTTTTGTCTCATTTATTTTCAATCTGATCCCTGAACCTGAGCAGTTTTAGAGGAATGTGTGTTTTTTTTTTGTTTTGTTTTTTTTTTAAGCCACACAGTGACCTAAAAATCATTCAAGAATTAACAAAAAAAAGAAAAAAAAAGTGGGAAACAGGTGTAGATGATGACAGATGATCAGGAGGTGATTAGTAACTGCTGATGCTGATGCTGAGTGGTCGGAACGGACGAGAGGGGAAATGAGGTCGCTGCTGAGGTTCTTACATAAACTACTGGTTTTTAAATTATATCTTTAGACACTTTGCAGCCTGTTGCAGTAAAACATTTGTTCCCAACTGGTTAATTGAATTTACATCATTTAATCATATTTATATCCATAAATCCTATTCAGAACTTTAAACCAATACTAAGGAAAAGCAGAACCTTTTAACTTGATAAATGTTCTGCACTGCCCTCTGAGATTTTACTGAGGACTGAGCTCGCTGTAAAGACACATCCATCCAGAGAGACGGGATTGGCACAGATTTTAAAAGACAGATTAACAAGTTTAGGTGAAATCGAATGCTGTATATAAACTTGCATCGTAAGTGGTACTGTATTTCCCTGGCTGGGAATCAGGATGAGGTGGAAAACCAACGGTTGCCTCCATGTACATTAATTGTTAGCAACGTGTCGGCCAACTAACTGTCAATGTTATATATTTAAATTATTTATTTATTTATAAAATCCGTATGTTGATTAATCTAAAGCTAATTATTGTAGTTAACCCATTGTTTGCACTAGTTATTACTATTTTTTTCTCCAAAGTCAATTGCAATAAAGAAATGCAATTAATTCATTATAAATGTAAGAAGTGCAGTGCCATGAAAAAGTATTTGCCCCCTCGCTGAATTCTTATTATTTTGTATATTTGTTGCTCTTAATTCTTTGTCAGACAAGTTATTTTTAAGTGATTTCTTGATTCAACAGGTCTGGCAGTAATTAGGGCTGGGTGTGGCAATTGAAATTTAACTTGGCTTTCCGAGAAAAAAACAAAACAAAAAAAAAAACCACACAGTTCAATCAAATTCATGATTTAGCAAGGGGGCAATTACTTTTTCACATACTGTTTATTTCCTCTTAGTAAATAAAATCATCATCTAAAAACTGCATTTTGTATTTACTTGGGTTATCTTTGTGTAATATTAAAATATGTTTTATGACCTCAATCATTTGCAATAAAAAAGAAAAGAAAATGAAGACAACAAATTCCTTTTTACTGCACTGTGTATACACACACGTACACATTATATACATTACAATTTTTATTTTTTATATAAATCAACAATTTCATATATACAGTTGGGAATTTCTTATGGATCTTTTTTTTTTTTTTTTTTTTTTTTTATATCCTCCAGCCTTTGTTGTTGTTTTTTTTGCCCTTGAGTGAGACGAGAGAAAAAGAGGTCTAGTCCACCCAGAGAGAGAGAGATAACAACAAATGCAAATATTGAACGCAATAAAACCGAACAGTCTAACTTGCGTCAGAGCAGCTGGATTGATGTGTAACAACAGAGATTAAAAATTAGCAACTGGTGCGGCAGACGTTAGCACTGAGGTCCAGCTCGAAATATATGGAGTGCTCACATTTACCCAAGATATTTAATTCTGGTTACAACATTTAACTGATTAAAGTTAAAGTATTAAAGTACAGTATTATTTCAAGTAGTTACGGGATCAATCTGGAGGGATTGAGGCAATAAATAAATAAATAAATAAATAAATAAATAGTGACGTAGCAAATCATAATTCTGCAGATGTGTGCGCACTTTGAGTTGAGGATTTCGTCCTTATCGTTTTGCCTGAAGGGAAGATCAGTATGACGATTCTCTTCAACGTGTGTGAGCAGGACAAATAGAACACACAGAAATGTCACAACGAAGACTAGCCCATCCCATTCAGACACACACACACACACACACACACACACACACATAAAATACAGATGTTATTATCTTTATATAAACTATACAGAACAAAACATCCACCTTACGCCTCAATCTGTGTAAGCGGAGTCTGTTATTAAAGTCATTTTAAATTACTTTTTAACCATTATAGAACTAAAAAACACCTGAAGCTAAACATCTACACAGCTGTCTCTCTCTCTCACACGCACACACACACACAAGCACAATTAAAAAGCTGCACTGATTAAGATAAGGCAGTCACACCACATTATACACAGAAATATATAATCAACCATCAGTAATTAAGCAGAACACTGTTTGGGCTAATTACCTTCACATTAGCATTTTACACACACACACACACACACACACACACACACACGATTTATTAATGTAATAACAATGCAGAAACAAATAACAGGAGCTGTAGGGAATCCTGCCTCCAAAATGTGCACACAAGTAACCAGGTAGCGCTTTTATTATATTCATGATTAAACGTCCAGGTATAAGACAGGCTAGGAATTAATAGGAATAAGAAGACAGACCCATGGTTCGCTACATGCCAAGAGCAAGATAGCGATTCTGAAATAAAGTGTGCGGAAAGGGGGCTACAGGGTAGAGAGTCCCCAAATAATTCCTGCAAATTAACATCAAACATGGCCGAGGGCAACGAACAGATAGTTAGACTCGCACACTTTCCTTTCCTCTCCACGCGATGATCTGAAGGAATTTGAACTCGGCCCGTCAAAAGCGGCTGACGTCATTAAGCAAATTGGCGCGGTGGGGAGGGGCCAGGTTCACCAGCGCTATCTGACCGTTGTCCTCGGATGGCTGGGAGCGCGGCGCGGCCAGAGAGAGAAGAGGGAGAAACTCTGGTTAAATTTAACCAGGTTAAATATTAAACAGCCTTTCAAGTCCGATTCCTGGACCTACGAATATTATCCGTCCACGTCTGCACGCTGACTCACTTTCCAGGAAACATGATCTCTGGGGTTTAAGAAAACGGTTTCAAGACAAAGACGCAACAGCAGCCAGATTGAATATTCGGCATGGACGAGGGATTTATAATCATTTCCTCCATCTGTATCTGATCAATTTGACAACTTCCACAAATCACTTTGAGACGGATAGGATTTCTGTGCTTTCCCTTAGCTTAGGCGCTGGCCAACGCGAGCCTTTGAAGGATATGAATGATTTCATTGTTTACTAATGCATGGCACTGGAGACCTACTGCAGCCTGGTTAATGGAAGGAGAGTTGGCCTCCAGCACTAGATTTCTCCTCCATGTGGGGTAGACATACAGCTGGACCACCAGTACATCAAAACGAGCGGGGCAGAGGTCGCGTCTTTATTGTGGCCTGCCTAGTCATAGTGTTACGCAAAGCTGAGGCAATTCTTTGAGACGAACTTTGGTCCAGGAGGAAGTCTGGGATTGATAGGAATTCTCCAAAAAAATAAAAAATAAAAATAGTGTAATGCTCAGCAGTGTTTTAGGTCTTGTCTGAGGTATGAACCGGAGCTGGATTCGCCGCCGAAACCACGAGTGACATGTTACATGCGCTATTCGAGGTTATTTGTAGGAGCATGCACCATACTGTTAGAAATGAGACACTGGTACAAACTGACAGCTGGTTGAAATGTTAGACAGTTTTCACTGTAGTTCAGCCAACCCTAGAATTTGCCCTTCTGCTAAAGTTCCACTAAAAAAAAAAAAAGAAAAAAAAGCTGCACCAGTTCCAACAGCAAGTGGATTTATATGTGATGTGTAGTGCATTGCACATTAAATAAAAGAGGAATATGCATTTATTAATTAATTTTTTTAAAAAAAGGAGAAGTCATGCACAAGATTACGCATGAGCTCCAGCTTTCCCTTGAAGTCCCCCTTCATCAGACACCCAGAAAGAGAAAGAACCAGTGATAAAAACATGCAAAAGCATATCAGATGCTGCATTTCTGCTTGGATCAGCCTGCTCATGTTCCCAACAGCTGTTCTCTATGCGCACACACACACACACACACACACACACACCAATTAACATCAGTGTGGCCTGCTGAGCAGCACCTCTGCAGTACCATGGGAGGTAAGGGGTTTGATGCCAAAAATATCCCTGCACATTAGTGCCACGGCTAAGCACGAGTGGGAGGATGAGCAGCAACCTGGCCCAGGTGTGATGACACACTCGGCACGATCTGCATAGATTCTGGGAAAAAATAAATAAAATAAGTTGTTCGACACCCATAATCATCACATTTGCAATTAAAGAGGTTTCAGACACACAGGGAAACACAGTTGCACATCGTTATGAGCTTGAATAAAAGTGCTAGACCCTGATGGTAAACCTCCTAACGTGACAGATGCTCTCAATCGAACCTGGTATAAAATATATATATATATAATTTTTCTGAAATAAAGCCACAATTTGTTTGTTTGACGGTTATTAAAAGTTGAAGCAACACACACTTTTTGGTACACAGTGCTAAAAGAATGATCGGAATAAAAATATAAACGTTAGTTAGCCCTTGCAAAAGATCTAAACGTTACAGAATGAGACATGTCCGAGCATATCCAAGTTAAGTTGCTGCATCATGAGCCAGGAGAAGACAGTGAAATATGAGAGGAGAAATTCCTCCACTGGAACGGGTGAAAAGTGTGTGTGTGTGTGTGTGTGTGTGTGTGTGTGTGTGGTGGGGGAAGTAGTGCTTAGTGCTTTAGCCTGCACACTTTCGAATAAGTAACAGACCGAGGGTCCTTAAAGCTCCGAGCCTGGCATTCAAGCCCATTTCCCACTGTGTCAATAGGCACTAAAAGTGGATTCCATTCTGTGGGAAAGCTCACGGTTTTATAGTTCCCAGTATTACCTATTCAAACAGCGCTCGGGTTGGGATGCTTTACAAGACGTATAGTGTAATGTACCGTTGCATTCACTTGCTAATGGATGTTCACTCGTTAAGCTTTCAACTGGACTTGAGATCAAAGTGATTCTATCAGCTGTCTGATGAAGATTATATGTTGTTGTTTTTTTTTTGGATAGAATTAAAAATTTATGCTATAGACAACCAGTCAAACCTTTGCGTAGCATTTCCATCTGCTGGAATGCAATTTCCATTTCCATCTATTTACTCACCATCTATACTGCTTTATCTTGTATACAGGGTTGCAGGGGGGCGGGGCCTGGAGCCTATCCCGGGGGACTTAGGGCACGAGGCGGGGGAACACCCTGGATGGATTCCCAATCCATCAAAGGGCATGCACACACACACACACACACACACACACACACACATTCGCAATTTTGGAACACCAGTTAGCCTATTTTGCACATTTTTGGACTATGGGAGGAAACCCACCAAGCACGGGGTGAACATGCACACAGACCCCGAGGAGGGACTAGAACCTGAATTCTGGTGGTCCAAGGTGGTGGACAGTGCTAACCACTAATCCACCTTGCTTTAATCCATCATTCACATTCATAAAATTCTATTTTCCTTGTAACAGTCAGAAGTAGAAGTAGAGGTAGACATAGAGGCCAACCCCGAACACACACACACACACACACACACACACTCCCTGGACTTTGCATTTTTAAAAGAAGGGGCCTCAGATTCTGTAAAATGACCCCGTCATCCTGCAGTGTGTCTTACAAGTAAAAAAGGTCCAGAACTTACTTGTCGTACTCCGCATTGTCCCGGTCGCAGCGCGCATCCTTGTGCTTCTGCCAGTCCTTCCCGTGCTTGCATGTGGTCAGCAGAACCACATCCTCTGCGTTATGAACATGATACAAAGCGTTCCTGGTGTCCGACCCGATCCCGGTCAGATACCGCTTGCCCTTAAACACCAGCATGTACTTCCGAAAGGGTGGGATGGTGTTGTACTTGAGGAATCCCCTCTCGCCACCGGTTTTCGGATGCTCCTTGGGGAAAAGCGGGATGGAGACGTCGAAGCGCGGCCGGAAGGTCTCCGTGCTGATGCTGGCCTTGGCTAACATGGCCTGGCCGATGTCGAAGCCCAGGTCCTCCGTGTAGTCGGGCCAGGTGCCCGAGTACAAGTTGAAGATCAGGTGGTTCCTGCCGTCGTTCCACAGCGGCAGGCTCTGCACCTTGGCGCGCAGGTTGTGCACGTACTGCGGGGAGAGCTGGTCGCGGTCTAACGTGTCCAAGCTCAGCACGAAGACACACGCCTGGCCCGGGTCGGACGTGTAAAACCGCGAGCTCTCGATCGTAGCCAGGATGTTCTGGTAGCTCTCGGAGATCTTCTCGCCCTTCTGCTGCGGGTACACGTAGACCTTGAAGCCGCTCCGGCGGCACAGCGAGAAGTCGAAGCACGAGTCCATGCGGCAGCGCTTGCCTTTAAACACGCTGGCGTGCACGTCGCGCTTCTGCCGGGGAGACATGTGGATGTTGGACTCGTCCGTGTCGGGTTGGTCCCACGGGCTGAACGAGTTTAAAGGGTCCGAGAAGTGCGGCCAGGGCTGCTGCTGCTGCTGCTGCTGGTGGTGGTGGTGGTGGAGGAGCGGCTGGTGCTCGGAGCGCCGGTGGCCGTGACCCCTGCGATCATGCCGGCTCCTCGCGCCCGGAGACACCGGGACACCCGCCAGGTAAAAGAGCAGCAGCAGGAAGGCGCCCGTGAGCAGCGAAACCAGGTAGCGCTTTTTGGCCTGCATGGGTCCCGAGAGCCGAACGCCTGCGAACAAAATCTCCAAGTTTGGCTCTCAGCACCGCCTCCGATCGCTACTGCCACGCCGCTCCGCCATGATTCCCGAGCCGCCTGAGCTTCCCTCTGCTTCGGATACCGATCCCGTGGCGAGCCGCTGATCCAGCGCATGTGGGCGACTTTGCCGGCTATTCCCGCACTCTCCCTCGGCTGACTAGTCGGAGCACATCACGGCGCCCCATCGCCTGTAAACAAACCCCGGGGTGTTTCTCACTGACTCACTTCGCACATTAAAATCTCACACCGAGCACAAGTCTGTTATTATTGTTTTTTAAAAAAGATTTTTCCCCCCCAGACTTATCTGTGAACTTCCATGGAGTAGAAACTGGGCACTTTTAATCCCGCTGGAGCACAGACTGATGATGATGATGAGGAGGAGGAGGAGGAGGAGGAGAAGGAGAAGAAGTCCACTAGATCTCTCTTTTTGGAGGTCTGTAAATCCTTTACCCAAACTACGAAAGGTGGAGATCAGTTCATCCTAAAGACACTAACCGTACAAAGCCCCGCATCGTAGATACATACAGATACTCTTATTCCTTTGATCTCGTCACGGGCAAGAAGTAAAGCCTTTCATGAGCAGAGCAGCGCGGGACTGAAGCACAGCACGAGAGAGAGAGAGAGAGAGAGAGACACAGAGAGAGAGAGAGAGAGAGGGAGAGAGACTTGGTGCGTCTTGTATCGCCGGCGGTTTGTCCAGGAAAATCCCGCGGACCGAGCTGCTCAGCCCGTGCTTCCTAATCACCATTTGCTCAGTTGTTCCGATTGTTACACTGTTACATTCCAATCCCGACACGACGGCGGATTACGTTCCTAACCATCGCGCCGCACTGTGCGCTTTCATTGGATCGTGCGACCACCGGAAAAGGCGGGGCTTCCAGAGCACCCATTCATTACCGGAATGCAGATGCGTAAAGTGCGTAACGCGCATTAACGAGTCTACAAGTAGTACTACAGCAATACCTGAACCTAGTCTACTACACAGCACAACACAAAATAAAACACTTATCGGTAAACACTTAACACCAAGTTCTTGTCGGTTATCTATCTCTCTCTCTCTCTCTCTCTCTATATATATATATATATATATATATAGTGTGTGTGTGTATTGCCCATGCTGTAAATATAATGTATAGCATAAAAATATAGATTGTATATATAACATTGGCAATATATACAATGTAACAATGTAATATATATTTATTTATTTACTGTACACACACACATGTATATACAAACATATATAGATATGTTTGTGTATACACACACACACACATATATATATATATATACGTATATATACATATATACACATATATATCATGTATATCTATATATGTTTGTATGTTATATATATATATAATTGCATAATTGCATATACAACATGGGCA
>JAOVVA010000030.1:15514425-15527681 GCA_028565275.1 Leiocassis micropogon | reverse complement strand
ATTCACTTATACCACTTCAGCGCTGTTATTTCAGCCAAAGTGAAAATATGAACTAATCCCAGTAAAAATATTCACTTAAAAAAACGGTTAATCAGTTCTAAAGTGACAGCTCCATGTCATCATATAAAGGTGAACATATTTTAATATGTTGTTCCTGAACAAAATGCTTCCAAACCTCTAATACGATGAGGTGAATCCTTTTCTTTCTTTCCTTTTTTTCCCCATGTTTATTTTTTCGGTTTTATTAACTTCAGGAGAAAGAGAGGCTGGCGAGTGACTCACTGACTGTTTGACCAAAAATAATAATAAAAGGCACCATATGAGAATAATCAACTTATTGGTCTGATTCGAGCAAAGAAAACAACTAAGAAGGATTTAAAATGACTGGAATTGGGTCAAGAATCGTTCAACACATTATAAAAACTTGACAGGACAGTGGAGAACTGTCAACATCACGGAGAGAACATGGTCATAAAAAAAAAAAAAATCATGCATAGAGGTCACGTAAAACCCCTGGTGAAACTGAATGGTAAACATTTTTCCAGTATAAATCAGACCTATGTTTAACAGTCAATGTAAAAGCATTTCCATCTGCACACAATGTAAAGAGAATGAGAACAATGGGACTAAACAGCTGTGTGGCCATAAGAACTAGACTTGTTTGTGAGAGTAATAAAAAAAAAGACTTTAAATTGCTAGAGAGCATAAAGATTGGACTTTGGAGCGATGGAAAAAGGTCATGTGATCTGAAGGGTCCAGACTGACCCTATTCTAGAGCTACTCCTATAGGTCAGGTCTAGGCTCAGCACCGTTATGTGGCAATAAAATTAAGTCAGCTGATGACCTGATTGTACTGAATGACCAGGGTCTCTCCTGATGGCACGGAGCATATTCCAGGACTCGGAGTGTGAAAGAGGGGCTTTAGGAGCACGAGGAATCATTTACACTCATGAAACACACTTATGCACCACGTTATGCACCGTAATCAAAACTAAAGGTGGTTAAATGAAATTAAAGTACAGTATGTTTCTTTCTATTGCCCAGTGTCTAACAAAAGTCAGGACAGGAACTAACTTTAAACATATATTAAATAAAGCTATAAATTGATACAAGTTGTTTTTTAATAAAAAAAAAAATGCATCATTGTCAAATTGGTGCAGTGGAATAAAAGAGGAATAAAACAGTTAGTGTTATGAAGTGGTAAGGGATCACACAACATCGACACTGGTTCCCCGACACCCTTTTTATCCACCTAATTGAGTCCCCCAATTCTTTAAAACTGTCGCTTCTGCACAATTCATCGATAAACATAAGCACACAATATTGAAGACACAGGTAGACTAATGCTTGTTACCTATTAATGCATTTATTAGGTTTTTAATATTTCTATAACCTCATTAGGCACACTATATGGAAATGGAGGGAAAAGTCAGGGTTCTACAGGGTTTGGTCTGCATCATGCCCGTTTCATACAGAAGATCAGAAAAGAATAAGGTAGCATGCTACAAAATGGCAGAAATCAAACCGCTGTTTTCAGCCATGTGTACAAATGTGCAGTCTTATGCATGGAAATTCATAACAGAGAGAGAGAGAGAATGTATTACCATAATCCAGTGTTTCTCAAACCAGGTCCCCAGATGGTTTGCATTTTTGCTCCTATGAGACTTCCATTTGTGAGGCAAAATTATCCGCTGCCTTTAATGTAATGCTTTTCGATCGGTCGAGTACGAGAGCAACTCATTTCATTAACAGAGTTCATTAAGTGACTTATCTCATTAGCTGAGATTGTGCGGACATGACATGCGCATACTGTACATGATCATGCAAAAAAGGTACAGAAAAGCAGGAAGGCACAAATGCAGGTGGGAGTGCTGTTTCAACTGGATTGTAAGCCAGGGAAGCTAAAATGTCAGCCATCTGGACCAGAGGCTTCAACTGGCAGAGTGGGAAGGTATTTCCATGGACTGAATTGAATAGTTGAACGGATCAATGTAGGGGGGAAAAAAAAAACATGCAGTAGAACATGAACCAGAATGGTTTCTGTGGTCAATCCTGTTCTAATTAAGATGCTCAGGACGGCTCATTGGAACGCTGCAATTAGCTACAAGGCTAAAGAAACGTCCAAAAATGAGCAATTTTCACTGATTTTTTTAATAGATTTCAGAATTAAAAGTTAACTGACCATTTAAAAAAAGTTTCGTATATAAAGTGGTACCTCGGCATACAAATTTTTGCCTTAAGAACTGATAGTTTTGCAAGAAATTTGCCTTGGCATACAAAGCATTTTTTTGTTTTTGTTTTTTGCATTTAGTGCAAAGATGCTTACACACTTTACAAGATGATGTCTATTGATTATATATTTTACTTCATTTACACGTCTTTTCTAAATGTTTTGATTGTTTCTCTATGCAAAGATATGATTATAGTGTTGGACATTGGTAATATTGGTAATATTTTCGGGTGACTGGAACGGATTATCTGTATTTACATTATTTCCGATGGGAAAATGTGTTTCTCTGTAAGAACTCGCCTCTTCGTTTGCCGAGGTACCGCTGTAAACCTTTCTAAAAATAGAACTTCATACAAATACTGTATACGCCGATCGGCCATAACATTAAAACACAAAATATTAAGCCCAATATTGCGTAGCTTCCCTGTGTAGCACTAGTGCAGTTCTGGATCCACAAAACTTCTGGGGTGGGGCGAGCGGTGGGGCGGTGGGTCCTTTGGATGCCGTGGGTTGTGGGGTGGGGCCTCCGTGTATTGGACTCTATTGGATTGAGATCTGGGGAATTTTGAGGCCAGGTCAACAACCTTGAACTTTTTGCCTGCTAAGCCTCATTTACAGCAAGCAGTGATGCCCTGAGTGTTCTGGTGACTTTCTTTCATAGCAAGCATTGACTTTTTTCTTTTTTCAGCAATCTGAGCTGCAATTGGGATTTTCTTTGAGTTCAGACTGGACAGGCTGTCCTTTGCTCCCCCAACAGGCGTAGATGAGTTTGTGGTTTCCATTGTTCTGGTATATATTGTTTTTAAAATGTATTATATACTGGTTTATAAATAAATAGTTACTTGTATATAATTAATGATCAATGTTATTATTTAACCTGATGGTTGTGGTTAATGTTATGGCTGATCAAGTTGTCCTGTACATCCCTGATCTGAAGGGAAACGACAGGTTTGGGCAACACTGGCATAACCAACAACCTACTGTATACCCAGGAAAATCATGTAATCAGGAAAAAAAAGTACAAAATATTTGTATGCAAATGTTATAAGTTGTATCTGGGTGTTCGATCAGATGTACGCTTCCTGTACAGTTCTTTCGTCCGTATCGGAATAACCGACTCGATCTGTAAACGGCAGCTGTGATAAAGATGTTTCCCTTGATGGCGTCTTAATGCGGCAGATCAATGAGCTGATACTTAGCACAGTCATCAGTGCTAGATTACCGCGTGTGCAGATTCGACACACTGCAAACTAACTTCTCCAGATGTCTAAAGCATTTCTACACGTGTCCATCAGTACTCCGTTTCCACACGATCATCAATTTTATTAGAGGCTTTTCATAGCAAGTCACTAGAAGAGGAGAGATGACTTGGAAGCATGACATCTTAGATTAGAGGCTTCATGATCAGCAATCCCAAAATAAGTGTACAGAGTGTATGTGAGACTTATTACGTTAGGATGAATTAGGGTTTTAGCTCTAGTCTAAGCCAAAGAACATTGAGGTACACAGACTGTAGTGTTCAGAGGTACTATATGTTGCACCAGTTATTAGCTCAAGCGCTATCCTTAGCTATCCTAAGGTGTTTTAGGAAATGAAGCCGCCTTGTACATCTTAGATAGGAACATTTCAGATTCCTATGCAGGTTCCTGTTCCTCAAACGTTTCAAAAGTTCGCCACAGACGACCTTTTCCCTCCATCTTTCCGTTCCCATTTTGACATCTTTCTAATATCATGGAACATTAGCTGTCAAATTTTCCAGAGGTCATCAAATCATTTTCTCAAATGGTTCTTCCTCCATGAGCACTCTCTTTCTGTTATCAAGGACCAGTAGCATTTTTTTTCCACCAGAAAATTGTGCTAAAAGTGCTTCAGGAAAATGAAAACGCAGAGACATCTTTTGACCGACTAGCGGTGTATAGCCGGTGAAACCGGACGATTTCATATGGAAGGAAGCATAAGTTTAAATAGATGCCTTATAGCATATTACACTCAGTTCTCAGCGCTCGTGTCTCACCACACAGACGAACGATATGTAAATAAAAATTACCCGTCTATTTCCCTTTGATACTTCACGAACCACGCGACTCTCATGGAGCAGACTCGAACACGGACACTAGACGGTCTAAGATAGTCTAGGAGATGAAAGATTAATTATATGCCTCACTCACTATTCTATTACTACACAACATTTCAATGATCACAAAAAGCCATTTCTAAAAGTGTTCCCCCGTGTACCGGATAGCGCCTTCATCCAGCCATGAAATGGAGGCGAGCGGTTTAGCCGAAAGATGCTTTTTCCTATTTCGACACCGGGACTGTTCTAATACATACAGACTAATCGATACCATTCGATCTGCTACAACTTCCCAATTTCAGGTCATGAATCGACTTTATATAGCCGTTAATTTTACTGACCTAGGACTGACCTGGTACACCGACTCCAACACACAACATCTGGAAGGCTAGTCACGGCCAGTTAGAAAAGGATGTTTTTGTTTTGTTTGTTTTTCAGGCGATATACTGTAATAAATAGACTTTTCTGATGACGGAAGGTTTAGGATAAATAACGATGACTGAGCAAGGTCGAGCAGTTCTGTGTGCTTCGTAGTAATAAAAGTAACAGTGTACGGCCATAATACGCCACGACGATTCCTCAGGCAACCTCTGCAAAGAGCGAATAACAAAACTCATTGATTCGACTTCCATTTGACAGACTTCACACACACCCTTTTTTTCTCCGACACAGACCTCCTTGCTTTGTTATACTCCTGTAACGCTTTAATGGTGCTGTTTCATAGCTAGATTTCTTCATTTTTATTTATTTGTATTTTTTTTGTTCCCTCCAGGGGCATGACGAGCTAGAGAAGAGAAGCCAATCTTCAGGAAAGGACATCATCCATCTATTATTTTCTCCCCCAACAAGGTACGTAGATTCATCTCCAAGTTCTTTCTTTTTCGTTGCTCTCAGATCAGACACCGAACAGGTGCCTTGTGCTGTCGCAATGACTGATCTTTCTCCTTATTCGAATCTGAATTCATATGTATATTTTTAAATCCTGGAAAGCATGGAGGCTGCGTTCTTACTTAGGGTGTGAGAGTGTAGGAGAGATGATGAGGTGGCGTCTGCCACGTTTAAGACAGCTGGTTAGAGTCACAGTGTAGTTCAGGTTGAGGAAAGGATGACTGGAAGGAGTTTGCGGTCCAGGAAAGCCAAGGAAAGTCCAACACGGGTAAAAAAAACAAAAAAAACAAAACATACATCAAAGACGGGACAAGCCCACGTTATACGGTAAGAGACAACAGAGCCAGAAGAAGAAACATGAGGCACAGATACAGTAATATACAGATGTGCAAAATGTCTCTACGCTGTCCTTCTATAGAGTAGAGAGGCAAAAATCAGAGATACAAAGAATAAAGTAGAAAAAAAGTGACCTGTAGCCCTACTGCAGCGACTGAAAGTTATGCTAGTCTGAAGAGGATAGCTTGAACAGACTCTCTACAGGAAAGATAAAGTGCTACACTTGGTACGATGACATACAGCAAGCAGGCTAATTGGCCAATTAGTCTCTCAATGCCAACTGTGGAAGAATACTTGTAGTCCAGTTCAGAGAGGTCCACTTGGCATAGGAAGAAGACGACAACGAAGAAGAAGTAGTAGTAGTAGAAGAAGTTGCCATCGTCTTTAGGGCTGGTATTTATAGGGCATGGGGTTGGGGAGGGTGTATGGGCAGGAAAAGACAACAGGTTGAGGTAAGGGTCCTACGACGTGAGGGGGTTGATCCAGGGCTTGACGCGACTCGGGTTGGGCTGGAACGCTGGCGTGTGCCGACATTTGAGAAGACGTTCGGAGGGTCACATCGTGGCTGGTGCGTCTCTGGGGCCGCTCCGGTTATGGAGAGCTCTCCAAAGATGCTGCAGAGAAAAAAAAAGAAAAGAAAGACAGGGATTTAGAAAGGCAGGGAGGTTAATACAAAATTGGATGAAGATGGAATCGGAGAAGGAGGGATAAGGCAAAAGAAAATTAGAGGAAAAAAGAGGAATGAGGAATGAAAAAAAAAGCAAGTGAGTGCAAAGGAGTGTGCAGGAAATGACATGACTCATGGATCGAGGGAGATCAAGCGGAAGAAGGGAAATTGGATGTAAAATAACAAATACAGTTTGAGGAAATGGAAAGAGGCGAAAATGAACACAGGCACAGAAGTGGAAATCCAAAAGGACGAGACATTAAATATATGAAGAATGTGACCAATAAAAAAAAAAAACAAGCAGAGGAACGAACAAATAAAACACACCCTTTTATACGGCTTTCTCAATGTTAAATCAATAGAAACTCACAAGACAGTGTCAATGAAACCGGATCCCCACTGCCTCACCTGCTGTCACCCTTGTTATGAGATGACGCATCTGACACTCGGCAGAATAACAAGTCTGGATATGTCCACTAAAATAACACCACCTGGGTACCAACCCAAACGTTATTGGATGATACTGTACAAGAACACAGGATATTAAAAACAACACGCATTAGTGCTTACACACTTTACAAGATGATGCGCTGTCTCACGGTTACACCCCGAAAAAACACAGCAGGCATTTGAGCTCCATTACCATGGAGTGTCCTGACAAGCTGTCAGAGCATCACAGGCCCTCCATCTCCCGCAGAAGCACATGAGCAGGTGGTGCGAGCGGCTGACTCCAGAGTTTTCCGGCTCGATCCTGAATCCTTGAACGGAGGTCAAGAATTTTCAGGTCTTTGCCAGGAGAAATGCCAACATGACAGCTACCATTTGCATGCACACACTATGGCATGTGGGAGGATGTGTTGGGCTGAAAGCGGGAACGGAAAAAGTTTGCCATTGGGAGGAATTAAAAGAAAAGGGAAAAAAAATACTCCTTCATTCTTGCTGTCAGTGAAGGTTTTCAAATAGCGGATCTCTCTGAATCTCTGACATCGTGAACCCGCGACTGGAATAATAATTTCCACAGATCTGTTCCTACCGTATCCCCCACTTAGAGCGAAGACGGATTTCGTTCTCAATCCCGGCCGTAAATCAAGTGAGATGAAAATGAAAGAAATTGTCCACTTCTTTTCTTTTTTTTTTTTTTTGACTAACTCCCTCTAGCCAGAGGACACACTTCAGTCTCCTTCACCCTCCTGACTCCATCCTCAAACAATGTGATTTACTCATAATGAAACGCAGACAGAGTCGGCGCAGCTCATGTGTTACACATTACACGCCTGCTACTTTAAAAAAAAAAAATTTATGTTATGTTACCTCTGGAAACAAAGGATATTTATCACTGTAACCTTCCTTTGACAAAATTTATAGCGCAATAAAATATGAAGAAGATAGAGGGTGAGATCTTTTTCTCATTTCGTGCACCGTACCCGCTCCCCTCCGAACCCCGGTGGAAATGATAGACTGGATTCAAATGAATTACAGATGAGCCGCCCTGAGAGAGTGCGAGTGCGGCGGAATCCAGGAGAGCGCTCTGGAGAAGGAGCTGGAGGCTACCTATGCATTCCTAATTAGTTCGTACTTCTACCAGTAAATTCCAGCTCCTCCTCTGACAGATTCAAGTCCGGTCTCTCTCCCTCTCTCTCTCTCTCTCTCTGTCTCTCTCTCCCTCTTCTGAATTCTTCCCGAAGCCCTAGGAGTTGCAGCGTGGCTGACAGATTCGCCTTTGTAGTGGCTGAGAGCTCGCTGATTGGGAGACTCGCAAGGATTTTTTCGGTGGCGTTGATCCGCTGCGGTTTCTGGTTTGGCGAATGACCTGGGGCTGTGTTTTAAGAACTCTGTATGACGAGAGCCGCTCCTCAACGTCGGTGTGTGATGGTTAGACATTGGTATTTTATGATGGCCAAGTCAGGAAGGATGACTTGCAGTATCACAACTGACATGCTGCCGGAAAAAAACCCCAAAAAACCAAAACACATTTATTATTTATTTTTTCTTTTAGGTACCCTTGGCACTCACATAAGTATAAGATTCAACATACAGTATTACCAAACTAACAAGCCAACATGGGTCTCAGAGCTCCCCAGTGTGTGTCTGTTAACACACCAAATAAAATACTGAGATAATACATGAACAGGGGTAGCTTAGTCCTGAAGGTGTTGCCGAGCTGCCACGGCTGGGCCCTTGAGCAAGGCCCTTAAGCCTCAACTGCTCAGATACAATCAGGCATTCTGCTGTCACCCTGACGCCATCAGGAGAAAAACAAACAAAAAACCCCAGCCACTGAGATGAAGGATCTCTCTCCAGGAGAGCATGTTTGTCGTCACATGGCTGGAACCGAACCCCCTACAGTACCCACACATTTGTTTTTCCATATCTTAAATTCCCTCCACCGGACACGCTGTTTCAGTGTCTATGTAAATGAGCTCTTGCTTAGCCACGCCCCCACCAGAGAACAGAAGAGCTGAACAACAAGTCAGGGGAGGAGCTCTTCTCATACTGTATGAGGTCACATTAGGGGCGAATTCTAATTGGCTTAATTGCTTAATTAAGCCATTACCAATTCCAAAATGCAAATGTTGTTTGTTTGTTTGTATATGCACACTGGAGACTCATTTAAATGCCTGAAAATGACTAAAAAGTGAACTTTGCATAAAAGTTACCCTTTTATATTAAAATTGAACACTAATAAATACATTTTCAGAGAACACGCCTGGAAAATGTAATGAATGATTACCAATTTATTTTGCTAATAATATAGTACATTAAGCAGAACATTTGTTAAAAGCGCTGTACAAATAAAATGTAATTGAATATACTGCAGCTAAGATGTGCATACTCTATGTGTCTGGTCACATGATCACAAAAACGACTGCTAAACCAAAACTAATGCATTTATGATTTAATGTCTATGATGCAAACATGCTTTGATGGTGGCACCACTTATAGTGAATATTTGTCCTGGCTTGTTGTCAGCATGACCTCAAAAGAAAAAAAAAGATTAGCTAAAGGACTTCTTTGATTAAAAGAAATAAAAAAAACAGTATTGGCGATAGTTTAATGTATTTTTCACTTTTTTCAAGTCAACTGTGACAAATTAAAGCAGTGAGATAGAAACCTTTACTCTTTACCTTATTGATTGTGTGAACTGATCTGAGAAACGACACTAATGAGGACGAATCCACAAATCAACATGATTTTTACGAAGGTGTGGTATGAACACTCAGCCTCATATACGTATTAACATGGATAGGCATCTATTTATGCAGTTACGCCAGATATTTGCTGGACGGAGTAAACATGTTATAGCCGTATGGAGACAAATCAAAGAAAGGGTTAAGAATGCTGATGTCTTAAAGGAGGACTGACCCAGGCGATGTACAAATCTGTTCTGTTAGCTGCAGCAATTTTTCATTATTGTTTTTTATTGCTGCACAACACATAAGTAAAAGCTGCAATATGTGATCCTTAAGTGACTGATCTGGTTTGTTTCTGGAATGTGCCATATACAGTACAGTACTCCCCAGAGTGTCGTGGCTCACTCACTTCCTGTGGACGAGGGCGGCTCTGCTTTCCTAACATCGTATCAGCGAGGGAGAGATTTATGGTTGAGATAGATATGGATTAATTATGGATCAATTTCAAATTATATATATAGATATGATGATGATAATAGACTGTAACAGCACCAGGATGTTTAACTATATGTATAACTCCTCATCGAGTGATTCTAACGATCATTAATTACACTAACTGTCTGTTGGCAGCAGTAGGTTGGAAAAGTATTGTAAAGAGCAGCTGCCTGCTAAAACCCACATTCAAAACTAGTCACAGAAGCACTTTCAGCAAGAACACACATCTGATAACGTTATGTCATATTAAACAACACGCTCTCTTCTTAGTTATTGCCTCGTTCCAAGTCCTTCTGAACCGTCTGTGTTTTTCTGTTTCTAACACGAGACTGAATCCCAAATCCACCGCTGATCAAGGCCACTAATTGGTTAGTGGAAAAGGGGA
The DNA here is from genome assembly GCA_028565275.1 of Leiocassis micropogon. Lineage (NCBI taxonomy): Eukaryota > Metazoa > Chordata > Actinopteri > Siluriformes > Bagridae > Leiocassis > Leiocassis micropogon. The sequence goes on along the minus strand of JAOVVA010000030.1, from coordinate 15,517,475 downwards.
TAGTACACCCTACATAGCGCACTAGCTTTCCGTTTAATGCTATTTGGGATTCAACCCTGGAACTGAGGAATTAGCTGATATTCTAAATCAGAATGAGTGGAAATATAAAAGTTAATCTTGTAAGTTCATCAGGACTGTCTATCTCATGACCTCCATGGTCTAACTCTACTTACCTTTTGACTACATTGTACCGCTAAGAATTTAAATCTACTGGATGCTACAGTAACTCGCCAAGTCTTCTGCCAGTCGCGGAGGGATGCGTGTTGGCGGAGCAAAATACCTGAATAAATAAACAAACAAATCTGTTGATGATGAATGGTGTTTGTGAAACTCTTGTCTGCGCCCTCCAGCCTACATCTGCATCACAGCCGTGCTGATATTCCACACAATAACACTCCTCGTCATTTGATTTCATCTGCTTAATTCTTAGCATAGATTAGAGTCAAAATAACTTTTACATTTTGCATTAACCTTCAGCTATGTGAGCTTTGCCTTATATGGAATTTTGTGGGTGGCACCAAAATCAGCAAATCAGCTGAGCCTGTTTATTTAAACATGATTGGCATTCTCCAACATACGTACAAAGAAACGTAAACTGGTCATTAAATTTATTGCTCATGATAGAATAAATTCCTAGGAAGAAAAAAAACAACAACTGGACTATTTGTTCTACTTTACTACTTTGTTCTAGCTTTGCGCTCCGTTTCACGCCTTAGTCGAAACCAGCACCGAAACCCGGCTGCCCATGTCCCATCAGTGCACACTTAGGAGGACATCTCTCCACCCAGATCCAACTTTTGATCCGCTTGTGTGCAGGTTTAAATAGGTCGTCCTGTTTTCCCTCATAGCGCCTTCTTTTTCTCTTGCCCTGGATTCTGATAAACAAAAGAGGGACGCTGTTCAAACAAAACAGCCCATCAGCATAACCTGCACAGGTTATGTAAAGAGCTCTATTTATGCAGACTTTGGCTCTTCGTCAGTGACGCTCACACCAGTCTCTCGCTTCCTCTCGCATATAGGAAATGATTAGGATGAGGATCGTGAATAAAGGAGGCGGCATCATTACTATCTCTTGTGCTCCCCCTCCACCCCTCCCACCCCCCTGCTGATTTAGGAAGAGCAGCTGAATAAATCACTCAATGTCGGCCGTAAGACGTTTAAAGCAGCAGTCACTCTAGCAATTAAATGTCTTTTCTCCACTTAATCCGAATAAGATGAATGCACTAAATTAGTTTATGACCTTTCATATATATATATATATATATCCAAGATCAAGTTCTCTTTTTCATCAATGTTTGAAGAGACACTCGGCTCGATATACATGATTACACGTTATTTCCTCCTCAAACAATTGAAACACACTCTTAGACAATGCAACACTTGAACTAATGCCAAGCCTGTTTATAACGTAATTAAAAAAATAAACAGACAAGGACGTATTTTTTGCTAACGTTTTTTAACACCTTCCTTCAAGCTGCAATTGTTAGTCATTAAGTAAAATGGAATTTTTAAATGGAAAAAAGCCACAGGAGAGAGAGAGAGAGAGAGAGAGAGAGAGAGAGAGAGAGAGAGCGCATTGTAAGGCTTCTAAGGCTTTAAAGGCTTAATACAACTTTCTAGGACTAAATGCTACGTAGCTCAGAGATTGTCCTTGAATGGAAGCAATGACAAATCCATAATGTCATCAAGATATCAGAATAAGATTTAATTGCAGTAATATTGCAGTTTCCAGAAAAAAAGTATGCATTTTCTAGATTAGTTATTCAGATAGTCTACATTGGAAATGTAATTTTGATTCATTTTTAAACCAATGCTGGTGCATGGGACATTGTCCGTATTTATATCTGACTTACATTCAAGTTCAAGTCAAACCGGGACTTGTGGTGACATTTTGCTTGAATGAAGGTATAAAACCAAGAAGATTTCAGCATAATACGGTGATGAGACTCGGTGAAAATGAAGTGTACACACAATCATTCACCCACACCACGTGCACATTACAGGAACTCGGCTGGGAGTTATTGCCACACCCCAGTACAGTCCTGACCTCGCTCCAAGTCAATTCCACATGTTTGGGTCGTTAAAGGAATTCTTGGGAGGCCAGGGTTTCAGGCATGAAGCAGGCAATTTTAATCATGGCTCCCATGTACTGAAAAAAACTTTCTACATTGATGGTGTCCAAGCACTATGGGATAAGTGGCTTAGTGCAGCAGGGGATTATATAGAGAAATAAAGGGCGTTTTAACTCTCTGCAGAGTCAAAAGTCCCGGTTGGACTTGAACGCCCTTATCCTGATTTTGGGTGCACATTTGGAACATTGAAGCAACCTTTGTGCCTTTCATGTCTTTTTGCTAATATTCATTAGCACCAACAGTATACAGAGGAAGAGCAGCATTCAAAGAATACAGACTAATAGCAGTGTATATAAATAAAATAAACACACCAACAAATTAGTTAGGAACGCTCATACACACATACTGTACATGCAATTATCCAATTATGGGATTATCCCGTCATGCAGATCAAGAGGACGTTAACGTTCACAACGAACATCACAATGGAGACATTTGTGATGTCACACTGATGTGAATGAGCTACAACAGCACAATACTCTGTAGAACAGATGCCGCGCCTGTTAGCAAAGAGTAGCAATCACAGAAACACTCACTGGCTCTGAATCAGCGGAAACACAAATCTATTTATTTATCTTTTTTTTATATACTGATGTTTGATATGAACTGTTTTGTGTCTGCATGACTTTATGGATTATGATGGCATCATACGTTCAGCTGATCTTATGAATGAGCGAGTGTACTATAGTCAGGACAGTTATATACACAGCCCGATAAAAAAAAAAAAAGAAGTCGCCATTTGTATTGGAATGAGCGAATACTTAAGAGACTGGATGATTACTGCAGGAAATAAAATGTTTCAGCTGACAAGAGTGCCTTTAAACCCCAACGGATGCCTACCTCGATCAAAGGATGCAGGCTGCTTGTCAGTACCGCGTATTATGAAAAATACAGCTGGGGGCAGAGCTTTTTCTTACA
>JAOVVA010000030.1:15502166-15514325 GCA_028565275.1 Leiocassis micropogon | reverse complement strand
GTATGTGTGTGTGTGTGTGTGTGTGTGTGTGTGCCCTGTTATGGATTGGTACCATGTGCAGGTTGTACCCCGCCTTGTGCCCCAAGTCTCCCGGGATAGGCTCCAGGATCCCCCGCGACCCTGTACACAGGATAAAGCCGTATAGACGATTGTAGAGCGATTGAGTGAGAGGGAGAGAGAAATCCACCCATTATTAAATGAGTACAAGTTTAAATCAGTACAGCGCTGATTCTGATTCAGTATACAACAGCTTCTAATAACAATGAAAGCAAAAAAATAAATAAACGAAAAATGAATTGCTCAACACTGCCATTTCCACTAATCACACACAGTTTGCATGCTCAAGAAGTCAGGTTTGTGCAATCAACTCAGCACTCCATGTTAAAAATACAGTATGATTTAAAAACCACACAAAGTCACTTAAGGGTGATTTTTGTTTTGTTACAGTACAATGTGAACGATGCCTATGATTTGTTATTTGATAGTATTTAATTTGTACGTATTTACTCTTAAATCTGAAGCCAAGGTAAGAATAAGGGATAATACTGCACCTTAGCGAGTGTTCTCTAGCCGTGTCTTTTTCCTTTCTATTCCTTCTGTGGAAGGAAGGAAGGAAGGAAACGTGTCTAGAGCAAGGACCTGGAGTTATATTTTTCCGCTTTATAAATAGGTTTAAAAGAAATGGGCTTTATGATAAAACTGCTACTGCGTGGCGCAACCTAATTTGCCAGCTTTACTGTAAACACTGAGAAAACAATGAGAGATAAATAAAGCTTGACGGTCAGGGACTCTAGGATGACAGAAGCTGGAATCATCTCTGAAAGGAAGGAAACTTTGCTTTCTGTGATTTATTGGTGCTGTTCTTGGCTGTAGTCGGCAGGGCACGGAGCAAGGCTTTGTCTGACACGGTTAAATACCAGCCTTCCCTAAAACAACACTTACTTTCTCATGATTAACTTGCATAATTCACTTCCAGCCAGTGATTAACAGCAGTCTATTAAACTGTAGATGGTTGGTGCCATTAATATAAAGCAATGACTTTCGCAGAGAGAATTAGAAATGTTGGCTGTATTTACTGTAAGTACAGTACCAGAGCACTGATTAATACTCCATTCTGATTGGTCAGAAAATGCTAAACAGCCAAAACATGGGCAATGAGTAAGTAAAAGGTGAAATATTTAGATAAGATCATACAACAGCAATTTTTATAATACTTAATGCTTCTTATCTCCTGATCCATGCTTCGTTTTTTTGTAAATATGCATACACATTTTTTTTATTAGAAAAACTAACACATTTGCTAAATACAATTTCATGCCCTTTTATGTCTGTAGTGTCCGTAACTTTTTTGAATTCAAATCTTTCAATGATCTTAACTGTCATTCAGATGAAACTTGGCCAATTTGACCATGAACATGAAAAGACATAAACCTGAAAAAGTGTATTATTCTAAAATGCTAAATTGTTAAGATATTGCAACATGAATTTGACATGGTTACGGACACTACAGATTCTTACCTTTTACCTAAAAAATCTCTTTTTAATTTAAACAACAATTGTTACAGGTCAGATGCCTTTAGAAGCTTATATTAATTTCAGTATCAATACTCAAAGAAATATGAATAATTTGCATTTTAAATGATTTCTGTTTGAAGAACAGTATAAACGGCCATTTTTTCGACACATATAAAATCATCTCTTCAAAATGGCTGAAGTTAGCAACTTGACATTTTTAGGGAAGCGAGATCGGTCACTTCCATGTTGCATAAAATCCAGAAGTAGCTTCTTTGGCCCAAACATTTTCTGTATTATATGTACTGTATAACATAAAAAAAAATTCGCCCGTAAATTTTTTATAACAGTGGCTTCGAAAGTAGTCAACTCCAAGATTCATGTTACTGCACTCGTTTTAATACGTTACTATTTCCAGAGTAACAACTTGGACAATGATTGTAAGACCTACATTTGACATAACAGATTAAGGTTAGGTAGGTTTACCTCCAGGGTCCCCACAATCCCGAACAGGATAAGAGGTGAATAAATAATGTGTGTGAGAGAGAGAGAGAGATTATTTACGTGAGTGTATTGCGGTTTCAAATGCCTCATGTCAGGGATTTTTATACACTACACACGAACTTAAGATCTTGGGGGCGGAGCTTCTTGTGACATGGGTAGGGATCATTTTAAATGTTAGATCTTTCTGACATTCATTCATCGTTCATCTTCCATATCATTTTATCATTCTTAGCCTAATCGGCATGTCTTTTGACTGTGGGAGGAAACCGGAGTACCTTGAAACCCACCGAGCATGGGGAGAACATGCAAACTCCATGACCATGACAAACACAGACCACAGGGCGGGAATCAATCCCGGACACTGGTGGTGCAATAAAGGTGTATTAAGCAACCATAATCTTGCCTAATGCACCTTAAAAAGACAATGTGGTTATGTTTCCTTAGAAGAGATTAGCATGTCAGAATTTTTCAAACAATCAGTTTTCTGACATGACTTGGTGGTTTCGGAAAAAAAAAAAAAAAGAGAGAAGCTGTGTTAACAGAAACGAACTTGTTTTGAGGAACATTAACCATAAATATATAATTATGTTGTGTGAATGCAACACAATCAAAAATAAATAATAAAATCATCGCTATTTTGCATCATGGTGGCTCAGTGGATATCACTGTCGTCTCATACCTCAAGGGTTAGGGGTTTGAATCTCATCTTCATGTATGTTCTCCCTGGGCTTGGTGGGTTTCCTCTAAGTGCAAAAACATGCGTGTGCCTTTTATTGGGTTGCCACCCCATCCAGACTGGCACAGGCTCCAGTCCCCTCCCACTAACCCACACAGGATAAACAGGGTAGATAACAGATGCATGGCTTATTGCTGTAACGCAAGAGGAATTGTACACTTCTTGTGTCGTACTCTCATTGCAAAATTATTAACTTTTGGCATCGCACAGCACACGCTCGTAGATCATTTTCCTAAAACTGCGAAACCAGGTCGGTATTTTATTCAATACTCAAATTCCAATAATACCTTACAAATAAAATTTACAAATAAAATCTGTTATTACGCTCTCGCAATATACCCTTGAAAGAAGAAGGGCATTAAAAGATAGAGCGCACGCAGGAACAGATAACGAGGAAAAGTGGAAAGTTGTAAGCACGCAGATAAGGGGTGGGTTGTATTCCCTAACGTTGTTCTGAGTATAGACTCTCGGCTCCGGCTCGGAGGACTACTGCATTTATATTTCAGTGTAAAAATAGCTTCTGTGATAATTTATTTAGCCTCAACAAGCCTGCCTGCTTCAACCAGATCATGATAACTCTCTGCATACCTCGAATTTCCTCGCAGAGCTATCTCCACTACTTTCGCTAATGACATTACGGCAAAAACACCACATTAGCAGAGCCGAGTAATAAACCGAGGTTGCGCCTGCCTCTGTTCTCAATATCTGCTGGTGGGGGAAGAAAAAAAACCCCCAACAACTCTAGGTTGATAAGGAAAATAATACCATTTACACTTTTGCACCAATTCTTATTTGCCAGCAGCAATTACATTACACGTTAATAAAAATTGTAATCAACGTTTTTTTTTGTTTTTTTTTTTTACATTTAGGCATTTGGCAGATGCTGTTATCCAGAGCGACTTACATTTTTATCTCATTACACTTCTGAGCAGTTGAGGGTTAAGGGCCTTGCTCAAGGGCCCAACAGTGGCAACTTGGTGGTTGTGGGGTTTGAACCTGGGATCTTCCAAACCGTAGTCCAATGCCTTAACCACTGAGCTACCCCTGGCCCACTGAGCTACCCCCTGGCCTTTTTTGCTATGCTGGCGCTATTGTGTGGTGCAAAGTCGGGTAAACCTGGCCCGAGATAATCTGTGAAACGCTGAAGCTCATTAGGCTTTGATCTGTAGTGAGAAACTCTCAAAAGAGCCCTAAATTGTGACAACTTTGCACTTTCAGCGGCAGCCATCCATGTCGGCCAGGAAATGGGTCCAGGAAGGAATCCTAATGTTTTGACTGCACGCTGTATCTTCATAACCTTGAGGTTCATTGGCGAGTAATGGCTTTGCTCTGTGAGCTGGCATTGCTCTTATGGGGGATAAAAAAAAAAATAATAAATAAAAAAAGACATGGTTGTCATTTCAATGGACTCCCATATTGCTGGCACTCAATTTTATATTTACTGACAAAGAGCGGCAGAGCAGATGATGGACACGGTGAAATAAATAAAGTAGTACGGAATGCAGAAAAATAAAAAGAGCATGAAAGAGAGACGAACTAAGATGTCGTCGGTTTCCTTGAACTTCCCGTTTCCCCCTTGATGATGGTTACATCAGACTTCAAAAAGGATCTAATCAGCAAACTTACTTGTTTTTCTGCATTTATAAACTGTACACCAAACTAGGTCGTGATCAAACGAGGAGCGGGGACAAAAAAGTTGTAAGGCAGGAAACATGTACAAACATGTCACAATGTCTTACGGGCAGTGAAGGTGAAATATTAATAACTGATCATGTACTAAGAAGAAAGTGAGACAAAGAATATGCCAGGTTAAGCATATTGAAGAGATTAAAGAAAAAAAAAAAGTGTGTCTTTATCTCAAAATACTGCAGTGCGCTTCTTTCCCTCTGGAGCACTGCACGACCCGGTGCTTTGTGAGGAAGTGAACTCTAAGGTTCTGTAATTAAATCCGAAACTAATTCATCATAAGACTTGTCTGGGAAAAGAAGAAGGAAAAAAAAAAAGTAAGCACTCGTCTTGGAGTGTGGGTGTTGGTTGGAATTTTGGCTGAGTCACTTTGGATGATTACAAGAACAGTCCTTTCTTAAATACCCCGACCCCATTGCTTTGTTGTTTTGTTTTTTTGTTTCCCTAAGGCAGGAAATTCTACTTAAGTCTCAAGTCCAGTTTATGTTTAATTATCAAGGCTGTGGGTAAAGGAAGGACTGAATTAAACAAAAGAAAAAGGAAATGAAAAGAAAACAAACAACTGAAGGCCATCAGAAAGGGTGATGCATTGAGTTTAAGTACAGTTAACTTCGTGTTCCTGGTTTGTCTTTGTTGGTGTTTAAAGTCTATATATATTTTACACAATATACAGCCAAAAGGGTGTGGATAACTCTCCACATGACCATCACACCCATATCTGTTATTTGTGTATCCACCAAGTATGAAGTACACAATTGTACACAAGGTCTTTGTGCGTCATAGCATCAACGTTTCCCTTTACCGGAACTTAAAACACTTAGCACAAACTCCATGAAGGCCTGGGTCACGATTCGGTTTTATTTCTATAGCACTTACAATGGTCATGGCCGCAAAGTAGCTTTACAGAATTAAAAAAACAAACAGTTTGAAAAGTGTTTAAAAAAAAAAAAAGTATAAGTAATGCACAAATGATCAATTTTGTCCCTGATGAGCGAGCCGAGGACAACGGTGGTGAGGAAACAACTCCCTGACATGGCAAGAGGAAGCAACCTTGACTCAACAGGGAATCCATCCTCATCTGGGTGAAATCTGATAGCAGGGATTGATCTGCAGGCATACTGTGTGTTAGGAAATAAACTGAATCAAACTGAGTCAGCGAGTTTGGACTGCACGAACCCAAGTGTCCAACACAGAGCAACTGAAAACCTTCGGGATGAACTGGATCACTGGACTGCACCCCAGACCTCCTTACACCCAACATCAGTGCCTGACCTCACAAACGCTCTCGTAGCCGAATGAGCTCCAAAATCTAGTGAGAAGCTTCTTAGGAAAAGGAAAAGCTTAAATATCAGCAAAGAATTACAGAACCTGGAACAGGATGTTCAATATATGGGGACACATGGGTGTAATGATCGTCTGGCCACAAACGTTCGACTTTCGACAGTACTTTTGAAGGTCAAAATCTACAGGGTGGGTGAAAAGTAACTAGGACTTTAAAACTGATAAAGTCCATATTTCTAATAATAAATTGCATATGGCTTTGTCTTGAAAGAAAGAAAAAATGTCGTCCCAGCCAATGCCCTGTAATATGTTGGAGGACACACTGGTGGACTTTCAAACGACTTCCTGCAGAAGAGGAAACTGGTGGGCGCCACCGGTGCCTACGCTAAAATTTGAGGATTTGCTTTCATTTTCCTAATATAATAAAGGACATGTACGGTTTGTTTCAATAAATATGGACATTATTACCAATTTTTAATGCCTAGTTACTTTTCACACGCCCTGTAAAAGGGATCAGAAACGTTTTGGACGGCCATCAGGACACATTAGATTCTGTGTACATTATGAATTCATACATTAGCGGCTGTCAACTATGTAGGTCGCATCCCAAGAATGTTTGCCAAGCAACTAAATGATAAATATTAATACCATGAGTGCATAAGGAATCTGGGGACTAGATGTCGCCATGACGACTTGCTGTCTTCCTTTTCTGAAATGCCGGTTGCTCGTCACCTCCCGTCAGCCAAACTAAATAAGTAAATAAATAAATAAATAAATGGCCATCGTCTCTTTAACTGCATCAGTCTGAGAGCACTGCATAAGGGTCAAATCCGTTTAGCTTAATGAAGGGGTGAGAGAATGACTCGTGGTTTAACACACCATGATGCCTAATCTGACACCCACTTGCCTCTGAATCACGGAGATACACATCTTGTTAGTTTAACTTTTCCTTATTCCTCCCACGAGCAGGACGACATGAACCGTTGGCTCAGCAAACACACCTCTGTGTGCATGGCGTATCCTACTAGGGGCCAGCCGGATAAAGGTAACAGTTAAACAAAAAAACAGGATGAGTCACTTACACACCAACTGTCTGCTGAACAAATACCCAAAGCGAAGGAAGCGTCCGTGTTATCTTTTACAATTAAAAGCTGCTAGGAGCTCTGGGAGAAGCTCAACGAAGCAGCGATCGAATGTGAAAACATTTTTCCTTTTACGTGTCTCCAGTAACCGCTCCGTTCGTGGGAAGCAGGACTCTGATTTTTCTCACTTGAGCTGTAACTCAAGATGAGAAAAAAAAAAAAAAGGCAGACAAAAGGGAAATGAGTCAGTTGTGCTTAATCACTCTTTAAAGAGAAATCCAACATGCAGCAACAAACAAGCCAATTCATTCATGGGATTTTAATCCGCCCCCCTCCACCACCATTTTTAACACAGCTAACCACATAAGACAACAGACACGGGCAAGCCAGGAGACGCAGGCTAGCCGAGCTGGTAAACCAGCCATGCTCGTCTAGCCCTGGCATACACACTCTCTCTCTCTCTCTCTCTCTCTCTCTGTGTCTCTAATCAGCCCTGACACAAAGCATACTGCACTGCACAGCACAGTACAGCAGACCAAGCCCATTAGGTCCGGCACACACACACACACACACACACACACACACACACACAAGAAAAACAATTCAACACTGGAAAGTAAATCAATGGAAATATTAGGTCTGTGCGCTGCCATGTGGTTGTCCGTGCGTGAACTGTGTCAGCATGCGCGTGCCCTGCATTTTGATCTACACTCTACGCTTTATATTATTTGTCATCATCCACTTTTCACCACAGGGGCCTCTGTAGTCTTTTCCCCTCGAGTACATCCAGTAAAGGTGAGGACAGGTTGTCATACTGTAAAATAAGGAATAATAATAATAATTTAAAAAATGCAATCCTTCATTCTTCATTAGAGTAAAAGAAAATGAGTTCATTTTTTTTTCATGGCGCAGGTTCGCAACAGCCTGGTATACAGTACGCACCTCCACTTATTATTTTTTTCATGCCATCTTCATAAAGAGGAATAGCACGTCACAAAACAAGTTGTTTTTGGTTGATTAATGGTAATTTACTGAACATTCCTTACTCGCTGTGGAAAAGAGGTGTAGCATCCTGGGTTCGATCCTGAGCTCTGAGCTTCTGTCTAGCATGATTTCCTTCATGAAGTCCATGTCAGATTCTTTTGTCTTGTTTTTATCCCACGTATACAGCTGTGGTGAAAAGTTTTGAGAATGTTTTGAAAATGAGTTTTCACAAAGTCTGCTGCTTCAGTGATTTTAGATCTTTTTGTCAGATGTTCCCATGGTGTACTGAAGTACTGTATAATTTTAAGCATTTCATAATTGTCAAAGGCTTTTATTGACAATTACATTAAGTTCATGCAAAGAGAAAAAAAATATTTGCAGTGTTGTTCCTTTTCAGCATGACACAGGACTAATGGCATCCTGAGATTATTCATGTGAGGGGTCACTTCTCAGCCAAGAGAGTAGGCTCACTCCAAATTTTGCCTAAGAACACAGCCATGAATAAAGAATGGTACAAGAACATCCTCTGAGAGCAACTTACTCACTCCCAACCATCCAAAAACAGTTTGTTGACAAACAATGCCTTTTCCAGCATGATGGAGCACCTCGTCATAAGGCAAAAGTGATAACTAAATGGATCAGGGAACAAAACATAAAAATTTTGGGTCCATGGCCAGAAAACTCCCCAGACCTTAATATCCCATTGCGAACTTGTGGTCGATCCTCAAGAGGCGGGTGGACAAACAAAAACCCACAATTTCTGACAAGCATTGATTATGCAAGAATGGGCTGCGATCAGTCAGGATGTGGCCCAGAAGTTGATTGACGGCAAGCCAGGGTGAATTGCAGAGGTCTTGGAAAAAGAAGGGTCAACCCTGCAAATATTGACTCTTTGCATAAACTTAATGTAATTGTCAATAAAAGCTTTTGACATTTAAGAAATGCTTGTAATTATACTTCAGTATACCAGAGTAACATCTATTTAGAGTCAACTGTCCAAAACAATGGGCAATGTGGTAAAGAAGTGAATATGAGGGTGCAGGCAGGGTGGAATGTGTGGAGAAGAATAACAGGAGTGCTCTACCATAAATGAAAGGGAAAGTTTACAGGACAGTAGTGAGACCAGCAGTGTTGTACGGTTTGGAGTTTGTCAGTACGCCACTGACAAAAAGACAGGAAGCAAAGCTGGAAGTGGCAGAGCTGAAGATGCTGCGATTGTCTTCGGGATTGACAAGAATGGACAGGATTAGGAATAAGTATATTGGAAGGACAGTGCAGGTAGAATGGTTTGGGGACAAAGTTAGAGAGGCCAGATTAAGACTGTTTGAACAAAGGAGGGATGAGGGGGTATACCGGGAGAAGAATGTTAGAGATGGATCTTCCAGACAGGAGAAGAGGAACCCATGAGGAGCTTTATGGATGTGATGAGGGAGGACATGCGGAAGGTTGGAGTGACGAGGGAAGATGTGGTAGAGTTAGATGATCTGCTGTGACGACCCCTAATTGCTAGAAGCCGAAAGAAGAGGAAGTCACCATAGAAACATCCGACAAAAAGATCTAAAAACACTAAAGCCTGAAGCAGCAGATGTGAAAATTTATATTTGTGTTATATGATACAATGTATGGAACTGGCATCCCAATCCAGGGTGTACACCCAACTCGTGCAGTGTGTTTCAGGGATCCTGATCTTTGCAACGTTGATCAGAATGGCTGAAGATGAACAAACAAATTTTCTAATTTTCACAAAGAAGCTGCTGTTCAGGTTTAGTCAACTGTAAAACACCCACATTCCTAATTAATTATGTATCTGATATGCAATCCAAGACAACTTGATAGCAGGGGGGAAAAAAACAACAACCTGGTACCTGGTTTGCAGATAGCTGCATGCCTGAGGGAATCCTGTAGACAGCTGCAGGGTTAAGCATTCCTCCTTCTTCTGGACAGCTCATTACTGAATATCTCCATATGTTTCATTGACAGAGGTCTCACCTAAAAGGCTTACATACTAGCAAGTTATTTCATTATCAGGACAGCAGGACAGCTGCTGACAAACCACACGCTCATCCAGATGATACCCAGAACCCAATTGTTCATATGGGTTTGTTCACAAAAAGACAGACTTGTCTGAGCTTGCCGCTCTTGACAGCTTTTGTTGTCCAGGCTTCTATAATTACAGCCACCACTGGAGATCTTAATCAGGGTATCGTAGAGGAGGGGGGGATAGACGAGGCTGCCGGGACAAGTGTTTAAGGAAGATTTTTCTTTTTCCTCAGCCCAATGTGGAGTGTTCTGGCAAACCATCTTCTGGCCAACCTGTAATTAGAGTGCCACTTCAGGACATTGCAGTAACTGAGTGAAACTTCACGAGTGTTGCAATCTCACCATGGACCTAATGTCTCTTGACATTTAAAAAGCAGTGTTTGAGGGTAAGCGGTGTCATTTGCCTCAACTACCAATAAGGCTTTTATACAGTATGTACGTACACACACCAAATGGTTTAACAAAGGTTTCTCGGAAATATCTCGGCTATATACAACGACTTTGGTGACGAATGTGATTAGAGCCTTTCCCAGGGACTCGGCACACATCAGCCCCTCAATTTTTCTCTATACTGATGTGCTTGTGCAACTCCCTTGGGAGCACGATTCCTTTGGGCGGCTTTATGATGTTCTCGTGTTTTCTTTGCTCAGTTATAGTTTATCCAAACCATCATAAAGTTTATGAGATTGCCACTTACCACAGTAGGAAGATGGGAAAGAAAAAAAGACAAAAATAAATAAATAAATAAATAAAATAAATTCAACCCTGCCTCGAGCATCATGTGCAACGCAATTGGGATATGAACCTAGTATAAAACATAGCTTATATACTTTGCAGAGCACACAACAGTGCGCAAACAAGCATTCTTTTTAGCAGACTCTTTAATATACTTTAATACACATACTGTAATACACACCCATGTTGTTTCTCCAGTGCATTTTTTTTTTCTACAGGGTGTTTTCCTGCCTGACTCATTATGTCCGGATGGTCTCATACACACAATCCTTTCCCATTAAATAGATCAGACCAACACAACTGAAACCAGTATGATGACTTACAAACAGCTCTACAGTGCACTACAAGTGTCTATGAATTCCTACAGAGAGACCCGAGATAAATGGTGAAGTGCTTTAGGTGCAGTATATACTGCCATTTTCAGAAGGGTCACATTATTGGGCTGCATCAAGCAAAGAAAACAACTAAGGAGGTTTGAACTTACTGGAACTGGGTTAAGAACCTTATGATTACTACATTATCAAAACCTGGAAGGACAGAGCTGAACTGTAAACTTTGTGGAAGAACATTTAGGCATTTGGCAGACGTCCTTATCCAAAGTGACTTACATTTTTATCTCATTATATGTCTAAGCAGTTGAGGGTCTTGCTCAAGGGCCCAACAGTGGTAACTTGGTGGTCGTGGGGTTTGAACCTGGGACCTTCCGAAATATAGCCCATTGCCTTAACCACTGAGCTACCCCTGACCCTATGTTTAATGGTGAAAGTAAGAGCTATGAAATATTACAGGCCACCTTAGAATAATTATAAATATTGGGAACCTGCATTAAAAGTACACTGATCAGTCATACCATTAAAAATATTAACATTATAAATCACCTAGGTTTTGGGTTCCCCTTGTAAAACCAGGACAGCTCTGGCCCGTCAGGGTGTGGCATCGCAGGGATTCTGGGGGTGTGCTGCGGTGCCTGGCCCCAGAGAGCCACCAATTTACCGGTGTATAATTAATACTCAGTATTAATGTGTCAATATCATAATTGATGTATACTGTACATGTTTGCATGGTGCCATTCAAAATGTATGCCAAGCAAAACACAGCAACAATGATAAAACACAACACTGTTTAGACAGGGAAAACTACAGCACAGCACCCAAAGAATCTGCTGCTAACATACATCCTGGTGCCAGACACCATAGCACACCCCCAGAAGCCCAGCGGACCCACACCCTGATGGACCAGACCTGCCAAATCTCTTGATTTCTTTTGCATTATGAGGTTCCCTTTCTGCTGAAATCATCTCCGAAATGCAGAAGCTCTTTCATAAGGAACAGTTTGTTTCCAGTAACAATAGTGAGCACATTTATTACACCTTCTAGACGTAAATTAATTCAGCGAATCTGGTGGGGTGTCATCAGATATGATATTTCTTGCTAGTAAAACGGTGCCTGTGAAATAGAAATGGTTGCAAATGTAACCCAGGTTTTTAGCCTATCCAGTCTAGAGAGGATTATTAAGATTTGTTTGTGTGTACACACACTCATTTTACATTGAGGAATTAGATATCACATTAGACATCATTAGATATCAGAACACATCACA
>JAOVVA010000030.1:15459938-15476589 GCA_028565275.1 Leiocassis micropogon | reverse complement strand
TGTTAACAACATCTCCATATTTAAATCTTTACTCAAAACTCATTTGTTTTCTGAATGTTACACTTGAATCCACCTGTTCTCTGCATGTCTTTTTTTTTCTTTTCTTTTTTTCTCCTCATTGTAAAGTGTCCTTGAGCTCTGGAAAGGCGCTATATAAAAAAAAATTATTATTATTATTATTTTTAAGTAGGGTTAGGTGTGAAGTGTCTTTCTAGCATCGACTTATGTATTTCAGCAGGATGTACTGCATTGACTTTTCTGTGGGATCATATAGGATCTGGACTGGCCTTTGGTCCTGGTGAGCCATGGGTGAACATGATGCTGTCACCAGTTACTGGTATATAATTGATCAGTGTTAATGTCATGTCTCTCTCTATCTTGAAGTACATTTCATATTGCACCGCTGTAGAGTACATGACAAGCATTTTAATGTACAATTGTGACTGACCTTTAAGCACATGACATAAGCTCGAAACACGACTATGATCATGTTGATCGATGATGTGTTACGTTGTCCATGATTTGCATGTTGTTAACTGTGTTGTTGTTGTGTGTATAAAAATAATTCGATTTTTGCTTTGCAAAATAATTTAAAGCTCTGATTGAAATCTTTCTCCAAAAAACACACCAGATATGATTGACACTTTCATATTATGTTTTGCATACATTTTATTACATATACAGCGGAACCTCGGCATACAAATTTAATTTGTTCCAGAGGTTAGTTCTGAAAAAAAAAATCTGGTAGATTTTTGAACGCATGCCGAAGACAACGTTGGTATCGTGGGTTGACTCCTTCGAAACTGAAATGAGTTCTTAAAATTCGTAAACTCACTTTGCTTGGCTTTCCAAGGACGCAAACAAGTTTTGAACAGCTCCCGGATGTTTGCACGGCTAACCCGGCGTTCAGTTCAAGTTCGTTCATTCGTATCCTTAAAAATGTTCCTTATGCCGATGCAAATGTCTTACAAAATAGTAATTCCTAAGGCGGACATTCATATGCCGAGGTTCCAGTGTTTTAAATCCTTTAAACTTTTTTAAGTCCAAAACTCCACAGAAACAATTCAGTGAAGTGTCTGAAGACGGTCAGGAATAAACATTTCACACAAATAATCTTCTCCATATACATGGACTATTGAAAAAGGCAACATTATTAACTAAAATATTGAGCAGCGAGGAATGTTGATTGCAATATACCCAAATGATAATATATTATGTAGTATCTCATACGGATCTGTGTCTGTCCTGTGCATCCTAAAGATCTCTCACTTCCTTACCTTTTTTTTTTTTTATTTAAATTTTTTAGATCTGTAGAAACGGTCCTATGGCTGCCTCGTAATGCAGACTAAGCTTCTGTAATTACAGTCACTTTTATACGTAGAGAATGAGAGATCACATGATCACAGGTGTTTGGGTCTGTCCTCTCTGCTTCCATAAACCCCAAGACTGCAGACAATAATCATTTCCCATCACGCTCACCCACAGAGAAAAGAAAAGACACATTTGGACAGGCAATTAAACATGCAATGTGAAGTAGTGCCAATTATGTCTAATGACGGATTGTCGGATTGTTGATTACTGTTTGAAAACGATACGGGATTTAGAGATGTGAATGAGAGAGAGAGAGAGTGAGAGAGAGAGAGAGAGAGAACGTGTACACGTGAGTGCACTTTCACAGCAAGCACGATACTCAATGGCGCAATGAGAAGCCACAATTAGGCCGCTGTAAAGGAGAGAAAATTGTGCTCGGCATGCAAATTCGAGGAGAAAACGCTGCACACATAATAAGTTTGTTGAAAAAGCTTTGCAGCACGTTAGATGATTTAGGGGGTCAAATGCTCAAATTACTGTTCCGTTTAAAGCTAAAGGATTACCAGGTGTTACACTTCGGCTTTTTTTTTTGTCCTCTGATTCACAACAAGGTCAGTGTTTTCACTAGCGAGTTCCGCTCGGAGCTTTATCCATGATGATCTCAGCAGCTGGATCTACAGAGCGTCCCATACAAAGGGGAAATTAACATAATTAAGTAATTACATGTATAACACCAGATGTGTTCAAACGAGTTCATTGTGAGTGAGTGGGCGAGACGACTCTGTGGGTTTTTACAAAGAGATGGAGATTACATGGAGGATGTTTATTTTTTTGTAAATAACGTTACAAAACAAGTATGGAAAGTACGCAGAGATTTGGTTAAATGGAGATTTGGTACACGCAGTAGAAAAAAGTCTTCTCTATCCAGCCCATGTTGCTGGAATGGACAATGTAATACTTGTATTTCAGGATAAAGAGTGTTATATTACAACACATTATACGACCGAGTAATCTGATTGGACGAAAGCCGTTCCACGAGTGGTGATGATGGATAATAACAGCACTGGGACGTTTACAGCAGTTACTCGTACAGCATGCATCACTCAATGTTCCAGGTGTTGTACAGTGGTTAATTACACTAACTGTAGGTCGCAGCATGGGTGAGCGTAGGTGAGGAGAGAGCAGCTGCCTGACAAAACCCACAATCACAACCAGTCACAGAAGCACTTTCAGTAAGAACACTGGTACAATATCGAGGTTATATTTGAATTTTGTGTTTTGTTTGCGTCTCTCTTTGTCTCTGCTGGTGGTGGGTTGGGGTGTGTTCCTTAACGGTTTCAGATCCCGCCCACTGCAACTGCTTCCTGCAATCTGTTAGTTGCTCACCTGCTCTACCCTTGTTGATCTCGACTCCTGAAAAGAGAGGAACATATTTTTCATGTTGAAATTAATATAGTAATATTTAGCTCCTCCTTTCCTGTGCATAGATCCTGCCTGGATCCTCAACGTATAACACCACGGTGCTGAGAATGTGCATGTGTGAGACATCCATAAGTCTGTCCATAAATGTGGAGAAAAAGAAAAACCGCCAGCAGTTCCAGACAACCCCCCATATTTCCACCTTTACTCCAGAAAAACCATCCTCATGTGTTACGGTTGGCGTGAAGTTCTTACAACTGGCCTGTAGCTCCTCTTACTCATATTCTGCTGATTCGGCTTCTCCAGTCCCGCTATTTTTGCTACAACAATATGAACGGCTTCTCGAATGGTAGACAGACAGAATTTATTCTGGCTACAAAAAAGAATATACAAACTTGTCAGCTGGAGTGCACACTGTTTTAAAAGGTCCCGTAATTATTAGATTCTATATTTCTTTAACAAGTTAAGACGGGTCTCAGAGCTACCCCAAAGTGTGTCTGTTAGTGCTCCAGCCGCAATAACCCTCACCTTTTCATACCACAAACTCCATTTTTTTTTTGTCTATGGAAATGAGCTACTGTTGAACCATGCCCCTACCACGGAACAGCAGAGGTGAGCAGAGAGGGTTTGGGGGGCTCTTCTTATGAGGTCACAGTAGGGGAAAAAAGTCGGAGAGGAGGAGCTCTTATGAGGTCACAATAGGGGAAAAACTAATCAGGGGAGGAGCTCTTATGGGGTCACAATAGGGGAAAAAACAAGTCGGGAGGGGTTCTTATGAGGAAAAATCTAATCGGTTTGTTTAAGTCATGGCTAAAACAAAAATGGAGGGACGCGATGAACTAGTTACCAACTAGATGCTAAGTGGTACTGAGAGAACTTGTCTCAAGAAGTGAGCATGTGTGTGGAAGTGGCGGGTAAAGGGGACAAAGAGTTCAAGACACGGGACAAGTCAAGACAATATCAGGGGGAGGAAGCATTAAATGTTTTTAAGGAAGTCCGGTCTGGAAAATTGTTCAGGAAAATGAGAGAGAATAAGATGTACAGTTGGCGGCGATGTAACCTACTGGATTCCAAATGCCGTTAAAACAACAAAGAAAAATGAAAGAAGGACAAAAAGCAGGAAATGTTTTTCCCGCCCTCATACTTTTAGTTTGTACACAAACACTGCAGCTCTGTCTGAATATCTAAAAATTACAAAAAATAAAAATAAGATTTTGCATAATAGGTGCCCTTTAAAGCAAAAGAAGCAAAAAATTATGGATGCACTAAATGCTAAGAAGCTCTCCAGTTCATGTAAACATTATTTTTCACTCTGGTTGCTGCCGATAAGATCATTAAAAAAAAAAAAAAAAACCTTTGAGTTAAATTGAAAAAACAAACCAAAAAAAAATAAAAAATACATTTATTAATTACAAAGACGGGCTAGAAGCATTTTCACTAGTGAGAATTTTGGAGCCCACTGAGCCTGTGTGTGTGAAAGGGCATGGCTCAGTGTGAGCGCAGTATGAGCATCTGCATTAGTGCCAGTGATGTGCAGGGTGCTGAGGTGGTGGTGGGGTGGGAGGCAGACAGAGTGGAACCAGGCCGATGTCTTTTTAATGGACTATACTGCTTATTCAAGCCTCCATGCGCTGAAATTCAAGCCTGAATGCAATTACTTCTGAAGTCTAGCCAAGCTTTTTCCATCTTTAAACAACCATTTCCCATTCCCCTGCAGTGCTTCTGACTCTGTGCGACTTGATGGAGTTGAGGATTAATAGTATATTAGTGCTGTAGCTCCATATCATATCAGCACTCACTAATAGTAATAGTGTCAACATGGAAATGTTAAGTCGTCAAACCAGGTTTATTTCAGCGCACTTCTTAACTCAAACTCAAACCCTGTCTGATGACGGGACAAAAGTGAATAAGGAGTGTATGGATAGCTTTTCTTCAAGTGTAGGAACATGTAGGAGTTCAAAAGGAAAGAGAAGTCTAAAGAACTATAAACGCCACAGATTTAGCCAGTGTTGAATGTAAGTAAGAGTAAGTGCATGATCATAACCGGATCAAGTGAACTTGGTGATCCTTCATTATTAAATGCATCCTTTATCATATTTCTAAACTTTCGGAAATACGCGTTGTTGACGGGAAAATAGTTTGTAGAAAGAGTTAAAAGGTTAAAACTAAAAATGTGTGAGAGTGATATTATTTCAGGTTTATTCCCACATACATGTCTTGAAAAAGTAAATCGGAAAAAGATGAAGTTTTGTCTTAAAAAAAAAAATGTTAAAAAAAATCTGACACATAACAGTACATAACATCACTTCTACTAAACATTTTGGTTTCATTTATGGTGCAGGTTTAACTTCAGGAAAATACCAAAAAAACTGCCAAACACAGATTTTCTGAGACTGGTTTCGGGTCGTTCAATGTATGAAACGTAAAGATATCATTGAACAAGCGAGTTCTGACCAATGTACTGACAAAACCTTTCTTTTATTTATATAGATGATAATAGCTCCGCTAATTTACAGAATCAAAATCTTCTAGCATAAATGGTCCACTAGCTAGGAAGTGGGTGGGGCTTCGTTTTGTCCATTTCTTAGGTAATTGGACATTGCTTCATGATCAGATACCGTGGCAGCAAGGTGCACACATTTTATTGTAATAATCACTACTTTCATGTCCCGGAATATAACGAGTCTAGGATAAGAACTATGCACATTTGGACAGTCATTTCTCCTTTGAGAAGCATTGAACATGTGGAAATGTCATTCGGCCCTGAATCTTTTAAGCGTTTGATTAAGAATTAGAGCAGACTTTGAAGGGGTGAATGTCCTAAGGGCTACGCGATCTAATGATCCATCCAGGAAAACATTAAAGTCTTCTCTGATAAGACAAGGAGCCGCTGATGTAGCCAGACTCATTATTAAGTTTTGCAAAAAAGTTGGGTCATCATAGTTGGAGTCAGTGTCATGCTATCCATGATAATTACATAGTCTTTTTCTGTTCTTCTCCTTTTTGAAACCGATGTACTTTTAAACCTCGATGAATTTATTAATAAGTGTAGAATATCCTTGCGCTTCAGATGAAAATGATGAAAAGAATATGCAATCGATCCAAATTCTTCATTTTTTTAAATATTTTGTTCTTCAAATGAGATTAATGGCTGTCCTAAATAATTGTTTTTATAATGTTGTTCATTAAAAAACTTTAAATATTTAAATGGCGGTGTCATGGTTAGCACTGTCTCGCAATTCCAGGGGTGAAGGTTAGATCGCTGCCTCAGGTCTGTGTGCCTGCAGTTTGCATATTTTCCCGTGTTTTGTGGGTTCCCTCCTAGTACAGTAAGTCCCCTACATACAAACATTCAAGTTACGAACTTTCAAAGACAGGAACGGATCACATGTTCAGCATGTGTAAAAGCAGCGGCAATGAAGCTGGTACTGCTAAGAAATGCCACGCAATAGCGGTAAAACTATTTTGAGAAAATAATTGAGAGAATGGAGTGAGGCAAAAAGATGGCAGACATCGCTCATTCTTTCAACATAAAACGTTCAATGCTAAAGAACACTGTACTGTAATACACTGAGTATAGCTAATTGTGTTAGTATCCTAGTACCTAGACAATGTTTGTTGGACTTACGAACAAATTTGACTTATAGAATGGAGCTCGTTCATATGTAGGGGAATTACGTTACTCTGGTTTCCTCCTATGATGCAAAGACATGAGGTTTAGACTAATTCATGTTTTCAAATTGCAATACAGACACTCACATGCTCATTCACACACTACAGGCAATTTTGGAACACCAATCAGTCTTATTTTCAGGTCCTTGGACTGTGGGAGGAAACCGGAGTACATGGAGGAAACCCACCAAATACGGGGAGAACATGCAAACACAGACCCCGAGGCAGGATTCGAATCCAGGACCTGGAAGTGTGAGGCCACAGTGCTAACCATCACGGCACCGTGCCGCCAACAAACAAACAAGAACAAACAAAAAAAATAGTTTCATGATGTAGCCTTCAAGGTTGCAAACCAAAGTGTTGCAGTGAATCTCAAACAAACCCTGCGTCACTCACACATTCACACTTTAGAGAAGCCAATTTATTTACATGCATTTCAGATCATAGCAGAGACCCTGTTGTAGCCCCCACATCGATACTGCTACTGTACATTTAACCTTGGAAATGTGAGGCAGAAGTTCTACCTGCTGCGCCAATGGACCGCCATGTAACTTTCAACAAAGCTGAAATAATTGCACAAAATTATAAGTTATTATAAAAAAGGACTGGGAAATGATTCCTCTCTCAACGTTACAGAGAGTCTGAATTTGCTCAAGTACTTTGACTAGTGACCTAAGATAATTCAACTGTTTTAGATTCCTCAGATGTTTATTAGTAAAGTACTGGATGAATCCATTGTGCTTCAACGACAGTTTACTTGAACCATAAGAAATTCTGATTGTCCTGAGTGATTTTTTTTGTCCTACAGTACATGATGCAAATACTTAATACACCAAAAAAAGTCTGCTCTTTAAGAAGCTTTCCAAACGTCACTTGTCTGAACCATGAGCAGTTTTGCCCTCTCATTACCATTCAGAATCCGAAGAACAAACTAATACAAGCCTGTTGTGTGCTGAAAATCTGTATTTTGGTCCAAAAGCTTGTCTCGGTCATCAGGTTTATGTTGTTTTTTCCCCCCTGTATATAGTCTTTACTTCCAGACATACCTCCCTTCTTTTGTGATGGCCAGTTACAGTTGGGAGATAAGGTACAATTTTCATCATAGGTAGACTCTGTACTTATCACTAGCTTCACTTTCTGAAGAAATATACCTTTTGTCTCCAGAATAGATCTCATGAAAGCCTTGAGTGCGTCGTCATTGTGCTCAGACACAATTTTCTTTTCAGACCAGACTCAAAGTCACACCCAGGTCCTATGACAGACTGTTAGCATTTCTTAAATCTCAGATTATACCCTGACGCTCACCAGTAATATAGAATTATATTATTTTCAAGGACATAGATTAGCAGGAAACAAGGCCACCTACAGTACTAAGGACCAACCAGACAAGCTCTTGTATTCACACACTCCATGAAGGATTAGAAAGGTTTTAGTCAAAAGGTCGACCTTTATTTGTCTGAAATAAAGTTTGTCAATCGGAGTAAAATCCTAAAAGTTTCTGTGCAGTACAATATATATACTTGGGTTTCATTTAAAACAGTTTCATCCACATAGAAACCAAGGGCCGTGCAAATCTTTGCTACTAATAAATGAAATTAGGCTTAAGAAATTTGTCTTAACTGTTTAACTGCAAGTATTAGCTGTCAGTATTAATGTGTAAAAGCATGCTATTAATATAGAAATTGTAACTTCTTATTTTTTTACGCAAATTAATTATATGACCATGTTTGCCCCTAATGGCTTCCCATAATCCCACTTGTGCTGAATGGCAAGTTTCATTATTAAAAAGCTTTCTGACGGAAGTTCGAATAAAACCAAATTTGTAAAAAGGTACCTTCAAGAGGAACTGTTTTTACAAGAATACATTAAAAGTAAGACATGGGAGTGGTGGCTCAGGCGACTAAGGATCTAGCTTGTTGATGGGTATAACAAGCTAGATAAGGATCCGGGTTCGAACCCTGCCATTGGCGAGTTGCCAGGCCCCATACTAACCAGTCACTGCATGCAATGCCGGTCCCATTTCAGAGATTTTAATTTAACATTTGTTAAATTTTAATGTTTAAGATATTATAAAACTGCATAATTGTTTCCTATAACCAGTCTGTCATGCATTGCTATATTTCGACATTGCATTGTTATAATAAAAATAAATCTGAGTATTTTTAAATTGTGATTAATCGTGAATAATTATAGACTATGATTAACTAGATTAAAATTTTTAATCAACTGACACCACTAATAAGCATCAACTATAATATGTACAAAAATGTTTATATTACACCTTAAAAACTATATTGCCTTCAAGGTGGGAGGTAACTGAGCACATGTGCTTTACTTAACTTAAGTACACATTACTGTAGATATTTCAGGTATCTGTATTTTTCTTGATTAGGTTTATTAGAGTTTTTTTCCCCACTTTGCTCAAAAGTATAGCAAATATTTGAACTTTTACTTTACCGGCATTTCCACATGGCATTGCGTTACCCAGCAACAGTGGTGTGTAGCGGGAATTTCTCCCCCCTGCTGATGATTTCAAATACAAGTACATTTTGTATTTCATTTGTCAGAGAGGACTTTTTTCAACAGTCCAGTCTTTTTTGTCGCATTGCTGCAGTAATTCATGCAGAATTCAACGGAGCCTTGTACCGGACATGTTCATACTTTTCAGTTGTCCAAGTCTGTGTTAAAAATCTTTTTTTTTTTTTTTTTTTTTTTTTTTTATTGCTCTTAAATAATATAAAAATTTTTGGGGATACTGAATTTTGGGTTTTCATTAGCTGTAAGCCATAATCATCAAAATTAAAATAAATAAACACTTGAACTATGTATATCAGTCTGTGTGTAACGAACCTATACAATACATGAGATTCACATATTTAGTTGCATTACTAAAATAAATCAACTTTTAGATAGATAGATGAGATTTTTACTGTGAAATAGGATGCTGTTAGTTCTGTACTATTGGTACTTTAAAATCTAAACTTGAAGGTGAGAACTTCTATACTTTTACTCAGGTACACAAGTGAATGGAGGACTTCTACTTTTACTTAAGTGATATTTGCCAAATAATTCTATACTTTTACTCAGACGCAGGATTTGTGTACTTCGCCCACCTACGTATTCATTTTATGGGTGCCTTAAAGATCTAGGACTCTCCAGACGCAGGGTTTCCTTATACTGTTGCTTTATAAATATACCCGCCCTATATACATATGCGTAAGTGTACGTGTGACCGCTAAGTGTGCATGTTCTCCTGCATCTGTGTGACCTCTGTGTGTGAACCCAATCTGTCTAAGATCCGTGTGCGCATCACGCACAAACACACACCTACAGTATAAGACTCCTAAATGAAACGGACCTTGCATCGTCTATGCCCATGTCACAGCACAGAGCAGGAGGAAGTCCAACGTGGCAGAACTAAGATTAGCCTTCCGTGACTAATAAAGAACATGGAGGTTATAGATGGAAATGAAGAGCTCTTACCTCGTCATGTCCGGGGTATTTTAGTCTGAAGTGGGTGGAAGGAAATAAGGAAATATTTCTGAAAATACACACACACATCTCTGTCCATGGCAGTTATACCAGGCTCTCTCGTATACACTGACATTATTTTTAGCTATTCGAGTGTCATACAGATTATTTCATAACTCAAACTTGTTTTATGGAGCACTTACAGAGCTGCAGCGTTACTCTGCTGAAGCGTTCTCATTTCAGCGGGAAAAGAAATTTACCCTATACACAGTAATTAACAAGCAACCTTATACACCTTGTAACACTAATTTACTGCAGGAACGCTGCACACGCACTATGCATCATATTTACTGTAATTCCCCATAAACTACTGTAGAACCCTTAGTAACCAGTGCAAGAACCACACCCGCTTTAACGGCCTGTTAATTCCTGTCTCGAGCAGAACAAGCAATATGCAATATCACTTCATAGAGACTTCAGATGAAATACTACTTTTATTTTCTTTCGTCTCATTCGCAAGACATAATCAAAGCGCGCCAAACCCCAGTACTCAGATACTCTTTCTATGGGGGGAAAAAAATAAAATTAATCTGACCTTCTGGAGGACACAAGGAGAATTTTCCAGAGCAAAGCCGTAAGCTTTGTCAGATAATAAAACCAATCAGCTTTTCGTTCTTTTTTTTTTTTTTTTTTTTTTGCCCAGAGCAAAGAACACCCATTATACTTCACATCCCTCCAGCCTTCACACACACATGCATACACAACTTAAAATGGATGCTTTTGCAATAAGAAGCAAAAAATTCTAGACATGACAAACTTTAAGCTCATCCAAGTTACGTTCAAGCCTTTATTGGTGACATATACATCACTTTACAGTCAAATCCGTTATTCTTTGCATATCCAAACTTTGTTAGCAGGCTGGTGTCAGAGCGCTGGGTCAGGGTTAAGGGCCTTGCTCAAGGGCCCAACAGCGGCAACCAGGCGGAGCTGGGGCTCAAACCGCCGACCTTCTGATCAGTAACTCAGAGCTTTAACACACTGAGCTACAGTACAGTACGCCAGGCCTGAAAAGCTTGATCTGTCACATGCTGCAAGCTTGGCTAGAGCAGTTTGCAAAAAAAAACGTATCAGGAAAGTCAGAAACTTATGAGAATTTTTTAAGCAAATATGTTGAATAGGGTAAGTCTGTAAAAACATGGTATAGGAGCTGCATAGGGCGTTAAGCTGTTCATACTGTACAGGGCATGTTGTATGTTGTAGATAATAAATACAAAATCAAATACAAGTTGATTACCAGGACACCCTGTAGGTATACTGCACTTGTGTAAAGTTAAACCTGACACCCAAACTTAAAGTAACTGGAAGCACAACCAACTGGATGTCACACTGCACTGTGTACATTCTAGCATCAGGTATAAGCGCAAAAAAAAACAATAATGACTGATTAGGGCTGTCAATATTAACGGATTAATGCAAGCAATTAATGTAGAGATTTTAACTAATTACAATTTCTTTATGCAAATTTGATCATATGACCATGTTTGACCCCCATGGCTTCCCATAATTATAATTAGACCAATAATTAATGTGAATAATAAGATGACTGAGAAAACATCACTAGGTGTGCTGAACGGCAAGTTTCATAATAAAATATCTTCTAGATGGAACCTTGGATAAAATCAAAGTCATGTGCTCGAGGAGCTTTATTTTTTTTCTTTCTCAATAATACAGTACAATAAATGTAAGATGTGGGAGTGGTGGCCCAGGTAGCTAAGCCCATACTACCCAGCCACTGCATGCAGTGCGAGTCCCATTCGAGAGATTTTAATGTTTGAGATATTATAAAACTGCCTAATGTTTCCTCTAACCAGTTCGTCATGCATTTCTTTATTCCAACATTGCACGTTTATAATACAAGTAAATCTGAGCATTTGAAAAAATGTGATTAATCGCAATCAATTACAGACTATAAATACAACAAAATTTTTAATCGATTGACAACACTAGTATTGATATTATAACTCTGACTTTACACTGACACATGGTATGTTCCAAAGCACAACCCTACCGCTCACAATGTAAGATACTCATTTACACCACTCCTACTTCGCCCTGAAGACATCCCATGCATGAGAAACAGCTTACAAAAAAAAAAAAAAGGAAAAAAAAATCCTAACATTTTTTTTAAGCATTGACATTTTTATAAGGTCAGGCACCCCTTCATGGCCTGTAGGTATTTTACACATCTGGAAGTTATGTATGTTAAAGAGTTGAAAGTTTTATGATGATTAGTGTAAATCACTGCAAAGTGCAGAGCACCCCCCACCCCCTCCTCTCGCTTTCGGAGCCTATTTGGCATTTTTCGCATTAGTGCCATTCACTGAGTATGATTTATGAGTTTTGATGGTGTGCGATGAAGCTTGCTGTCCGGTGCGATTAAAGATAGATGACCTTGCTAAACTATTGAGATTTGATATCAGGATATTCCTTAAAGTATACAAAGATTATTTCACAAGGTAAATTGCAAGACATTACCATCGTCATCCTATCCATTCAAGCGATGCCCGAGCACAATGACCCATGACTTCATGCCAGCGGTATTTGTTTAAGGGGACGTTACATAGCTGAGCACCCTAGCCTCTGGCTGCCCACATGCATGCACACACCCACACTAAACAAACAATTATACACTACAACAGGGCAACTTGGAAATGCCAATCAGAACCATAATGCATGTCTTTGAATGGTGGAGAAAACCAGAGTACCAGGAGGAATCCCACCATGCACACACAATCAGACCAGAGCGTCATGTACGGGGTATTCACGGACATGGCACAATTATAGATATTAGGACATTAACGATGAGCTTAGAACAAACCAAACAGGATCAGTAACCGGGCAAGAACAAGAACATAAACATGACATCACCAGGAACTGAACAGAACAGATGCAGAACAGACTATTTATAGACAGGCTAATGACCTAATAAACTAAACCAGGTTCAGGTGAGTGCAGCTGAGACAAGGTAACTGTGGAGAAGTGAATTCTTGGAACGAAAGTCATGAGTGGAGAAGCGCCCTCCAGGGGTTATACCTGATGCAGAGGCAAGATTAGAGCCCCCAACCCTGGAGGTGCAAGCAATAATCAGGGGCACCACTAGAAATCCTTGGAACTTTAAAAGTATATTATAGACGCACACCTTGATGAAGCTAAGGTGGTCAATGGTCATAGCCTTTTTAAGGGCTCCCACCCTCATCCTTACTTGCCCCATCCCAACTCCCTTTACAGCACCCCTGGCAACCAAGGCTAAACCGTATGCAAGTTTGGCCAGACATTAACAATAGCAGTGATGGCTTGAGTTTGTTTCTGGCCTGATCTATCAATCTCACCATATTAATAATGTCTCCATTCAATACTTTTATGGCAACTCTGGTTCATCAGCTCGATAAATCGTCTGAGTGTACAGCCGGGGCCAAGCGTTTTGAGAATGAGACAAATATTCATTTTCCTAAAGTCTGCTGCTTTGATGTTTTTAGATCTTTTTGTCAGATGTTACTATGGTATACTAAAGTATAATTTCATGCATTCCGTAAGTATCAAAAGCTTTTATTGACAAATTAAGTTTATGCAAAGAGTCAATACTTGCAGTGTTGACCCTTCTTTTTCAACACTTCTGCAATTCACCCCGGCATGCGCATCAGTCCTGCATCATGCCAACAGTAAAGCATCCTGAGACAACTCATGTGGGGGCGGGGTGGGGGTCTCTCAGCTAATAGATTGCGCTCACTCACAATTTTGCAAGAACATGAATAAAGAATGGTACAAAAACATCCTCCGAGAGCAACTTCTCCCAAACATCCAAGAACAGTTTGGTGATGAACAATGCCTTGTCCAGAGTGAGCTCCTCGCCATAAGGCAAAAGTGAAAATTAAGTGGATTGGGGAACAAAACATGTAAATTTTGGGTCCATGGCCAGGAAACTCCCCAGACCTTAATCCCAATGAGAACTTGGGGTCAATTCTCAAGAGTCGGGTGAACAAACAAAAACCCAGAAATTCTGAGACAAACTCCAAGCACTAATTATGCAAGAATGGGTTGCGATCAGTCCCGGTGTGACCCAGAAGCTGATTGACAGCATGGCAGGGCGAATTAAGGTCAGAGGTGTTGAAAAAGAAGGAACAACCCTGCAAATATTGTCTCGTTGCATAAACTTAATGTAATGGTCAATAAAACACTTTGACACTTATGAAATGCTGTTAATTATTCTTCAGTATACCAGAGTAACATCTGACAAAAAGATCTAAAAACACTGAAGCAGCAGATCTTGTGAAAATTAATATCCGATGGTTAAAAACAGAATCGTAAAAAGAGGTGAGGTTCAAACCTGAAATCGTCTCAAACTACACCTCTAAGTAGATTGTACTGCAACATCAACAACCTGGCACACACTTCCACAACTTGAATTCTGAAATAAGCCTGTTCCATCAGGGAAGAAAAAAAATCATAGATGAGAAAACCCAGTCATTCAGTACGTTCAGGTCGTCAGCTGACTGTTTTATTGCCGGATTTCTTATGGCCACACAGCTGTTTAGTCCCAATCCTGTAAGTTCTCGTCACATTGTGAATGTGGAAATGCTCTTACTTTCACTATTGAACATAGCTGTAATTTCTCCTGACAGTTTTTTTTTTTTTTACCATGCGTCTTTACTAAGCCTTCAAGTGATCTCCATTCATGATTTATTCTACGAAGTTGAAGGTCCAGCAGAGTCATCACAGGCTTTAATAATGTGTTGATCAGTCCTTAACCCAATTCCAGTCATATCAAATCTCATTAAGTGCCTTCAGTGCTTGATGCTAAATATTCGCTAAAGCAGTGAATAAAAAAAATATAAAATATGTATGTACTGTAGAAGGGAAACCGCTCTTACACCAAGTCAATCCTCCTTTGCTTTTTATGCAGGCTATGGCTGGGACTCATTAAAATAAGTGAATGCTATGTAAGAAAAAGCTTCTTTTTTTTTTTTTCTTCCTATTCTAACCACACATTGCCTTGAAGTGGATGATTAGTTGATGTAGTCATGGATACAGATATGAAGGTATTATATAAAACATTTATGAAAGGTATGTGTATCGAATTCATTAGGAATGAGCAGTTTGCATAAATCTGACACACAGCTGAACCTCTGCGGTCCATGCCATCTGTTAAAACCATTCTCATGGCGACATGGCATTCATGCCCATAACCTGTTATTTATTCTCAATGTTTAGTTATTATTTTTGGAATATTCCCCGGGGTATGTGCATTATTCAGATGACATTTAAATCTAATTTTAAATGCAAGTTAGACACGTTCATAAAGAAATAGTTCATGTAAGGTCCTGGACCAGCACATCTCTCTTCCTCCTGAAGATGGAAAGCTGCTGGTGGAACACCTCAACTGTACAAAGATAATTCAATTAATCCCAATCTCATTAAAAAGTCCTCAGGAAATGGTAGGAGATCGCTATTCTTAGTCGGCCGCCCAGCAGCCCGCGTCACGATCACGTTCTGATCCGCATCAGTGGCTGCACGAACTCCAGCTGGGTCAGGCCTAGAGATGACAGAAGTGACGTGAATCACGACAGCGAATCCGTTCTTTCTGCACAGTAGCCTGCTACGTGAGCCATGAACAATAAGAGGCCTTCTGGCTTCTGCTGCTTGGTTGAGTGTAACTGATAAAGCCATTATGTTCCAATCATGCTCTGTACTGAACCGTATTCTAATTATTTTCCTTTCAAGGACCAATGAGCCGTAAAGGTTAATTGCTGTCCAGTCGTGTGATTCTGTGGAAGCGCCGTAATGGCACGAGGTTCATCGGTGAAGAAGGAATATTTACGCTAACTACTCTAGCCTGCGAGTGCATTTTACTAAAATGCGAGCCGAATAAAATGGTTGGTTACACTGCAGTGACTATAAATAGCAACTGATGCAACAATGCACCTTTTTTCGTCATTGCTGTCTATTCTTATGGATTATTCTTCAACAGGTAGTAAGTTTGGTCAAGAAGGTAAGGATGGATGGATATGAGCTTAAATAAAAGGTTTCAACTGGAGCTAAAGTAAGTCCTGACTAGGATGAATGAATGAATTCATGTAGTTAAGGCATCGGACTACCGTTCGAACCCCACGACCAGGAAGTTGCCACCGTTGGGTCCTTAACCCTCAACTGCTCAGATGTGTAATGAGATGAAAATGTTAGTCTCTCTTGATAAGGGTGTCTGCCAAATGCCTAAATGTAAATGAACAAAGCTTAGTGGTCATCAAATCCACATCTTCCATTCTCCGTTATATAATTATACAAGAAGTCCCCAAAAATCACCTTACATAGGGAAAATCCGCACATTTTTGCAAATAGTCTTTAAAAAACTTTTACACTTAGATTATTATTATTTTTTTTAATTGCCCTTTAGGAATGCCTTTGACAAAATTAGAATGTACAGAATGACCGGATCAGAAAGCTGTCGCAACATTGATACGGAAAACATGGCAACCACAATACACAACACTGCTGCCAAACAAATTGTAAAAATGCATCATAATAATACCAAGTCCATGGGCCGATTTGTGATGGCTGGAACGCTTCATACACTGAATACATCTATTCTTACAAGGCCAGAATACAGATTACAGCCACATTCAGTACTGTGCAAAAGTCTTAGGCAGCATATTATATGCTGTACCAATTTTGTTATATATGTTTATCATGTCTGCATAATTATGTACAAAATCATTCAGTATTT
>JAOVVA010000030.1:15421586-15437470 GCA_028565275.1 Leiocassis micropogon | reverse complement strand
AGAGGTTACAGCATCACCCGGGGATCGAACCAGTGATCTCCGGATGATAGGGCGAGCGCTTTACCACTGCGCCACTCTGAGGCCGGCTGCCCATCATCTTTTTCGACATTCGCGGTATTGTGCATTGAAAATTCGGCCCTTGGGGACACCAGCGAATTCTACTCCCGGGTTTTAAGGCGTGTGAGAGAGGACATATGGAGAAAGTGACCAGATCTGTGACGCGCAAATCTTGAAACTTTTTGATACCACCTCGCATAAGAGAAATAAGTTAGACTGCCAAGCGGGCTCCATGACACTCTGTATCTTGATAGCACCCGACAGTGTTAATATCCATAAATTATATTAGTTCATGTTTATTGGTCTGGTCACTTTAATCAAAAAGGGTTTAATCCAAACCTTGGACTTATAAAACAAGCAGATCCTATAAATTAATAGGAAATAGGACATATAGGACCTCGTGTCCTGTAATATTCTGGCTTTTTATCACTTGACTGTCAACGGATAGAACATGTGGTGAAATAGGACCTCGTGTTCTATCCGTTGACAGTCAGGCGATAAAAAGCCAGAATATTCCAGGGAGATCAGCCACATTTATTGCACATGGGGTAATGTATGGGGTACCCATGTGCAATACATTAGAGAACCTCTGCTTCAGACATGTGAACGTGCGGGAAAGCAATGTCGCGTTTAATATTCAAACAGCGACCCAGATTCGACACCAGTGACTTCCTGAGTGTTCCTTTTGTATTTGTGTCCTCGATCAAAGCAAGTTTTTCCCACCACATGATGTACATCTGAGACACAATCTTTTGTTTACTCTAATGAAGTGTGTAGAGTGGCAATTCATGTTACACTCACTGGAGAAAATAGAGAGAGAGAGATGCAAATTGCACTGTGTCACTAATTGGTGAGGCCTGGCGTTTGTTAACGAGGTTCTGTTAATTAATGCGGGATAGTCAAACGCAGTTGCTTGCATATTTTCTGCATACATTACCGCTAATTGGCAGATGCTTTGGCCAGGCCCTTAGCACAGAGTGCAATCGAGACACATTATAATGATTTAGGCAAGGACACGCAGTTGTTTCAGTAGTCAAAGCTGTTTATACGCACATACAGGATCTTATAGAAAATATTAAAAAACTAAACTCATGGATTGCTCCAACAATTAATATTTGATGTTTGGTTATGGAGAAAAGGAAGAAAATAAATACAAAATGTATTAAATCCTATTTCAGTCGTTTTAAAAATCAAATAGTATTCACTGTGCCATCAGGTCTGTAGCTTGCTAAATGATGCTGGATTAAAATCAGCACCGAAATCATCACTACCGAATTACTGCGTATATTCACACTGAATAACAGTGACCATTAATCAATACAACGCTACAACACATCCTGAAAAAAACTACAGAGATGATAAACACACTGCGAGAAACATTAAACCAGGTGATCATGCAAGATAAGAAATAGAAATTTGTGTTGCTATTGCATGAATTAATTAAAGCAGTTTGTGTGTGTGTGTTTGTGTGTGTCCTTGGCTGGATCGTGATGTGTGCACTGATAGGAAGAGCGTGTACCTGTAATATCATGCTGTTTGAAGGCATCACTGTAGACTTGGTGCTGGTTTGGGCAGTGCTTCTTCAGCCACTTACACACATCCTGCTGAGTCCACAACGCCACCGGTTTGGACAATTTCACCGTCCCTGACTGGACAACGGAGAGGACAAAAAGGTTTCCTTAATTATATACATCTCTTTTTAAACATAACTGCATATGTAACATATAGCAAACGTATAAGATTGTGCAGCTGGTGTGTGTGTGTGTGTGTGTGGCCTAGTTATAGACGGTAAATGGTAGAGATGATCACTGGGGACCACACGGTACCATATTATCACGATACCTCTGTGCTGATTCAATTTGTATTGCGATTCTATAAGTATCACGATTTTATCAATATTCCCATTCAATATACGTACATTTTTTTTGTTAATTCAGTTACAATTTGAAGAAAATAATAGTTTGGAGTGTATAGAGTGAGTTTAGGGTGAATAGTTTAGAGTGCTGCAATATTATAGTTTTGGAACTGCAATATTTTACCTCCTCAAATGCAAACATTATATAAATAAAAAAATGAATTAAAAAATAATTCTGGAGTTTGTGTGGCAGATACATGAATTGCAACACACAAAAAAAAAATTAGTGAATTTTATAGACATGTATGTTACAAAAAGTGGGGGGGGGCGCGTAAAATCATAGTTTGCTGTTGTCGGTCTTTTGTTGTCAATCCACACAACAACTTGGCACAGGGTTTATGCCAGATGCCCTTCCTGATGCATCCCTTCCATTTTATCTGGGCTTTGGACCGGTATTCAGTAGCAGCGTAATATGGAGTGTGGCAACCCACTGTTGGCAGGGCTAGAACCCGGTTCCTCAGATCCTCAAACCAACAACCTAGCACCTTAGCCGGCTGAGCTATATTTAACAAATAAATACATAATATTATGATTTAAAAAAACATTGAACAATGCCATAATATTAATTAGATGTAATCAGCTGGATGACAACAAATATACAACTGTTAAGACTACTAGAGCTGAACTAGTGTTAGCATTTAAACGCTGTGTATCTTGTTGAGTGTTTAAATATAATTTCACATACAAAGCGATAATCTTTTTTCCCCTCTCCCAAAACAGAAGTATGTGGTTAATACTTACTGCAAACTATAGTATATATTTATGGTATATACATAAGTGTTAATTCAAGATCGGTTAACACTTAAGTTAAATCAACCAATAAAAGACTTAAGATTTAATTTCATAAAGAACCCATATAGACATATACATAAAGAATATGTCTAATCGTGTCAGAATGCAATGCAGTGAAATATTACTCTCTTCTGTGACTAATGCATGACTTTTTCTCAAGTCAAAGACACTGAAACCCAACAGCATTTCAATAATCTGGGTCAGAATGTACAGCATCATTTCATCCATCCTTAAAGAAAACTATAGTCCAACCAGGAACTGTGGATGTTTGAATTGTGACCATTGTACAGTATTTATTCCTATTTTTTATGACGGTGGTAGGACCTCCGGTCAACATGCACACACTACAGACAATTTGGGAACTCCAACTTGTGGGAGAAAACCGGAGTATCTGGAGGAAACCCACCAAGCACGGGGAGAACATGAAAACTCCACGGCGGAAATCGAACCCGGATCCGGGAGATGCGGGGCGACAGTGCTAATCAATAAGGTAGGATGCCATCACTGTATCATTCACCGAGTCAAACTGTGATTGTAACTAATATAAAGGTTTTTAGTAATCAGGAAATGTGTTATTCTGCACTGTGGATACTAAAAGAATGATTAGTCTTAAAACTTTTAGATGGTACGTTTAAGTTTTCCTAATCTTGTGTGTATATGGAGTAGACAGACAACATAAATGTTCACACTATTTGTAACCTGAAGATCTGCAACAAGGAATTACGCACAATGAACAGAACATACAGAGCCCCATAAAATGAATATGGTAAGCTCTGTTGCAGTGTCAGGAATAGAAGAAGACTCCCCTAAGCATGTCCCTTGGTACAGGAAAAAGCGTCCTTTTTTAGCCTACATTTTTGCAGTGAGGTAAGGGACAGGCCCTCCTAAAGTGGCTTAACATTTATAAACAGTCCCTGATGTTCTATAATTTCTGAATTGGACGCTGACTTTGACAGGAATCCTGGTAGCTCATCACTCAGTACGTTTACATACACCGTGAAGTCAGGCTATGGTTGCAGCTTCATTTGGGCCATTTAATTGGACTGCTGGCCTTGTCCCAGTATACAAGCACAGAAGAAACCGTCAAATACATCAGACTGTGCTACTATAGGTGGTGATATGTCGGCCTTCAGCTTGTTCAGTAATGTAGATCTGTGACCCATGACATCACAGACCTAAACAAATAAGTTAGCTAGTGGCAAACTGGTAGTACGTTCTTCTTCTGTTCTGCATTTTGATTGACTTCCTTGTTAAAGCCCATTTCTGCGCCCAATGGAGGTATATGTGCAGGGGTACAGTAGCTTGACTCCCAACCGCATTAACCGGCTGTGCTTTGAGAATTCGCTTTAGTACGAGTTTAATCAAACCAAAGTGTTTATGTTTAATTTAGAAGCCTGGTTTTAGTCAGACTAACACGACATCATGTAAATGTCCTGCCTGAAAAGCAGAAAGGAAAGCAGTAGTCCATCTGCAGCAGCACTGAACAAGCTACAGTACAGACAGATTCAACTGAACACACATCTAACCCATTTCTAGCCCCTGAAAGCAGCTAGGCTACTCCACAATTTAACTGATTTCACTAAGGACCTTTTTACACACATTTCACAAACTGTTAAAGCTGCGACTTGATAAAACCTCAGGCTTACTGACTGCAATTACAGTTGCAGGCACCCTAGGCATGAGATCAATGCGGAATGCGGATGCAGAAAGACTGAGCTCGAGCCTGTACTGCTCATTAGGGGTACAGGCTGAGGAAGCTTTATATAGGAGCTGACATGCTGATTTGCGAGCAATATCATAGAGCTGAAGTTGGCACAGGTCCTAATGCCCGTTGAGGAAATAAAAAAAAATAATAATGCAGTATGCACATAGATCTTATACACAGCCGGTACAAATCCAAGTGGAGGCAGTCACAGCAACGGGGTGAGGGTGGGGCAAATCCATGGAAGACAAGCAAAGTTAATTGGTTGAAATGCCATTTGTCTGACACAAATGTAAAAACATGCTGCGCCAGCTGCCATCGGTGCCTGGACAGGTCTTTGGCATACAGACCCAGGAGCCATTAAATGATCGCCTCGTTCTATTTGGGACAAGAGCAAGAGACAAAACAACAGATTGCCTTTAGGTTCTTGACTGTGCCAGCAAATTATTCCCACAGATTTGTGTTTTAAAGACTGCAAATAGAGGGAAAAGAAGCTACGTGAGATGCAGCAAGAAGCTGCTTGTGCTAACATACTCCAACTGCAGAGAATAAAGGGCAGAACAAAGAGCAAAACTGCCAGATGATCCCTATAGTGGTTCTGAAGTCACATGACTGGGTTCTCTTAAGCACTAGCGTCTACCCTGGCACCTTCACCTGATTAACTTATTATTAATTAAAGAAAAAAAAATGCAGAACATTTTTTTTCTCTACCCGAAACTCTGTGGCCTTGGCTTATTTTCTTCAAGGAATACACACTATATTGCCAAAAGTATTCACTCACCTGTCTTCACATGCATGTGAACTTGAGTAGCATCCAGTTCTTAATCCATAGGGTTTAATATGATGTTGGCTCCAGCCCCATTTGCGGCTATAACAGGTTCAACTCTTCTGTGAAGGCTTTCCACAGGGTTTAGGAGTGTGTTCATGGGAAATTTTTGCCTATTCTTCCAGAAGCGCATTTGTGAGGTCAGACGCTGATGTTGGACGAGAAGGCCTGGCCCGCATCCTCCACTCCTATTCATCCCAAAGGTGTTCTACCAGGTTGAGTCCAGTCAAGTTCATCCACACCAAACTCGCTCATCCATGTCATTATGGACGTTGCTTTGTGCACTGGTGCGCAGTCATGTTGGAACTGGTGTAGGGTTGTTTTTAATGAGTTGGGCGTGGCCACGAATGTCCTTTGAAAGAAACTCTTAATGCTTCAGCATGCCAAGACATTTTGGACAATTTCATGCTCCCAACTTTGTGGGAACAGTTTGGTGACGGCCCTTTCCAGTTCCAACATGGCTGCTCAGCAGTGCACAAAGCAACGTCCATAAAGACATGGATGAACGAGATTGGTGGGGAAGAACTTGACTGGCCTGCCATTTTAGTAATTAATGGTTGAAAGGAGTATTGAAAAATACACAGGTGATGGTAAATATGAAATGCAACACCAGTTCATGTTAAAGACAATTTTGAACACTCATATAAAGAGAAGAGAAGAACTTCAAAGGGTCCTGAGCTTCTCCAATCAAAGTGAGAGGGTGTCAGTAGAAAGTCTCAGATAGCCACCACTTCACATGCCTAAAGTAAGTGTGAGTGACTTTATCAGTGTGTGCTGGCATTTGTGAACTGGCGGCAAAGAAAGAAGTGTTGACAGGACATCATTCCAATAAAGGGCACTAAACTACCTTCAGTACCTGAACCATTTGTTACCATACAACATTTGTATAAATGATGCAAATAAAAAAAGCAAATCAGAATGTATTCAGAGCCCCCAATGATACTATACATTTTTTTTTCATCTCTAACATTATATATAGTTAATATAATATATATTTCAGTGGTCCTAAACACCTTTGATCTAGCAGAGGTAAATTTTAATTACTATTCGATTGTAAGATTTAGAATCTTTTCTTTTGTTTTTCTTTTCTGTCTACAGCGTTTGAACAGTTTGTGTAGCCACAGTTTGTCCTGGTTCAATGTGATACACAATGTCTCAGATCATCATATAAAATAGTGATTTGACTTTTTATACCCAGTTTAAATATTTATTTCTAAAAAATAATCTGCCACTAATACAAGACAATGTAAAGTTTAAAACAAAGTTTACAATGTCAAAAACTAAGCTTAATAATCATATATTTAGCTTGTTTTAACCCTATTATATGAATGATTAGATAATTTGGATTATATTCCAGATGTTTTCACGTTCTGCCATTTTTCTGCACTGAAGACAAGCCTTCTTTATGGTGGCCGAAACTAAATGAAAAAACAAAACAAAAAAACAAAATAAATTCACAAACAAAATGACAAAAACAAAAACTAAATGAAAAATCCGAAATCAAAATAAATCAAAAACAACTGTATATTTCGGTTTTATTTTGTTTTTGAATTTGTTTACATTTAAGCATTTAAGCAGACCCCCTTACTCAGAGTGACTTACATTTAATTCATTTTTTTTTTTTTTTTTTTTTACATCTGAGCAATTAAGGTTTAAGGGCCTTGCTCAAGGGCCCAACAGTGGCAACTTGGTGATGCTGGGGTTTAAACCCACGACCTTCTGAGCTATTTTCTACTGCATGATGTTCATACACACTATGAGTAGTGAAAAGTAGTACACACTCCTGGGTAGCACTAAGATGAGCGTCACACATAGCTTGAGCTGTACTTGATCACAATCCATCTGCTCCGGCATGAGTCACAGTCACCATCAGTAGGAAGTATTATTAATACCTTAGCGATTCTCAAACTATAAATTATGATGTTTGTACTATTTATGAGTGCTGATTGGCAAGTTGTGTCATGTAGACTTGTTCTGAGTTTGCCACAAGTCACTCGGCAATGCGGTGGGGGCATTGTTGGGCAACTTCAGCATAATCGAGAGGAAAAAAAGAAGAAGAAGATATTTAGGTCCATGAAACAGGGTATACAGGGGATGTTTAAGTCAAACTTGGACTTTTGATTGTGCAGAATAACAAGACAGTTGTGGCAGTAAGAACTACCTTTATTTGGGGAGGTTCAAACGGTTAAGGCTCCGGATAACTGTTTGGAAGGTCGAAGGTTCAAGGCAATCATTGCCAAGCTTCCACTGCCAAGGCCCTTAACCCTGTCTGCTCCAGGGGGCGCTGTATCCTGGCAGAGCCTGCACTCTGACACCAACGACGGCCTCCCAGGAACTCCTTAAATACTGTAGCCCAAACATATGGAAATGACTTTGAGAGGGGGGGGGGTGTTGGTGAATGATTGTGTGTACAGTTCACACAGACAGTCTCTTCCTTCAAGTTGGCAGATTTTCAAGAATCAGGAGTTCCACTCATTGAATGTTCACGGGAACGACTACAGTGGGTTCAGAGCCACCTCGCCTGGGACGTCATTAAAGGAGGTATGGCCTTTTTTTAAAAAAACCTTTAATGTTTTACTGCGGCTAAGAGTCTCATCACCGCACAGTACTTAAAGTCTTCTGTAAATGTCAACCACTATAACGTCTTCATTCAGAAAAATTTCATCACAAGTGCCAATTTGACTTGAGCGCCCCTCATATTCTAGACTGCTATATCCACATTTATAATAGGCCTACTAGATGTACAGTTATGGCTGTCACCTATAGCAGACCAACACTTATCGGATACATGTCTCTTATGGATCACACTCGCACTCCTCTGAGCAAGTCGTTAGAGCGCTGGCTTGTTTTCACGGGCGTGCTAATTCAGAAATAACCCAGCTGTCAACAGAACACACCTGTGAGTGTGCAGCTTTCTAATGCCTGCCATAGCGTTGTGCACTGATTTGGAAAAGAAAGACAGAAGCACGCTTTAAGCATGTGGTTCGGATTTATTTTGCTCTGAAAAACAATGTACAAGGATTTCCTTTTAATTAAAATAATAGAGTGGGAGAGATGTGGGGAAGCAACCGGACATGGACCCAAACTGGAAATAGCTCTTGCTCAGGCACACACACAAACACACACACTTTGTAACTCGCATATGGCTAAGATATAGGTATAATCACAATTACTGTACAAAGAGCATGCACACGCACACACACACACACACACAACCAAAGTCCTTGGTATAATTGCAAAACACAGGTATTTCCACGTTCCTATAGCAACAAAGCCAAATGAGTTTCAAGTACATATATAAATCAGCAGCGCCTGTGAGGTCTTAAGATTTCAAAGATACGGTATTAATATAACCAACCACATTTATTTTATTTCTATAAAAAGGATATACATTTTTCAGTACTACTGAAAAAAAACTAATAAAAACATCTTTAAAAATTGCAAAAATCTTATGAACCCACAAGATCCCTCAACATTCATGCTATTCCTTTTTCTTTCTCTGTTGCACCACCTATAACGACTATATTGATAATTTTTTAGCAT
Organism: Leiocassis micropogon; assembly: GCA_028565275.1. Taxonomy (NCBI): domain Eukaryota; kingdom Metazoa; phylum Chordata; class Actinopteri; order Siluriformes; family Bagridae; genus Leiocassis; species Leiocassis micropogon. The sequence continues at coordinate 15,428,635 of JAOVVA010000030.1, read as the reverse complement.
GTCAGTGGTTTATGTACAGAAAGCACAGAGAGGTGCTCATCTAAAGGCACCCAGCACTGGGTCACAGCCAAAAACCCATCCTTTCTAATGATGATCATTTAAATGAAAACAGAGCGCCATCATGTGGTGTATTACAGCAGTTCACCTTTGAGCTAGGATTGTTTCTCATATCCAGCCATCAGTAGTGCGCTTACAGGATATGGGCTCTAATATTCCATCGAGAATGGGAATAATGGCTGAGAAAATAAAATGCATAACGTAAACCCTCAGTCTAACCTGATCTGGAATGAAATTTCAGTCAGAAGAGAAGTGTTCTTTCTGCACACTTTTTGCCCCATGTAAGTTTCCAAAAGGGAAATTTTGCATCGCTTGAATTTTTCTTCCATTGCACAACAACTCTCCTACACTCCTCCGTACTGCGGACTTTCACCCAGGGAGTCTTTGGCAGAAGAAGTGACACCCTGCATCACATGTAGTCCAACATCTAACCAATCATACTGTAGATGAGACTTAATTCCTGTAACCAATCATAACGCTACTGTATCTGAAAAGATGAGAAGCTTAATTTAACCTCAAAGCTGAAGGGGAAAAAAACTTGTTAATTTTTTTTTTGCAGATTAAATGTTTCACAGCAGGCAAAACCAAAGACGTTCAATTCTGATTCAATGCTTTGCACATGTAAATGCACATCTTATCAGATCAGTGTCCATGAAAACATAAGCTCTAATCAGACTGATTTCAATCAGATTGAAGAAATATTGACCATGTAACTATAGCTGGTGTCTGTGTGTGCATGTTCTCGAAAAAATCTCAATAATAGTATAATATCCGAGTTTATGTATAAATAAACCAAAAACTCTAGAGGGTTGCATCAGCATTCATTTGCAACAGGAACCTTTTTTCAATAATTACAGTATGTATTCATTTTACATTTATAACATTAATACACGTTATGTTTTAATTTAATACCCCCCTTTTTTTTTCTTTACAAAAATATGATCTCATAGTCAAGCAGATCTTCAAGGCTCTTCAAGGAATATTTTAGCTTGAAATATATGAATACAAGTTAAATGCATGGTGGTGCATGTTTTAATCAGTTACAGGCAACGGTGTGCAAAGTACTCAAAGTACTCAAAGTACACAAAGTACACAAAGTAATATATATTAACCTATTCAACCTGCATCTTGTTTAATTGTACAATTTAATATTTGCCCTAATATATATACACTTCATAAATAGTATACACTAATTTATACTATTTACATGTCTGGTTGATCTACACTGTATTGGCAAAAGTATTGGCTCCCCTGCCTTCACATGCATATGAACTTGAGTAACATCTAATTCTTAATCCATAGGGTTTAATATAATGTTGGCTCCGCCTGATTTGCTGCTATAACAATTTCAACTCTTCTTTGAAGGCTTTCCACAAGGTTAAGAAGTGTGTTTATGGGAATCTTTGATAATTCTTCTAGAAGCACATTTGTGAGGTCAGGCACTGATGTTGGACGAGAAGGCCTGGCCCGCAGTCTCCACTCCAATTCATCCCAAAGGTGTTTCATCGGGCTGAGGTCAATAGTTTTTAATTTGTAATAGTTTTTCATCATAATGGTTACATATATTTTCTAGGTTTGTAATCATTTCATCACAAATAAATGTAATAAATAAACTTCTGGAGATATAAATGTGTTTTCCTATTATTGGCGATGATAAAAAGGGTCTAATTTAATTTCCAATTTCCAACTTTTTACCCCCATTATCTACTGAGCCAACGTTGGGCCAATGGGCAAAATGACATTGGGCCAACCACTGATGCCAACACTGTATGCACTGACGTTGGCCCAGCGTTGGTCCTTCAGCAGCGTGCTCTCTATCTATCTATCTATCTATCTATCTATCTATTTATCTATCTGTCTGTAGCAGCACATTTTTTTTTCCTTTTCTTTTCTCTTTTTCCTTTGTGGATGGACATGTCACATGCTCTTGATCTGTACCTTACGGCACAGGCACAAAATGAACTGTGGTAAATGCGAACCACACCGAACAGCAAACAGCAGATGCTAGTTATAACGGGGTTAAAAATTCAGAGTCAGGCTATCCATTCATGTACAATCTAATTTACACTTGTTACATCCCTCAAACAAGATTAGTCGTTAACTAATTCACGATAGGGCAAAAGAACCCGATCCGGCTTCTACCTGCTCACTTGCAATAGTTTATATCTGCAATTCTGGAAGAATTATTTAGTTTAAAGTCAAAATTCTAATAAAAAATAGTAAATGATTTTTCTTGAATGATTCTCTTCTGTAGGCTCATGTTTTCTTATACTGTAAAAAGCAAAAAGAATTAAGAGTGGAACCGTTCTAGTATTAACACTTAACATGATTAGCACTGCTAGACAAGACCCCAGACTGGTAGACTGATACTGTAGACTGGATAGTCTCCCACTGTGCTACAGTATGTTTTTGGAGACTACAGTATGTTTTTGACAAAAGCAATGTGCAAAGATGGATGAAGTTTAAAGAAGTGGAAACCAGCATTAAAGACAAACCACACAGTGGGAGACCATCAACTGCGACAAAGGGGATTTTCAAACAGGATTCGAGAGTTGGGTTCAACGATGGCGTGAATGCACGGGTTGTGATGGAGACTACGTTCATGTAAAGGTAGAGTTATTCTAACAACATGTGCACTTCAAAGGCCTTATGTCAATTCATAAAAAAGTTATGCTCACTTTGGCATTACTTTCGGTACAACCCTCGTATAAAATAAACCGTAATATAAACTGACTATGAAAATCCTTAAAAGACTTTTTGAAAAAAAAAAAAAATCTAATAATAATTTTCCCTATTTATGTAGACTTTTGGAACATTGTGTCAGAATCCTCAGTTAGAGGAGCAGCCATTCCCTGTGCAGAAATACAGAAGTACATTTGTTCGAGCACTATTTTTATCTCTCTCTTTTTTTATTACTAAAATGAAACCCACAAAGGATCGTAAGTAGATGATTTATCATAGTGTCAAATCATCAATGCACATGGCCAGGGGTTATTTATTTAAAACCGCACCTGAGAGACTACTTCAGTCCAAGAAAAGCTCCTACAGCATTAAACAGAGAGGTGGGAAGTGATAGAATCCATTAGTTCTTAACACCAAAATAAACCACTGCTGCACAGAAGCAGGACTTAGCCATGCATCACTGATGATTATTCTACACTGTTTTTTATTCTTTTGCTGCAGTGATACTTCATGGATATAAAAGCATCTTTAATACAAATCGGAGTCAACATTGCCCAGTATTAAGCAAATCAATAAAACAGGTCACTGATTAAGGTTACATTTATTCTAATAAAATGAAACCCTAAAACCGTCCTTTATTTATGGTTTGTAAATGTATCGTACTTTCATTAAGCTCTCAGCTGCACTAGTACATGATGGTGTACTGTACGGTGGTGTGTTTTTACCTTGGAGAGTTCAGATTCGGAGATGGAGCGTTGTGGTGGAGCGCAGCGCTGGAACCCTGGACTGTGCTGCTGAAATCCCGAGCCGTCATCGTTCAGTCCTGGGCCCGGATCTACAGACGCCTCTTCCACGTGTGAGCTCGCATCCGCCATACACACCTGGTGATCGATCCCATTCTGACTCAGGTTGCAGTGGACAGCTGCAGAGACCAGGACACCAGACGATTCACTTCAAAACAAATTTCAATTCTTTCAAGGTTTAGCACATGGACCAATTAATTATCACCAAGGAATTTATTTCCATGGAGGCTTTTTTTTTTTTCTTTCGTTGTTGTTATTGCAGCAAATCTGTGTCACTGAAAAATGAAAAGATCTAGGTTAGTAGAGTTATCTACAGAGAAGTTTAATCACAATACTGTTGCTTTACTTTTCACCAGCACTAGGGGGCACCACAGCACACTTCCATGCTCCACACCACACAGCTCAAGTCAATGTAAAGGTTATCTGGTTATCATTGGAGAAAATGACAGAAATTCCAAAAAAAAAAAAATAAATAAGAAAAACAAAAAATATCCATCAGCAAAGAGTATGCATCATCTATACTGTACACTGCGTTTGTTTGCTTACTTTCTTTTGAATGAAACCATTTCTTTTTTCCTGCTTTCCTGTCCCCTTTTTGATTTTCATGTACTCCCTCATCTTATTATTTAGTGTCAATAAACATACTGACAATGACAAGTGTTTGTTATTACACTTTGTAACAAGGAAATACATAATTAGAGGGAAATATGTTTATATTTTTATAGCCTCATAGTCTCCTGTCTTTCTTAATCATAGTCAATCATCCAACCAATGAACTACAGTATTACTAGAGATGGGACTCATCAGTGACCACCTGATACAATATCATCACCATACCTACTGTACAGTAGGTGCTGATTCGATTTATATTGCAATTCTGTAAGTATCACACTTTTATAAAATCCCAATTTTATATATTTTTTTTTTTGGGGGGGGGGGGGGTTTAAAAAAACTTAACTCATTTTAGTTTAAAATTTTTGAAAAAAATGAAACCTGCAGTTATACAGTATGTTCATAGTATTAGAAATTGTATACAGTATATATACAGTATATATACTTCATACTGTACTACATAAATAATACATATATATACGAATACGATATTCGCCATTTATATATATAAATGGCGAATATCCTATATAGACCTATATAGAAATGTATACTTTATGGTGCTTTTTATTCAGATAAACCGAAGCTCCTCCAGTTACTCGTTTTTGCTTACAGGCCAGTCTTGTGTCTAGGCATCGATGTCTGTCTATGATGTAGACTGGAGTGTTTAAAGTGACCGAACAAAGGAGCTGAGACATCAACCACCATCCCCCACCTCCAAAGTCTCAAAACGGAATACAGTAACACGGTATGATGAGCGCATGTCGAGCTCTTGTGAGCTCTTTTATGGCGTGCTTTTATGCGTTTAGAGACAAATTTGCGTTCATGGTGTTTTGGGTCTGTTGTAGGCACGTGTAATGTTTTGAGAGTAATTCGCTTGCAGAGTTTGGAGAAAAAGCTTAATCTGATGCTTTTTAATGCACATTGATACGATTGTAATGGAGATCAGCAGACCATCATGTTATATAATCCAAAACCGGCCCGATCTGCAATCATACGCTGATTGATTGGTGCATCCCTAATATAAATTACAAACACATAAATGAAAAAATATGTTTTAGAGTTGGGTTTTGCATGAGTTTGAGTTTGCATGTTGTCCTTGTGCTTGTCGGGTTTCCTCCGGGTACTCCGGTTTCCTCCCGCAGTCCAAAGACATGCAGTTTAGGCTAACTAGTGTTTTTAAATTCCCCATAGTGAGCACGTGAACAAATGTGTGTGTGCGTGCTTGTGTTCTGCAGTGGACTGGCACCCCATCCAGCTTGATGATACATGACTTGCCACACAAAAGAATACCGTGATAAGTCCTTGATTAATATTTTTCCACTTCAGTCCCTAAATGTTGTTTTGAAAAATGCTATGAAAAGCAATGGCAAGATAACAAAATGCCAAAGTATTTATTATCCCAACTTTGCTATTAATATGACGCAGGATTTCGATGAATGTTCATTCTGGAAATTAAATAAATAAATAAATGCGGTAAGGCATCGAGTAACATGCTGCTGTATTGTAAAAAAAACTATTCATCACCGTAGACAACACACAAATGAAATCAGACATAAGCGTGATGGTCTTCATAAATTAAACAATCATAGCCTTATCTATCCCAACTCCACATAATCCACCGTTACAGCAACACTACACCGATTTAACACAACTGGAGCTGCACTGAACCTGCCAAGAAGAGTGACAAGACGTGTTAGAGAGTTTTTTTTTCCTTTTTTCTCCCCAGGAATCATGTTTGGAAGTTTGAAGAACATTCAGGTCTCTTAAGCTCTACATTGACACTTAAACACCACCTGCATTTCATAGCCTGCAGCATGTCGAAGGCAAGCAAGATGAAAGTCTTGTCTTCCCCTGAAGCAGAACCATAAGCATCAGGTGTTCACACTACGCTTACTGATGCTACCGGGCATATCCAGAATATTTATATATATTTTTTATATCCAGAATAAAAATTTCATTGAGTGAGAACGACACTGCGGAAATGTAACCCTCTTCATGTCCAGTGTGTAATACACCGATTGTTAATTTCTTATCTTTTGCTATGTTCAATCGCTCTGATTCAAGACCGGTTAAAGTTATTGAGCTGAATATTTACACCTCCTGCTGTTCACAGACACACTGTAAACCCTGCTGCAATGATTCCGTAACAGTCACATGTCTCTACAAGAAAGAGCATACAGTAAATTGACAATACCAAGTAGCATGAAGTTAACCAACATAGATGAGCTAGCATACAGTACTACTGGGAGATCTAGGCTTAAGGCTCTTCTGCTACATCACGGTGATACGCGCATCACTCTCTCATCTGTTAGCTTCATGGTCTGCTCAGTTACTCTCACTATTACATATTTTGCCATTACACACAGACTCACTTTCATTTGCAAGTTTTTTACACAAATTAATGCTATTTGCACTGTTGTCAGTTTGCCACACATAAAATTGAATTTACAGTACATTTCCCAGACACCCTTATTCAGAGCGAATTACATTTTCTCTCCTTTTTTATATCCAATCAATTTCAATTCAATTCAATTTCAATTTTATTTGTATAACGCTTTTAACAAATGTCATTGTCGCAAAGCAGCCCCTTACACAAAGGAAATATATTTCCCTATATATTAACTGGCAATATATTAAATGATTGTGTTCTGATCTACTGGTAAATGGATGAGAATTTATAATGTTAATATTACATGTTGCTACACTAATTGATACTAACTAATAATGAACAGAAAAAAACATATTCACGTTCAAAAATATATTCACAATATACAGAATAATATATTGTATTACATAAGGAATTGCCGCTTTCATATATTGAGAAATATACTAAAATATAATTAAATGTATATCTTAATGTATGTAATTTTATATATTTAACAATATACTTTATAA
>JAOVVA010000030.1:15408139-15421486 GCA_028565275.1 Leiocassis micropogon | reverse complement strand
TAGAGCCGTGATTAATGTGGGAGCGCAAGTACCTCTCATCCCTCCCCCCTGAGAGAGCTCGGCCAATCAGCTCTCTCCGGCTGTGAGAGGAAAACAGCTTCACCTGGGGTTCGAACCAGCGCTCCCCGGATGATAGGGCGAGCGCTTTACCACTGCGCCACTCGGAGGCCAACCTTTAAAAAAGTTTAATGAGTAATTAAATGTATCCCATTAAATATAACATCATTTTTCTTACTTAAAAACCAACAGCAGAATTTCTCCGTCCTCCACCATAATTAATACACATAATTAATAAGCGAATGAATTACTCCTATCATATGGGATGAAAACGTGTAAGTACTGTAGTTCCGTGTACAGAATATAAAGCGATGTTTTTACCTCCTTAAATGCCTCCAAAATTTTACAGTGAGCACACAGATTTCAACGTGGGCGACTTTTGATAATGTGACGCCATAAAATGCATTTATGTTGCACCACCCTGGAAGCTTCTGCGCTCAGTACAGAATGGTTTATATAGCTGATATATATATCAGCCGATCACCGGTCACGGCTAAATCAAACAGAAAACCAGCCAATACTGGTTCACTGGCTCGATTAGAAACCATTTGGACTCAGTGTGGCGATACGTGAACTGCCAGACACAAGAATTGCGATTCATAACTGAATCGATTTTTTTCCGCTCCCTCTCTAGTGGCTATTATGTGTAATTGTGTGATTTGTCGATACGCTTAAGAATGTAGCAGGTGTTTGAAATCAGAAGAGGAGCTGGTTGCAGACAATGATGAAAACAGGATGTGCACAGTCGGGAAACACAGAGAGAGAGAGAGAGAGACTCTCTTTTATTATGACTTTTTTACTATGGCTTAGGCTACTGTGAGCTGATACAAGCTCTGTAGTTTTGATACTTTAGTAAATTTGAAGGTTTGTACTTTGTACTTTTACTCAAGTAGAAACATATATGGAGGACGTCTACTTTTACTTGGGTAATATGTTTCCTGTCATCACTACTAACATGTTACCTGGGTCATCACTACTTTTACTAAAGTACAGGTCTTATGTACTTTGCCCACCACTGGTTGGCAGTCAGGGTGTCCTTATCCTTGTGCCCTACACTCTCTGAAATGAGTATAAAATATGAATGAAATAATAAAGCCTACTTTAATCAGATGCTAGATTTCTCTCATATTTTTAGGTAATTACCCAATTAATTAATTTAACCACAAAGGATTTAAAAGCCTGACCTTTTGCTTCTAAGCTGAGTGTTTATACATATTTACACATCCTAATGAGATTCTCTGCAGTACTTCAACTCTCAGAATTCAGAGCAAATGCTACAAGCTTCAATTCTATTCTAAAAGGATTAATTAAACAGTGTGTGTTAATCTCATACACACTCAGAAATCAAGGCTGTGTCTCAACCCAAACCTTTAGAGCCTATAGTTCCTGGGTGCAACACGGCATCCCACTGTGTGGGACGCACACTTCTGTGGTTTGAGATGATAAGGATATTTTTTTTTTTTACTGTCCATAGGCTCTGTAACTCGCTGTAAAGGACACCAGGCTGGTAAAGTTATCCGAATTTATCTAATAGTCTGTATTTCTGTTTCTGTTTCTACAGTAGCTGCTCCCTGACTTTGTAGAAGTGGCACCATGGTGTTTTTAATTAAAAAAAAGAATAAATCTGACACTGTCTTTATCATCAAATGTCTTTGGTCACAATGCACTGAATTGGCACTAAATCGTGTAAATGTGCAAACAGCTAAAAGTGCAGAGATGCTGAAGTTCAGAGTCTTATTATTGCATACTACAAACATTTCTGCTATTCCTTTCTGTCAAAGGACGTCAGTGATGCATGCAGTTTGGGATCAGTAGTTTAAAACAAAACTGGCAACTATTATTAACTAAAAGTTTACATTTATTATTCAACATCCCTCCTGACTCGGTGTCCTGAATTGGTACAGTAAGTGGATGTTCCATAGCTGCTTTAGCATATAATATTATAAACACTAATAAACCCCATACAGCGGTACCTCGGCATACAAATTTAATCCGTTCTGGAGGCGAGTTCTTAAAGTGAAATTCCGTATTGTGAAACGCACTTTGCCATAGGAAATAATGTAAATGCAGATAATCCGTTCCAGCCTCCCAAAAATATTACCAATGTTACAGATTTCCAACACTATAATCATATTTTTGCATATAAAAAACAATCAAAACATTTAGAACAGTCTTGTAAATGATGTAAAATATAAAATAAATAGACATTAAAACTCACTTAACCTTAATTTATGATTCCTCTCGGCACCGGCTGCTTTAAAGGCCAAACTGAAAGCGGCTCCCTTTTCTTCTTGCTACCGTCCTTAATAACATCTTTGGGACCCATGGTGCTACAGTATGTACAGTTCACTAAATCTTGCACAAAATGTAAAAAAAAGCAACAAAAATATGTAAACTTACTTCTCTTGCCTTTCCACTGACAAAAACAAGTTTTGAACGGCTCCCGGATGTACGCGTTACAAGGCGGTGTTTGGTTCAGCTCGGATCTGGTCGCTCGTATGCCGAAAATGCTTCGTATGCTGAGGCAGGCAAATTTAAGTTTGTATGCCGAGGTACCACTGTAGATTCTTACTACGTATACTCGACACTGAAAACCGTAAATTTACAAGATTTATACAAGTAGGCAGGTCAGGAAATAATAGAGTGCTCTTTTTGGCAACATCAACAGTTTTAAAGCTTTAACAAGACTTTAAGTACGTACTGTACGTATACCTATCAAAAATCTAAAAAGTATTAGAAAGAACAGTTAATACAATCATAAATGCTGAAAAGAGATCCATAAAGTGTTACCCTCCATCTTTTGAGCTTTGCAGAAGGAATTGAAACACGATGCTGTCTGACGTGTACAGCAGTTCTCTCTCTCTCTCTCTCTCTCTCTCTCTCTCTCTCTCTCTCTCTCTCTGAGCAGCCAGAACACTGAAGCACTGAGATCTTGCCCGGTGAGGCTGTTTAGACCTCAGAGAAGGACCATGACATTCATCCTGAAGCAAATGACCTAAGCTGGCACGCGTCTGTGTAGCTCGGAACGGAGGTACAGAGATAATGCGGTGCAGAGCCATTTGAGGCTTGGAATATGAGGATAAGTGTTCTGAATTTGATTCTTGCGACCACAGAGAGCCAGCAGACTGACCTTAGTAAGAGAGTTACGGGAGACGAGGTTATAAATCAGGCACACATCAAGATTTTGAATGATCCGTAGAGGAGACACCGGATACCAGAGAAAAGAAAAAAGAAAAAAAAACTGAACGGTCTGGGAATTTATTTCTTTTTTTTTTTTCTTTTTTGCAAATACACTTCTATTTCGAGAATATCCTCTGGAAAAATCAATAGGATTCTAATCTAAGAACTTTAGTCTGTCAGAGGGATAAGTTTTCAGCTGGTTTAAAACATTCATTCATTCGCTCACTCATTGTCTATAGTGATATCCTATAGCGGGTGGCAGGAGATCTGGAGCCTATGCCAGGGGACTAGGGGCACAATGCTGGGTACACTCTGGGCAGGTACACAAGCACAGATGCACACACTAAACGCAATTTGAAAACACCAACTAGCCTACTCTGCATGTCTTTGGACTGTGGAAACCGGCTAAGCACGCGGAGAACATGCAAACTCCACACACGCAGACCCGACTCAATGGAGTCGGGTCTGGAGGTGCTGGAGGTGCGCGGCCGCGACCCTGAATACAGGATTAAGCGGTAATGACGATGAGTGACTGAGGATTAAGCACAGTCATAAGCGGGTACATTTGTTAAATTTGTTGAATTTTAAGATTCTGATAATTTTTCCATTTAAATTTCAATAGAGCAGATCTTCTCTTGCAATATGCTTATATTATATGAGCTTGGACAAAGAATGTGTAACAAAGTGACCAGAAGAACTCTGGCACATTCTCCAGCACGCTCAGTAAAACCTAACAGCTGTTTTACTTACAAAACTGCACACATCTGTATCTAACGCTACTGATTATTTTCAAGCATTATTTTCACGCCAAATATTGACTAAGTTTATTTTATACCTCTTTAGTGCTCTATATACAAGTTTCTTTAATGCACAAATATTTTCAAAGGCTTCTTTGCTTTTGCTATTTTTTTTATTATTATTTTTTGGTACGTTTCCAAGACAGTAACTGGTAACTTTGTCACACTCATTTTTTTTTTTTTTCATGCAAAACCCAGGAGTCTACATTAAGTTCTGTATGTTGCTTTCTTTAGAGGCATGCAAAATATTCTTCTATAATGTTATTTATTTATTCATTTTAAAGTTATGTTCGGGAAATAGTGAATGATTTTGTAAAAGAAAAAAAGGCAAACATGATACATGTCCATTAAATTATCGTGTATATTTATCGTCTAATTATCGTATATTATCCTGTATACAGGGTCGTTGGGGGGCCTGGAGCCTATCCTGGGAAAACGTGGGGACGAGGTGGGGGTACACCCTAAACAGGGTGCGAATCCATCACAGGGCACACATGCACACATCACACACACATTCACACACTATGGCACATTTGTAGAACACCAATTAGCCTAATCTGAATGTCTCCGGGAGGATACCGGAGGAAACCCACCAAGCAAGAACATGCAAACTCCACCGAGACGGGAATCGAACCCTCGACCCTGGAGGTGATGATAAACATAAAAAAAACACATTTAACTAAATGTTTACTGAAGATATTATGGTGCCTACCCAAGTTTCCATTTCACCTGTTCTTACATTTTACAGTAATAAAGCTCAAACTGATTTTACACACCTGCATCCAGCCTTTCACCATATGTTACACTTTTCTGTTTCTAATGCACAGATGTAGCTTTTACTTTGAAATGAAGCAACACATCTGCTGCCTACAAAAAAAAAACCTTAAAATGGAACCAATTAATCTTCCATTGATTAATTACAGCAGCCCTAAACAATGATGATATCGTCCAAATCTATTTGAAAGTGATGCCAGCCTGGGCGCGAAAATTCCCCGCACACGGCTTTATTACTTTCGAATCAATCTTATTAAAAGACCGACATCCCTGAGGTTTAGCTGGCAAATAAGCTTAGACACAAGGTCAAACGTCTAATTCCCTACGCCACTCAAACCAGTCAGCTGAAGTGACTAATCCATACACAGCATATTACAGGATTACTCTCCAGCCGCACTTCCCGACACTCTCCAAACATCAGCGCTAAACAAATGAAAAATGACACTGCTGGTTGTGCGACTTTGAAGAAATCTGAACCATCCAGCTAAGCTTGTTTTTTCGAGGGATTACAAGAATCCTGGTCTGGAATTAAAAACCCAGCAAGTAAATACCAGAGGAAAGCATTACTTAGACAGAGAGAGAGATGGAAAGAACAATCGAAAGAAAGAAAGAAAGAAATGTAGAGAATTGAGTCACCTCATAATGCAGAAAACATCAAAAATACACAATAATCAGCTTTGAACAGTTGATATTGAGATGTATATCTGGTACTTCTGCTCTATAAAGCTTCATAACGGCTCTAATCTGAGGTGCTGGTTGTTAATTGGTGATTTCTGAGGCTGGTGACTCTAAATGAACTTCTCCTCTGCAGCAGAGCTCAGTTTTGCTCTTGTTCTCCTGGGAAGGTCTTCATGAGAGACAGTTTCATCATCATGGAGCTTGATGGGTTTCACAAATGCACTCGACACGATACTGTTCTCGCAAGAACCGTTCCAGAAAGGCCGACCTCTGTGTCCTAAAATAACAACTGACTGTTATTGTTGTTGTTATTATTTAATTACATAATGCCATATGTGTTATTTCATAGTTTTGAAATCATTAGTATTATTCTAGAATGTAAAAAATAAATCCAAGCCTTTGCACGATATGTCTAAGTCATGCACAAACACATTTCATTGGTTACTGCTTGTCTGATTGACTAAGCTGATGTTAAAAAACAACAAAAAGCACAATCACTTCAAAGTTACAAGCTGTAATGATGATGCCTCATGAAGCCGAACAATTCATCAGCATTATGTGAAGTGGCTAATAAAGAGGAGCCAAAACGACTATTGATGAATGTTATCTTCATCAGGTCACAACATTCATTAAGGGCTTATTTTTCCTCCCATAAATTCTGAATCTAAGAGCTGAATCTGGTGCATGTGCACTTTACACCTTCCTACTGAAGTAAATCTTCGACCCTGAGATCAAGCACTGCTACAGTTATTTAACCGTTATGTTCTGCTACATTTTGAAATGCATGTTTAATATCAAACATCTAGTATAACATCAGTATAACAGGACCATCGTACAGTCCTGCTCACTATTATTGGCACCCCTGGTTAAGATGTGTTCTTAGGCTTCTAATTAATTTTTTATCGCAGAAGCATAAACTCACACTGAAAATTGTAGAAGAAAAATCTAACCTTTAACTCAAGTGAATAAAAAAATTAAAAATAAAATTAATCCATGATTAAGAAATAAAAGCACCCGTTCCACAATTATTGGCACCCCTAACAATTCCGCTAAAATAAATGTAATTGAAGAATTTTTGTCATTTTTTACTGCACTTTATAAAGTACTTAATAGTTCATGACTTCCTGTTTTCCTGTAGTATAAATATGACGTGACACAGATGCCTATTTCTCTTATCCACTCTTCAGCATGGAAAAGACAAGAGAACATCCCAATTCCAGTGACGCAGTGAAACGAACAAAGTGTGTCGACCTTCATAAGTCAGGCAATGGCTACAAGAAAATAGCCACTCACCTAAACTCATATCTATATGAGTCCCTCTACAGATCCGTATTCTCCAATCTTTGCAAATGTTATAAGAGGAGATTAAGATGCTGTCTTGTTGGCATCAGGGGTGCCAATAATTGTGGCACATATGATTTTATGTAAAAAAAAAAAATAATAATAAAAGAAAATTCTTAATGTGGGATTTTTCTTCCACTTAATAACTGTACTTAAATTAAAGTTTGGATTTTTCCTCTCTTTTTTTTTTTTTTTTTTTGCTTTATGGTTCTATATTGTTTAAATTAAAAAAAAAAACATTTATTCGAAGCCTATGAACACATCCTAACCAGGGGTGCCAATAATAGTGAGCAGGACGGACTGTAACTGTTGGCTTTTAATTCTTATCTGGACTGGACAGCATTTTTGTGAGCACACTTTGTGACGCTTTCTGTTTCTACAATTATACTGTGTTTACATTATTAAATAAATGAGATATTAATAGGATGTGAGTGAACAGAATTCAGTGGATAACTGGATAACACTGCCTGCCCCTGGTACATCTGCTCTGTATTGGTGACAACACCCACATCTGCAGTGAGACAGCCTTTTAAACAAAGGCAACTTAGCATGCAGAGCACATACAGTGCTTATCTCTCTCCTCCTTTATCCCTCCTCCTTCTCCCTTTCTCTTCTTCTGTCATGCTTTCTTACCACATCTCTCCATCCACCAGGCACGGAAGCTCACTAATGTTCGCCCGCTCCCCAATCGAAATAAATTATGCATGTGGCTGAGCTATACTGGGAAGAAAGAGTGAGAAAGGGAATGAAAGAAGGGGACAGAAAAAAAAAATGGGCAGGGAAACGAACAAAGAGGGCAAGCAGAACATATCAGTAGATGTGATTTACAGAAGGAGGAAGATCTCATCTCCTTTCTGCGGTTAGAGAGCATCGCGTGCCGTGATCAGGGTTGATGCTGGGAATGATTCGTTTTTACATCATCTTCTAAAGATAGCTCAGAATATTCTTTGCCCTCACTTGTCTGACATGCGCAGTGGGAGGAGAGGCACATCAGTGCGCTCCCCAGCCCTTCGTCATCCGCCGGTCAGACAAGAAGGAGAATATGAGACAGAACAGCACTTAATGAACAGGACACGCGGTGCGAACAGAATTAGCTCCCTTAACGCGATCAGTGAAACAGATAGGCAGCACAGATGCTGCGGTGTATCTGTGTGAGGCCAGTGCGTTCGTGTACGCAGAGCTTGTGATGCAAGTCAATGCAAGTTTACGACCTACAGGACAGCGTGAGGACAAAGGCGATAATCACTAAAGAAAAGCAGAAGACTCGAAAGTAATAAGTGCAGGACTACAATAGGATGGATGGAAGAAGGTGATCAGTGTATGATACTGTAGAGGAAGCAAGGTATAGCAAACAGTATGAACATAAGAGGAACATCTACAGTGATGGACAAAAGTATTAAGACAGCTCTATAGCATCTACAGTATATAAATAAAAGAGAGGTTTTGTCTGTACATGGGTCAGAACTCGCTCTTTCAAAGATATCTTTACCTTTCATACATTGGACGACCCGAAACCAGTCTCAGAAAATCTGTCTGTTTGTCTCCCTGTCTGAAAGAAATTTAATTCAACTTTTTCCTAAAGTTAAACCTGCACCATAAATTTAAATCAAATGACGATTAGAAGGGATGAGTCAGAAGTTATGTGCCAGATTACATCACAGCATCTAGCGCGTTTATGGACAAATATAAGCACTTTTTCTCTCGAGGTGGGCATGGCTATACGCGTCACTAAACAAAGCCGATCAACGCAATACTGTGAAATGTATCAAATGCCTGAATGTAAATGTAAATCTATTTAGATATAGATTTATACATTTATATTTAACCCTCATGCTGTGTTCTGGTCAAATCTGACCGATTTACACGTTCCCTCTCTTAAAAAGTGCTGTAAATTTTATCCATTTCTCATGAGTTTCATTGACTTCGCACATGGCATTTGAACACATGAAATACATTTGAAATATTTTTATAAAAAATTGTGTGTTTTATTGAACTCGTGGTGTTCCTGGTCAAAAATGACCGGACATTGGAAATGAATGGTTAAGACTGCAATTAGTGTAGAAAATAGAGTCCAGGCACATTTCTACACTTCTTTCCTACACCTAAACATGCAGGTGTCTTTAAGCAGACACACACACACATGCATGCGCACACACAGTAACACATAGCCACACACACACACTTCTTATGCCCTTTTTGGCTTTCACGGCAACCCACATGGAAACCTACAGTATCGACAACATAACTTTTACCACACCTGTTGAAAAACAAAATTGCAACATTGTTTCAATCATACAACTTTTCTGCAGCTCTGGCATACAAAGCTTTTTGAGGCCTTACTAGCAGTGCAGGCTTTGGCAACACGATGGCCAAGAGATATACTGCATGTGAAGCTGTGGAATTATATTTGACAATGATAGTGATGAGGAGGAGAGAAGCCAGGCTGACGGTGAGGAGAGTTTAGAAGAGGAAAAATAGTGAGGAAGATTAACCAGCTGAAGTTGTGGGCACCTTTCATCCAAAAACCCAAACCCTAACTCCATATGCCGTATCCCGAGTGGATGACATCAAGTCCTGTTTTATCCCACAAAGAATCTGCATCCGGCTTATGGGATGCGGACACTGGTCAGGCAATTTTTCACGCTACAATATTTTTGCAGACCTTCCATATCCTGTCACGTGTGATTCACTTTGATGACCACCAGACAAGAGCAGCCAGAAGTCAACAAGACAAGCTGGGAAGTTTAGCAGAAGTGGGTGAAGCGCCTGCCAATCATTTACAAACCAGGTCCTGACATCACTGTTGATGAGCATCTTGTCGGTTTTTGTGCCCATTTAAGCAGTATATGCCAAACAAACCATCTTGGTGTGGTATAAAGATATGGGCAGCATGTGATGTGAAGGCAAACCGGCTGATGGTGAGAAAAATCAGGGGAATTGGGAGGGTCCTAGAAATGACAGCAGGGCTACTTTAAAATTGTAAATATGTTCATACAGTGTATAGATCAAGCATTTATATTTGTAATATAATTAACTTTTTCTTGTGTACATTTGGGCTTTTGTTTTCGATAAATAAGTCACACCGGTCAATTTTGACCGGGAACCCAAAAGTTGTTATTTTGTGCCACAGTTTAAATTTTTTTTTAAGATAATTGATTTTGGTAAACATTTTAGTGAAGTATTTTATGATAAACAGAAAAAATAGGTTTCACCTTAGTATTTGCCTTAGTCAAAATATTATATATACTTTCTCTAAAAAATGTAGGTACTGTATGAGCTCAGGCAAATAAGGCCTGCAGGAGATACAAAGCAAATACAAGGTAAAAAAATGTAATGTTTACAAGAGGTGAAGATCTAATACAACATTATGTGATAATATACAGGATGTATAATTGTGGATTTATAATGAAATAAAATGCTCGGGAACATTATGAGTGTGAGCCACAAACAAACACAACATGAGGGTTAAAACCTTCCTCAATTTCAGGTACATCACTCCAGTTCTGAATTTGTCTTAACTACTGTATAGCTGTCGGCTTTACATTATTCATTCAATCCTGTTTAAAAGGAAATGAAAGGAAGAACTATTGATTGATGTGCACGCTTTCCGACGTCGGGAGAACACACGGTGAAACATGTACACGCGACGCGTGTCAGAATGTTCTCCGTTTATTGTCAGCAAAAAAAACACGTTTAAGCTTTTCGGGAAGGTGCCCTGTGTCACCTCATCAAAAGAACAGAAATCATTAACGCGTAAGTCATATGGAGACCCGGAGACAGACAGACGAAGCACATTAGTATTTTTATGGGACAATAGGAAGTATTACGGACAAGGGGGTTGTTTTATGGACATATGATGTAGAACAAAGAGAGATGAAAGAGAGAGAGACATGGGAAAGTTCATGCAACGTCAGGAAAAATTACAAGCAGTTATTAGTTTTGTTTGGAGCTGCCCACTAACGATTAGATGTTAATGGCGCCTTTGTTCGTGTGAAACAAACAAACAGACAACAAAAAACAAACAAACAACTAATCCCATTCAGGACTTCCCGTCAGAATGCCTGTCCTGATGCACATCTCTTGTCTGAACCAGCAACCCTGGGAAACTTCCTGGCAAGGTTTTATATCTGGATCTGTTTAAAATATACTCTGTTTATTCTGAATTCTGTTACATCCCTAATATGGACCATTTAGCTTCTTGGAAGTCACCCAGTTCTCCATATTCATAGGTTGAATGAAAGCGATTTAATGGACTATGTTGTAAATTTGAATTGCTTGCATTCTTCCATTTTGGCCAAAGTCTACTCCACTTGGCTATCCGAACCTAAGCCAGCAGCCAGGTTCCTGTTTCCTGCCAATTTTTTTCATCCATACAATTCACTAAATAGACACTAACCCAAGCTGTAATTGTGCCATCTTCTCATTTCAAGTAGTACTCAGTCTCCCGTTTGCCACATGAGAAAATGCAAACACTTTCTCCTGCCATGTGTACGGTTTAGTTCAATGGAGCTTTTTAAGCTCTAGAGAACAGCTTTCCTGTCAGCAGGGGTTCCTTGTTACACGCTTACTAAAGTTCTAATTGAGCTCTTTGAAGACTAGAAAGGAGACAGAGAGAAAGACAGAACTAATGATGCCATATGAGAGCCAAAAATGCTCTTTCTCCCAAATTCCCTCAAGATGAAGAGGTTGCCTCAGTCTGCTGAAGTAGGTCAACTTCACTTCAGCACTCGTTAAGGATTCAGAACCTTTTTTTTCCCCCTTGAAATGAATGTGATGGTACCCCATATTATGTCTTAACTAGATTCTAAAGCAGGCCAGGTCACTCTGCATCTCTCAGACCATGGGAACAGATTTGCTCTTTTGGGCCTCTTTTCCAATATGGAGCCAAATGATTTTGAGATTAAAGGAAGCTTTTCCACCCGGACATGGTTAGGACCATGTGTGAAAGTAGGCCGGTACCGTGTACTACATGGTACTGGAAAGAGTGGAGAGCATAGGGGCTTGGCACTTTCAAAACCAGCAACAAGAAAACACATCTGGTAATGTTATGTCATCTTAAACGACACTCTGTGTCCTTATTACAGGCAGTCCCCAACTTACGAACATCCGAGTAATGAATTTCAGCAGATATGGCAGTTTTCCTTCTGGTTCAATCACAGAAGTAGCTCAGGTGTATTGTATAAAAATAGACACTGCAGTGCACCAGATACCAATATTTACAATCATATACAATATTTTAAGCGTTTAAGTGAATTTGTAAAATGTCCGGTATTATAAAGTCCGGTATATTGTATATGTGTGAGTGTGTGTGTGTGCGGAAGAAATGAGTCGGCCTCACCAGTTTCAATGAATAAGTCCGGGAAAACGATGATGGAAAATGTCTGTCCTGTAAAACTGGATTACTGATGGTGAATAATCCAAATTTCTGAAAATCCTTAATAAAACAGAGTTCACAGTCCAATACAGTGGAAAACAGCTCTAAGACAAAATGGCATCCGGGATTCCCCTCACGATTTTAAGGCGCAGAGACAACACTGTTGCGTTTGACATTTGTGAGATTCATTACTTTAGGCGCGATTGCGGTTTAGGCGTGATTGCTCCAGGAACTGAACTTGTTCGTAAGTCGGGGACTACCTGTAACTGCTTCTAAGATGTTACGAATTCAAATATGAATGTTCTCTGTTTATTCTCAGCAAAAAGTGCACATTTAAGCATTTTGGGAAGGTGCCCTGTGTCACGTACACCGCCGTACATCAAAAGAACAGAAATCATTAACGTCTATACGCATGCGCAGTACTCAACATGCTACTCACTGCTTTATTCATGGCTAATACGATCTACAAAGCTAACTAGCTTCAACACAAGGCTGAATCCCAAATCCCTCTCTAACCCCTGAACAAGGGCACCACTTGGTGTGTGGATCAAGAAATTTTCCACCCCACATACAGTAGCACTAGCTTTAACATTTTATGATATTTGTATACTCTAGGTATAATTTAGTAGGGGGATGTAAGAAAGTATATATTTTAATGTCAACCTTACATAACAGTAGATGAAGGCGTAAAACTCCTTACATTTTCAAAAGACATCACAAGATGAGACTTGATGAGACTCTTAGCCACATCTCAATGGTGCAAACTTTAAATGACGATCCCAGCTGAGGTGGCTCAGAGCCCAGTGCAGTCGTTCCCATGAACATTTGGGGAGTTTAAAGCAGATGATACTTCAGCAGATTCGCAGAAGAGACGCACTGGCTGTGGGAACCGTACACACAATCACTCACTAACATCACTTGCACATTACAGGAGTCATTGCCACATCCTCCGTCCAGTCCTGACCCCGCCCCAAGCCATTTCCTCATGTTTGGGCCAAGTGCATTAGTGTGGCAGGGGATTATATAGAGAAATAGAGATAGTTTTTACTCTCATAACTGTGTTCTTATGATCGTACTAGAGGTGGTAAACCAGTGACGTTGAAGCCCACGTACATGTCTGCCTGTCTCTCTGTACAGCAGAACTCT
>JAOVVA010000030.1:15388903-15399140 GCA_028565275.1 Leiocassis micropogon | reverse complement strand
AATTGAATTGAATGTGTTTTAATAATCATAATATGCTCATTTTGAGAGTTCTAAATTTTTGCTGACGCCATTCCCATATTCTGGTAGTTGTTAAATTTATCCTTTATAATATTTTATAAAAGTAATAATAATTTATAAAAGTAATAATAATTTATAAAAGTAATAATAACTTTAGTTTTGCCTGACATATCTGAAAACTCAAGTACACAGTTTGAAGTCTAAAGTCTCCTCATT
This sequence comes from Leiocassis micropogon, assembly GCA_028565275.1. NCBI lineage: Eukaryota > Metazoa > Chordata > Actinopteri > Siluriformes > Bagridae > Leiocassis > Leiocassis micropogon. The sequence continues at coordinate 15,398,906 of JAOVVA010000030.1, read as the reverse complement.
AACACACGCTGGCAAGGCTTCCATATAAGTACATACAGTATATATATATTTTTTTAATTGTCATTGACCTATGCTGTGTTTCCGGCTCGGATTGTATTTGTGTTGCTTGATTTTTAAGAGTTATAAGGAATTCCAGAATGTGAAGCAGGCAGTCCGATCATAATGGTAAAAAGCGAGTACACAAGTTAGTGGTACTTAGTTAGTACTGTAGCCTTGTAACCCAGAGTAAGGATCTATGCAATGATGGAAACTACAAAGCACGTTTGTACTGTAAGTCGCTCTGCACAAGAGCGTCTGCCAAATGCCTAAATGTAAATGTACAATGTAAGTGTACAGTAGCAGAGGATTGTATAGAGAAATAAAGGGAGTTTTTCCCTCTTATAACTGTGTTCTGTTATTCTGTACAATCAAAAGTCCCAGTTTGACTTGAACGCCTATCATATATATATAAAAAAAAAAAAAAGTCTAATCTAGATGAAGGATCTTTTTTTTCATGAATAAACTGTAAGTATTAATAACGTGTCAGGTTGTACACTTTCCCTCTCAGTAGATTTAAACGTCAAACGACATTGCAATGTGAAAACACTTAAGCTCTGTTTGAGCGAAGAAGTCAAATATAACAATCTGATATAGTTGTATCAGGAACAAGATCTTCCTTGAACCGGAGCCAGCCATTTTCTACACACATATCTTAAACAACCAAAGTTGCTTTTCCAAGCAAATGATTGCATGGTTAAATTGCTTTCGAAACATATGGATTGAATCAGAAAAAAAGAAGAAAGCCTGATTGGAACATTATAGTGTGCCCAGAGATAACTTTAAAGATATCGTTGGAACAAAACATACAGTACTTGCTTTGCTAATAATGAATCCAGTTTGCGAAAGTAAAAAAAGTTATGCTAAAGGGGGTGAGATTATTAACTGTGCTAATAGTATCGTTAAAACATCTGTATAAAGGTAACATTCAATGAAATAAAATAAAAGGTACTTGATGAAAAGCAAAGTAATGATGTGATTGCAGTGTTTTTCATCATGTTAAGTGAACAAACATGCTAATTCATGTACTGTAGGTTATCTTTTAATTTGTTGTGGTTGGTTGGATCTTTATGGACTGTACTGAATACTAGAACAATTTATAATACTAATTATAAATTCGAATTTCTAAAGCTCTTATACTTCTTAAAAGAAGCTTTTTAAAATAAAAAAAAAAAAAAAGTTTTTAAAGCCTCCAATCTGCAGGGACCGTTTTTATAAGTTCATCCTTGAGTCAGCAGCACTTCCAAAACACATTCCTGAGACTTGACATGGGACGCTACGAGATCCTTCAAGTAGAATCCTCAGTCATCCCACTGGGGGAGTCGGTATAGCTGTCCTAAATCACTGCTTAACATTTCCTGTGAAGAACAGACTTGTGTAATAGCATTGTAAAAACGAGTAAATATATGGAGTACATACAGTATCACAGAGGAGGACAAAAGCCTAATTGATAAAACACACGTCCTTTCCATAGTAAAAATAAAATCCATGTACTATATTGTAGCGAATGATTCTTCGCTAAATTGTGCTCTTCCAGACTTTAAGTTTCATTGAGTTGAGAATCATGTGTTTGGTGAGTAAGATATCAAGTTCTAAGTCAGCTACGTTATGATTTTTTTTACAATTTCTGTTCTCCAGCAACGAAGCAATAAAGTGCAATGAAGCGATAAAGTGCAGACTGTCTACTTAAATCTTCGTCCATGTAGGACACGTCCTTATCAGCAGAACATTTCGGAATTCTTTTTCTCGTACACAGTCCTCATATTTTCTCGTAATTGAACTATTGGCTGCTCACTATTTGAAACCGAACCACCGGCTGCTCAGCGTTATCTGCTCAGTATCTCCTCGAACTGATGTGTGTGTTGGTGTACAGTAGAGCTAACAAAAGGTCTAGCTGATACCATCTGATCTTCCATCTGCATCTGGAGCGTTTTAAACAAGCATCGATGCCAGTAAGTGTTGGACCGTCATAAAGTTAAAAAAGCACAGCGAATCAGTTAGAGGCAAACATTAGGCACGTCAACTATTTGGTTTATTGTTAAGAAAGCAAAAAAAAAAAAAGTGAGTTTTGCAATAGCAAAACAATCTGACAGAACACAGAAGACCAGCACTGGGTGAGTGAAGAATGCTGTCAGTTAGGAAGAACTTTAATACTGATGTAGGTATTACCAATGTTTGAGGTTGCTCTTAAGATTCAACAACATAAAAAGCTGTTAAAGGTTGATTAAAAAAAAAAAAAGTTATTGGACAAAAAAAGTGACATATGAATCTTTTCTAGGGTGATGTGAATGGGAAGGTGTGGACAGAAAAAGTAACTGCTCCTGATCCAAGACATCACACCTCTGTACACCATGACAGGTTCATGTACAACTTGCAGTAGAATTGACTTACTGATCTTTATTGATGATGTGACAGCAGAGGCATAAATTCTGAGCAAACCAGATTGTATTTCACATTGCAGCAGGAAAGAAAGTCCTATAAATCAGTAACAGAGTTCTACTTTGTTATGTTCTAGGCGATCTGGGCAATTTTTCCTTTTTCATTACTTACTCCCTGCTGAACAATTCCAAAAGTCATTACCTTGGGACTGTCACTGCTGTTGGTCAATTAAAGATCCTCAACGTATAATTTTGTCCTCATTCACATTCTTATCCTGTCAAGTGTTTAAAGAAGTGGATCTGTGAATGTTAAATACTAGGAATGGGAATCATCAGGACGATATCATCACGATATCCTGGAGCCGTTTTGATTTGTTTTATTTTGGGATTCTGTAAAAGGTATCACGATTTTATACATAGCACGACTCTATATTATTTTATTTTTAGATTTTCTTAAAATTCCAGACTAACTTAGCAAATATTTCGCTCCTACTACGCAGGGTGCTGTGCTCCTTGCCAATGCGGGAATAGTTTACACAGCACCACCTGTAGGATTATAGAGGGACTGCAAAATTTTACCACCTTAATAATGACAAAAAAGAATTGCGATACAGTTGCTAATTAAATATCCGTCGCCCAATTTTGAACCAGTTCTTTGTTTTCAGTCTGCCAAAGCACCGGCCCTGAGGCAGAAAATCTGTTTCCATGGCAACGCCAACACTTTGCTGGGTTGGAATAAAGAACAACCAACTAAAAGTTTGTGGCTGCCATCTTTAAGAAAATGGACTCAAAATGCAGCGGGCAGCTCAACTGCATTCTATTAATGATAAAGTCAGGAGAACCGCTTAAAGTCATGTTGAAGTTTGCCACTGTGGTTGTTGTTGTTGTGTTTGCCGCTAGCAATTTTTTTTCCGCTTTCATTTTTTTTGCTGCTAGCATTGCCGGGAAAGTAGAGATGTCATCGGTTGTCTACAGGTGATGTAATGTTATGACTTTTTAGCCCGTGGAAAAACAAAGTGCTTCTTGGAAAGTTTACTGCTGAACCAGCTCTGAACTGGCACTAGCACCAGACGTCATGAAGCACCTGGTGCACTTTGGTGGATAATAGGTAATACAGTGTTTCAATTTCACTAATTTATGAATTCCCAATTTTATAATTGTCTGCTCATCGTCTATACCTCCTTGCTGCTGTATTCAGGGTCGCGGGGGCCTGGAGCCTATCCCAGGAGGCTTAGGGCACGAGGCGGGGTACACCCTGGACAGGGTGCCAATCCATCACAGGGCGCACACACACATACTCACACACTCATTCACACACTACGGGCAATTTGGGAACGTCACTTAGCCTAATCTGCATTTCTTTGGACTGTGGAAGGAATCCGGAGTACGCGGAGGGACCTAATTTTATAATTTGCTGTGAATTTTTATACTTTCCTTTTTATCTACTAGCTGTGTGTACTGCCAGGCACGGATAAAAGCGTTACAGAGCCTTGTACTAATTTCATATAGTAATAATGCTCACAGGACACTATTCATTACCTCCATTACTCTAATGATACGTTTATTGAAGCAGAGAGTGAAGTGAGTAGCAGGCACAGATGCTGAACACTCTATGAAGCAAAAAGTAAGCACATTTTTTTTGTGTTGTTTTTGCAGAAACAAAAATAGGCTTGGCTGCTCAGCCCCTTGAAAAGGGTCTGCACTATGTCGAAATGAAAAATAAATGATTAACTGGGCATGAACCAAATTTATGAACCTTTCATGGCAAGACAACATTGTAATGAAGGGCAGAGCTTGGAGGAACCTCGCACAGCTGCTTTGCATATAGAAATAGACACTGGTGTTTCGTTTACTGATTCCATCTCGTTGTCTAAATATGAGGACCATATGAGAAAGCATTTACTTTGCAGTATGGAATCAGGGACTCCTGATAGGATGCATTCACAATTATGGATGCAGTCAAAAAATTCCTAATATTCCGGCACCATCGATATGACGCCCTGTGTCTGGGTGGGATGTTGGCAGTACCAAATGCAAATGCTGCACCTCAAGGTTGGCACCTTTTAGCATAATGGCAAAGGCAGTGGCTAGAACGATAATGTTTGCAAGTTTGGTCATACATGCTAAAGTCAAGGGGTTGTTTGGTATTAACAAAATCGTGACGTATAGGAGTGCACGGACGTTTTTGGATGCACATCTGGCATACTGTATCTACCTAGATAATTTAAACAGACACTGGACGCACCATCTCACACTAAGTCTATACCTGTAGACTGGAAAATCCAGAGTGTTGGTGAAAATGCAGATGCATTGTAGTTTACAGACAGGGCAGCGGGACTATAGGCCAGGATGCTACAAACCGATAGATTCCTAATGGTGATAAGGGCTTCCTATTTGTAGTTGCAAACCATGAGGTAGCTTGAAAACCATGAGGTGGCTTTCCATTGCTTGCATAAAATCATCAGATACGTAGATGGTCCAAGTGCACTTAGTGGGACTGAACCCATTCGAACATCTCACTGTATTTATAGGAGTTGTAGGAGACAGGAGGTCTAGTCTGATGGATAGTAGACAGAAGTGGAACCCTGGTCTGCTTGGTCAGAATAGGTCTATCATTAACGGTGGTAAGAGAAAGTCTATACCGTAAGTTACAAACGTTCGTAGATGTGAACAAAAAAATTGTACAGAAAATAGACACGGCAGTGCACCAGATACCAATATTTACAATTGTATACAATATTTTCAGTGTGTAAATGAATGTATAAAATGTCCACAGTCTAGTATATTTTATGTGTGTGTATGTGGAGGTGTGGGAGAAATGAGTCGGCCTCAACGGCTTCAATGAATCAGTCCGGGAGCACAATGAGAGAAATCGTCTGTCCTGTAAAGCTGTTCCGATGGTGATTAATCCTAATTTTACAAAATCCTCAATGTGTCAGAATTCACAGTTTGAAACAGCTCTAAGACAAAATGACGTCCGTTGAAGCGCGCAGTAAACGCTATCTAGCATTGACCTCTTAGTTTGACCTCAAAGTTTTGTTACTTTGTGTTGCACCCTGGTCCTGGAAGAACGTTGTTTTGTTTCACTGTGTACTGAACTGAATATGACAATAAATGACAATAAAAGCCTACTTGACTTAACATACAAGTACAATATCATAAAATTATCTTTTATGATGTTACACGTTGGGAAAAGATCTTAACAAAAGATATAGCGTCTTTAAACTTATGGCCATGTAACTGATCAACCACTGCCACACAAGGTCCGAATAAAAGGAAAGTGCCCTGTTGCCCTGGGTGTAGGGAGAACAAATGGTTACGTATGAACGATGTTTCTTCAACTATATGGAGGACTACCAGGCCACCAGAGTCAGTCATGTTGACTCCAATGGCTAGAAGATGAATTTGACATAGTCCACCCATGTGGGGCCATGTACTCACGAGCACAAGGGAAATCATCTATCCAAGTTAGTTCTGGAACCACAGATACTGTATGTATGTAATCTTTCTTTGCTTTCTTTTTTTTTTTTTTTAGGTCTGAACATGGTCAGTCACCAGAGTTGAATACTAACCTTTCAATTCACTGAAAGAAAAACAAACATAAAAAGAAAACGCTTCATTTAAGAAAAGCAACTGAAAATTGCTGCCTTGCAGGCCTGGGTATGTACACAAACTCACACATGCATGCTCAAGCAGGAAACGAAAAGTCATGTTCACAACTCTGTTTAGTTTATGTTGCTTGGATTTGACTGTTAGATAGCATGGCATAATATTGCATTTCAAAGAAATGCAGCATGAGACACGAGGTACACAAGTTTTTACAGTAATTTGCACCTCATTACGAACATTTACGGCAATGTTGCCATCATATTCGAGAACATTTGATAGATAGATAGATTATTCCCGGTGCAGCGCTTGTTAACAGAGTGCCTAATAGCCCCTGATTTCGGACGAGCCCCACAGTTCCTCCAATCGGACCGTTATTGCATCCACGGATTTGTTTCAGTGCCACGAAAGAATTTGTGGAGCCTGACATTTACTGTGACAAGTCCCTAAGCGAACATAGCATACCAAAATGCATATATTAAGAAACTTTGTCATGTAATGTTTCCCCTTGTGACTCACTAAAATGTAAAGACCCAGAGTTTTAGCCCCAAGTGCCATCTAGCAAGCAAACAAACAGGGAAGGTTCAATGGAATCCCCGAGCGGGCAGTCACAGTGGAGTCTGTGGTGGAGGAAGGAGGTATTCCCCTGGGCCTGCTTTGGAGAGGGGAACTGATAAACAAACGTCAGATTGCCCTGCGCCCCCAGAGCTTAGTCGTAACTCATCTGGCGCTGCTAATCTAGACACCCCCATTTCCTGACACCCTTCCATTACCGCAGCCCACTCCCTCTTTCACACCAAGCCCCTAAACTAAACGTTGCACTTACTTTTGTTACTCATCCATCACGCCGAACACCTATTGGGCTTCTTAAGGACGAGTTCTCAAAACTCCAGCTGTGTGTTTATACGTCAAGTTTCTCTACGAATGTTTGCTCTGAGTCTCTGGACATTCTTTTTTTTTTTTGTGTTTAAGATCCACTCAGTTTAACATTGCCTTGTTGGGAAAGTCTCAAGAGCTTCTGCTGCGTAGCCAAACTGCATATCTGTTTCCTCATGAACGACACAGGGCATATCAGCAACCACTGATTGCGCTTCCCAAATCAAGCGCCAGGGTTCAAATAGTGCTGGCCTTCTGGCACTTGTAAAGATGAGGCCTGTTGACAGCAGTGTTGCAGCAGGGTCGTGAATTTTAGTGGACATTTGTTTACTTCTGAAAATGAGGCAATTTATTTTATATAGTACCTGGTGCAGCGCCAGCGGATCTCACAGACATCATTTCTCGCGAGCTTGAAAATCTTGGAGTGCAACAGTTGCACTGGACCCGAGGCTGTCATCCTGACAGGCACTTCTTGGTAGACTTAGGACTTGGTCAGAATAGCTCGCTAGACGTTTGGATGTTGTCCATACAATTTAAACGCAATCTTTTTTGTGATAATCTGTTTCCATGAAGTGTTTTGTGATATTTTGACAGAAAACCACCCAATCCGATCATGTTTCCCCTTGGAAGCAATAGTCTTGATTTGATTTTTCTCCCACAAAATTACATTTTCAGCCATAACATTACAAAGCATTTTTTGTGGGTTGGGATCTCCATGGATCAGACTTGTTTGTCCGGCACATCCAATAGTTGGGCAGCATGGTGGCTTAGTGGTTAGCACTGTGGCCTCGCGCCTCCAGGGGCCGGGTTCGATTCCTGCCTCGGGGTCTGTGTGCATGGAGTTTGCATTGGAGAACCCCCATGCTTGGTGGGTGAATGTTCTTCTAGTAGACTTTAGACTTTTCTGCCTTGGCCAGCATTGACGTATTTTGTAAATTATCGATCCCATTAAAACATACGGATAAAACAGTATTGGTGCTGATTTTATTATTATTATAATTTTTTAAATAATATGTAATGTGTGTGTGTGCCAAAAAAGCTACTTCTGAAGTTTATGCAACATGGAAGTGACCAATCTCGCTCACCTAAAAATTTCAAGTTACTTACTTTATCCGTTTTGGAGAGATGATTTTGCGCCCTAAAATGGCCATTTTTGAAAACAATAATCATTTAAAATGCAAATAATTCATATTTCTTTATGAGTATTGATACAAAAATTGGTGTAAGCATCTAGAAGCATGTTTACCTGTAAAAATTGTTGCTTAAATGAAAACATTCTGTGCAAAAATTTTGATTTTTTTTCACAAAATCATGTTGCAATATCTTAACAATTTAGCATTTTAGAATAATACGTTTTTCAGGTTTATGTCTTTTCATGTGAAATCTAAAATGGCTAAGAGCCTTATTCAAAGGCCCAACAATGGCAACCTTTTGAAGCTGGGGCTTGAACCACCAACCTTCCAATCATTAACTCAGTGCCTTAGCCCTCTAAACCATCACTACCACTGTTTCATCTAGATGACAATTAAGATCATTGAAAGATTTGAATTTAAAAAAGTTACAGACACTACAGACATAAAAGGGCATGAAATTGCATTTAGCAAATGTGTTTCTTTTTATCCGATAAAACCATGTGTATGCATATTTACATATTATGAAAACTGTTGTTATATGATACTATTTGAAAATTCACTTTTTTCATCTAGGTGAGACACTTTTTAGCACCAATACCATGTTTTGGCTGATAATAAGCTGCATACAATATTCTCCCTAAAAATCGTACAATTAGCTAAAAATCCTGCTTGCTATTTAGTGCTCCCCTTTCCCCTGCTGCACGTACGATAGTATAGGGAGTTAACCATCTCAGATTATTGCAACAATAAAGTCCTACATTTCAGCAGGACCAGAAAGGGGACCATAACTCACACAAGTTTTATTATGTATAAGGGTAGCGGTAATAAAAACTATTATGTTATGCTGTAGTAATAGAGAGTCGTGTTAAGATTTGGACACTATGTTATCTTTTGGCACAGAAAATCTGTCTATCTGGTCCCCAGAAATAGCCTGGAGGAGATTTCTGATTCCTCTGCATTTATCTACTACTTTACGATTGAAAGTGATTTGTCCATCCATATAAGGTCATCTAGTTTATTTTTAGAGACTCTCGCCTAATTTCAACATCTTGAAAATAATAATAATAATAATAATGCAACATTGCCTTTTTTGTATGCAAACTTCAAGTTTCCTTGCGAATATATTGATGTACTCTCTCTCTCTCTCTCTCTCTCAAGAGGATGAGATAGCTCTACTCGTTTATACCACAGGTATTGACATTGTGTCTAAACAGTTATCAGCTTCGTGGTCTCTTTATCTAAACCGGCCTGTTGCTAGATCATCAGGCCAGCCCTTCTTCTTCCCTGGGGCTTTTGGGTATCCGAGTCGCCCTTGTTTTGCCAGTGAGCAACAATCCATCCTTAGACTAAATGTTTACTTACTCAATATTTCAGGTGTTAAACTAAGGGTCTATTGTATGCTTGCAAAAAATAATGTTGAAGCAACCTGTATTATCAGAAAACATAACATTTTTATACCAGAATTCACTCTAGATCTCTATTAGATGAGGTTGCGTGTCACAGAGCTGATACACTGACTAAACTGCATTTGATGCCAAGTCATACGCGTATCCCAAAACCTATCACAAAAGAAAAAAAAATCCCAATACAGTATAGTCTTATATACTGTACAGTTGACTATAAGGAGGTGTAATATAGAATTGTTTAATTTAGTCTAAAATTACATTTATACTGCCTGCATTTATTTAACAAAACAAAATGTTTTTTTTTCTTCCATTGGAGTGTACAATGCCAGGCTGAAAAAAAAGTCACACACTCTAATATTTTAGTTGGCTGCCTTTAGCTTTAATTAAAGCACACATTGTGGTGGCTGATTTATGTGTGAAAATGTTTCCTCACGCTCCCAGAACCACTATTTCACAATTTGAGTCCTGGAATATGTCCGTGTTTGTCAGGAAAGAAACCCTCCATAGATGTGATAACCTGGTGATTCAGTACATTCAGGTGGTCAGCTGACTTCATTTTATTGCCCCA
>JAOVVA010000030.1:15348090-15369382 GCA_028565275.1 Leiocassis micropogon | reverse complement strand
CCTGATGCAACCCTCCCATTTTGTCCGGGCTTGGGACCGGCACTGCATCCAGTGGCTGGGGTTTGGGCACTGGCTGGAAATCGAACCCGGGCCTTCCGCATAGCAGGCGAAACACCTACCACTGAGCCACCAGTGCCCAAGATCAGCACTTTTGATACAGAAGTAAATTTGAAGGTAATTACTTTGCACAAGTGGTGGCGGTAGATTACTGGGTTACTGATCAGAAGATTGTGGGTTCAAGCCCCAGCACCGCCAAGTTGCTGCTGTTGAGTCCTTGAGCAAGGCCCTTAACCCTACAGTATCTGCTCCAGATATTGTATGACAAATAATTATTTGTCGTAAATGGAGGACTTTTACTTGAGGTATATATTACCTACTTAATGTTTATTTAAGTACAGCAGAACCTTTGCATACAAATTTAATTCGTATTGCATTGGAAATAAAGTAAATGCAGATACTGTCTGTTCCATCTACCCAAAAATTAATTACCAATATTACACAAAAATGCATGAAACATCACAGCTTTTGAATGCATGCTGAAGGCAACGTTGGTATCTTGGGTTGACTCTTTCAAAACAGCTTTCACAGACTGAAATAAAATCAAGTTTTGACCGGCTCCCGGACGTAAACGCAACTTAGCAGGCATTCGGTTCTGTTTGGTTTGTTTTTTCATATCCCAATGCAAATTCCTTGCAAAATTTCAGTTCTTAAGGCAAACATTTGTAAGAAAGGGAATTGGTATGCTGAGGTTCCACTGCATATGATTTGTGCACCTGGCCCACCTCTGCTTTTGGCAGCATAGCATTTTTATTGTCATTTGGCCGACACCTTTGTCTAGATCAGCTTTCATCGCATTTAATAAAACCAGAGGTTAAGGGCCCAGCAATGAAAGCAATGGGAGTTGGAACTCATGACCTTCCAATCATAAGGACAAAGTTTTATCCACTGATCTATCACTGCCCCAAGTTTAGCATACGGTACATTAGCGTGCTCATCCATGTGTGGATCACAAAGCACATCATTGCCAACATGGGAACTTCATCTTTATATTGTCTTCTTGTTTGCCTTCAATCTGTGCAACATTTATACAGAATGAACCAATCAACAGACCCACATATATGGTACCACACCAGCACGCAGTAACTACGCGGTAAATCAGATAAGGTACACGTTTACTTTGCACCAAAAGTGCAGGAATCTTTGAAAAACCCCCAGTTTTACATTCGTCCCTCTTTCTTGATCCGGTAAAATACTGCAATATTTCATCTCGCTGTCACTGAAAGCTGCATGACTACAGTGACTTTACTTTAAGTCATTTGGGATGTGTGTGTAGCGGATGTATACACGCCGTATTAGGGGATTCCCAGGGACAATCCAAATCAGGCATTCCATTTTTATTTTTTTTTAGTATTAGTACAATTTGTACAGTTCTTGCCCAGAAAAACGTCAGCATTACACATATGAGCATATGGGAATTTGGACCAGTGGACTTTTTTTTTTTCTTCTTTTTTTAAATATTCATAAAACTGTGGTGTATATTTTATCTTTTTGATCTCATAACAAAGGACCACATGTTATGGCGCACGTTTACATGGTAAAAACTTTTTTATTACGTCTTAATTGGACAGCAATAATTCTCCTGAAATGATCTAAGTAACTTTTACCCACTCTGTCTTTAGCGAGAAAGCACTGACTAAGAAATTTTGGAACGAAAAACAAAAAACAACACATTAGATTAGCTGTAATTTATCATGCGGCACACATGTGGCCAAGTCCTCTGATTTATTTCAGATTGTGTATGTAATTGGGCGATCATTAACTTGAGTGGTATTAATGCACTGTAAGTAAGAGCTGGTTTGTGATTTAGGTTACAGCGTTAGTTTCTGCTGCTTTTCTCTGCCCGAGTAATTTCCTGTTCAGGTTTAAGAGAAGCAAGCAACTGGCAACCCTCCGCCGCTGGCCGTGACAAACGAGACGTGCAGCACTTTATAATACATTAGGTTTTTAAATTATTATCCGAGGCTTCAGTGCTCCAGTGTATGGAGCGCTGTGAAGCTGATGCTATGCGTACAGCATGTGTTTTTATTCGTGTCTACGATCATAAAGCAGTATAACCATAAAACTTATTCTATCTTTTTGTCGAACGCGTACAAATCAAGAGATTCAAGCGAAAAGTTGTGAAAGTACTAGAGCAGACTACCAGAAGTGGCAACATCTCATACAGTTTGTTTAGACCCATGGGAACGGGTTTGCTTTGGCTAACGTTCCATATAAGCAATGTGTGAGTCTGAGACCACAACAGTTTAAAAGAACAAATCTATTTATAGAGACGAGAATGCCGATTAGATTCCTGAAACTTTTTACTGGCATAGTCTGCACAAAAGCCAAGGACATTGTGACACAATTAAAAAAAAAAAAAAAAAAAAAAACCACAGAGAAGCTATATTTTGATAAAACGATCATGTTTGATCATGCGGGTTTCCATGTGGTTGTGTGTTTAAATTCTCGATGATGTTCTCGAATTCATCATATTTACATTCCGTACAATAATATTTTACAAATCTTGTCTCTAAAAGGGAGCGATTTTGAAAAATTGATTCAATGAATGCTGGTGTTACGCATCACAGAAGGCCACAAAAGCCCGACTCGGATTCCACCGAATTACAACATCGTCGTTTGGTCTCTCTCTCTCTCTTTCTCCTTCCAGCCTCATCAGTGAAAGTTGTTGAACAATCCCATAAAGCTGGCCACCGGAGTGCCAAAAAGGAATCTATCGCTGTCATTACTTTGTGAGTAGAAAATTCCGCAGATTAGATACAACCCTGAAAAAAAGCACCACATTAGACTTTACCTTGATATTGCTTTCGACATATGATCTGTTGTACGTTCTCGTTTAAGCAAGCTCATTGTGAACTTATCACGTGTCCATTTAAGGTGAAAAGAGGACAGTAAGTTTAAAAAAAATATATACAAATACAAATCATCAGCAGCAACTTATCTAGTCGACTGACAAGCTCTGGAAGCAGAGGGAGAGAGAGAATATATCTTCTTTTTAAGTGTGTTTGAACCCTTGAAATGGTTTGCGTTTAAATCAGTTTGAACTCAAACGTCAGCCATAGACGTGGATGCCTGCTGGATACAGTACAACTGTACTGTATGTTTGCTTGGAATTAAAAGAAGAAGACATTTGAAACCAATTAGTAGAATACTTATGCACTCAGGATGAGACTCACGTTCGTTAACAGGCTTTAGGCATTTTGTTTATTCCCAGAAATGTGTAATATTCCTGAATATCTGTATAGAGGATGAAGTGGGAATGTACGGTACTGTACTGTATGTTTTATGCACTGAAGAGGTGCCAGTGTAACGCTTGGAGCAATAAACAGTATAAACAGTAATGTCAATGTTAAGAATACGTTTTTGAATCTGGAATGAATTAACAATTAAAAAAAAAATATATATATATATATATATATATATATAGATATAGATATAGATATATATATATATAGGATTTCCAGTACCTGTACTTGTTTTTCTCGCTGCCAATGTGAAAGCGGTCGTACTGGGAGAAGGCCTGATGTCCGTCCCAGTCCGTGAGCTCGACACGGAGCGTGTACTGTCTCTGGCTGGTCAGCGTGTACACGAACTCGTTCCCCAGCCAGTGCTCAGCTGACACACTCCCAAAGCCCTGAAAGGGAGAATGCACCCAGGGTCAGTGCAGGAATTCAGGAGGGTTACTGATGGGCCCTGGAGCAGACCATGGGAAACACAGCTCGGTCCAAGAAAGCTCGGCAATCAGCAAAAGCAAAGCAACTTCATTTATCTTATTTTCTAGATTATAATTCGAAGGTTTTTGCGACATGTTGACACATGATGGTATCAGGGTTTTATGAACCAATTAGCAATAATATTTGTAAAACCCGAACTATATGCTAAGTAATATATATAGATATATATACTGTATATACATCGCAATGCACTGTGTACGTGCAGCACTTCACAGTCTTTCTCTGAAGTAGACATTTCACCACGTTCGCTTGTACCATCATTTGGTAATTAACCCTAATCTCTTAATATAACAGGAGGGAAGCCCCTCCCAAGCAGGACTTCTGAGCGCCTATTTCCGCTCAGCTCATTTAACTTGCTGGAACTCGGCTCCTGAATGGTGTCCTAATGCGCCGTAATTCCATACGGTGAAGACTATCTAAAACCGAAACCCCACACGGACAAAGTCTACCTGTTTATGGTGCAACAAACGAGCACCAGATGGTCCTCGATCACACGGCAGTGCGTCTAAACCCAAGAAATTAAATCAAGGCCCTGAGTAATCGTTTACATTCAGGCAAAAATAAGTTGATGATATAATCTGAAATCATGAAACGGTCAATATGTAATGCGGGCGACGCTGGGAGCGAGCCGAATGTGTTTGGCAGGGGCTGAACGTGATTTTGATAGCAAACATCGAAGGAGTCTTTTATTAAGTGCTGGCTATTGATTTCAGCATTTCAAGGTGATTATGATGCTAGAAATCCATGATACAAGATATGCATCTGGCCCGAAGCAAGCCATGCGTGGGTGGAATGATGATAATATCCCTCGATTTTTTTTTTTTCTTCTTCCATGTTGTGATTCTGTTGTCAAGGTACGGGCTATGGAATTGAAATTTTCAAAGTCAGACATTTGACCGTAGTCACATATGAGTAAACCTTCCCTTCCCTTCTTTTCCCTTCCCTTTTTAAAACCACCCCCTCTTCCACCCAACTTCACTGCTGCACAATTTCTCACGAGAACTGTACGAGTAGCCAAAGAGGGAAGTGGTCGAGCGGGGCATCCTCTTGGGTGAGTGGTTGTGGATAAAGCTGAGTATTAATGTTCTGTGTTGCAATAATCCTCTCTAAGGTTACAGGTTGTCATGCATCACTTCACTAATAGGCATAAACAGCAACCTTTACAAACCTTCTCCGCTACAGATAAGCCAAATCACTGCCGAGCCAAAATCCAGAAATGCATTTCAGATGTCCTTTGCTAGGCTACTCGATTACATCATTGTGCTCGACCCACCTAAATATAAGCTCAACGTATTTTAAAAATTCTTTTAAAAACTTTTTAAAAAAACAACAACGTATTATTTTAATACATTCGACACCATGGCACTTTCAGGCTAATCTCTGTTAATCAATCGCTCCTAAAACATTACCGCCAAGCAATACCGCAAAAGTGCAAAGTGACACAGTTAATATTAGAGGACCCTCCTGATCAGGAAACAGATATCGAATATACAGACCATAGAATGAAATCGATTCCACTTCTTAATGCACTTCTATATCGAATGCTGTGTAATCAGCCCCACGTTCGAGCTTTCCAGCTTCAGTGATTCAACTCTCAGTACATCGAATTGATTTCGTGGTGGTTTCAATATGGAAGAATTTGTAAATGTTTTTGTAGCGTGAATGTTTCCTGATGATTTCATTAGTGTAAGCTTAGGTTAGTTCAGGGGTTGGCCACAATTTTTGCCGTTAGGGATCTCTTCAGTAATAACAATCTATTCCGTGGACCCCCTCAGCACTGATTTCTGAATATAATCCAAGTATTTAAATATTAGACTCGTTATTTAAATGTGTTCAAAAATATCTTGCCTATTGTTGAAGGCAACGCAAGTCCAAGTCAACATTAATAATAGACGTACTTTTACAGTATATATATATATATATATATATATATTATAGCATTAGTATAATAGCAATAGTATAATAAAAGACGGGTAAAGAGTTAAAGGTAGAAATAGTTAAAAGGTTAAAGCTAAAAATCTGCTGATCTTTAATGTAATCAGTGATATTATTATTATTTCAGGTTGAAGCCCACGTACATGTCTGTCTGTCTTTCTGTAAAAGAAGAACTCTCTGTCTAACTTATTAATACAAAGAAATTACATTGAGTATCTTACTATACATACACACACACATTTGGCTATTAAGATTTTTTTTTATATATATATGGACATTTGGATTAAGCCTGTTTAATTAATGTAACCATCTGTATTTGTTTTTTATTTATTTTATTTTTTTTTTCATTAAAACCAAGGACCAATTAAAAAGCTTATAATGTGCTCCAGCGCAGATCCCCCGGTCATGTGAATCGAGTCATAACCTTCTCCAGACCCTACATCTAATAATGAACGCCTTGTAAAAAAAATTTTATTCCACTTGATAACGACTCAAATTGATTAAACTCTTTAAACAGGGAAGAAATTTGGCAAAGGACAAACATCTCAACCATCCTCATATAAGGATCTTACAAGCCTATATATACACACAGCGGGAGAAAATATGTGATGTCATACCAGGACAAAGAGGTCTCATGAGGCTACAGCGGCATTAATTACACCCGGTTGATAAAAAAAGCCCCGACTTAATGGTAGAAAACATGTGATAAAAAGTATCATGTTACATCTCTGCATTTCATGACACACACGCTCAAGCTGCGCTTCGTTAACAAAAAACGTATTCATCACCGAAGAGCGGCCTCGTGTCTACAGCGCGTCAAGGACAATCCTGAGAGCGGACGTTTGGTGAGACGCTTCATTCAGGACACAATTTACATCTCCAGTTTTCCTCCACGGGTTAGAGGAGGGTAACCACCAAGCTGGGTGTGCTACAGCTCTGAAGTTGGGCATCCCTGGTAAACCTCATGCAGGGGAAAGGCCGTGAGTTTAATGTGTGAAATAAATCGACGTCAAGATGTTTTTCCCTTATCATCAACGGCAATAAAATTTCATACGTCTGCTTACTGTTCTCCTGGCTGTCCTAGACATCCCTCACTCCTATCAACTGCCTAAATGAAGCGTAGACGTGTGATATTCGTTGGCGTACCATCTTGTACTCTTTCCATGTCTTTTGAAAGTCGACACTGCCGTTTTCTCGACGTTGAATTACCGTCCATCCTCCTCCAGCAGACTCCATATTACAGTATACCTACACACACACACACACACACACACACACACACACACACACACAATCACAAATTTTATTATTATACAGTATATTGTTATATATTATTATATAATATAATATTCTATGCTAAATTCTTGCAGCCTGGCAAATAAATCCCTAACTTATTACTTTCCAGATGTGGAAGAGCAAAGTTTTTTTTTTTTTTTTTTTAAGGACTGATAATCTTACTCGAAATCTTGAATACCCAGTTACAACATTGAGTGTAAATAAATCAACTTTTCATGATTGATAGTCTTAATTCCTTATTATTAATATATAATTTTTTTTTGTAAGCTTGTCCAAAATATTAAACGCACTGAAAGTTATTGGATGTCTGTGTTTTTCCTGCTTGATTAAAGATATCAAACAAAGCAATTAAGCTGGTGTGCTGCTTTCTCCCCTGAATTGATATTAGCTAGGGCTATTAGATTTTTTTCTCCTTTTCTTTTTTTTTTCTAGCTACGTAATGAATTAATGCAGATATACGTATAACTGCAGATAGACAGATGTTCCCAACAAGCTGCTTTTTTTTTTTTTTTAAACTAAAGTAGGCTTGCCTACATGTTTAGTTAGCAATTAGAACAGGGAAGGAGTCCAGGTCTAAGATCAGAGCGGAGACAAAAAGGGGACACATGGCTGTAATCTAGGCATGTGTGACTCGGTGTAAACCAATAAGCAGCAAATCGGTGACTGCCTTTCTTTGGTGGTGAAGGAGAGATTTTGTTAACCTCACATGCGTCCAGCTGAATACACACAGTCCAGTCAGAGGACAATTACCCAAGACCCACAGACTTGACTCGTGGTGAAACTAGACACTCAGGCACATGTCCATACACAAACACACAGATACCAACTATGCTGAAAAGTTTCGTGCATGAGTCAGTTTGTACTCAGAGCATGGTCATAAAGTCTTAAGTCTGTTTAAAGAACACAACATACTGTACACATTCCTCCTTCGTGTATACCCTGCTATATATATATATATATATATATATATATATATGTCGTAGAGCTTTATCAAAGTCTCTCCTCTTCTCAACCAGTGAAAAGCAAATCTGTTCGATCGGCTAAAAAAAGAATAATTTTTGGACTGACCGAAGGTTTTTTTTTTTTTGAGTTCTGGATTTCGAGCCATTGATATAAATAAATGATAAACTTCGTGTAAACTAAATGACACTCCACCCTAAACTCTCTGCACTCAGCGTTATCTTGTTAAACCAGCAACTACGTCAATGTTGCTCACGACTGGCTTTCTTCCAGTCTGCCAATGTTTCGCATCAGCTTTTTCTAATGCACTATTATTGGGTTTCCTAATCTGGCTCTAATATGCCCATAATATTCTCATTAGCTGCGTTGATTAACCGATGATTTCAGTCAGATATGTTTGGAATAAGTAATTCACTAAAATAAGCACTGAAGGGTGAGAATGTGAGAACCAGAACAAGAAAAAAGAAAAAAATATCTTCTGCATTTACTTTTTTTTTTATGTTGCATGATGACAGATCTTAAGAGTTATAAACACACACACACACACAAACACCTTTTTAGTTTCTTGTGGACCTGTGTTGATGGTGTATACTCCATTTTTCTGGAGGCCTGCCTCATAGAGATCAGCACAATCCCGGTATTTCTTCTCCTCGTCAGCTTGTTTTGTGCTGTTAGGGACCGCTGTGAAAGAAAGAAAGAAAGAAAAAAAGAAAGAAAGAAAGAAAGAAAGAAAGAAAGAAAGGAAGGAAGGAAGAAAGAAAGTGTGAGTTAACCAATCTCAACATGGAATTGTCCTTTATTGTCAATTTATTGGTTGAAATCTTGGGAAACATCCTTTACAGCTGTAACTGAATGGTATTAACCATCGCAATCTGTCAAGCTCAAGAGCGTCCATTCCAATAAAACGATGCCGGACAATCCGCATACTGACATTGTACGGCACGCATGACAGTAAAAAAAACAGAGGGTGATGATAATCTTTACGAGTCCTTTTATATTCGTGTCATCTGTGGTTTATTAGAATTATCCGAATATTAAAACATGACGCAATGCTTTTGGAGTAAGAGCAGAGGAACATTTTCTGAAAAGACGTCCAGGAAAGATTAAATAAAATATGGTTGTGATTGGCAGGGAGGCCTCAGAATTTATTGCTTTTCAGGATGGGAAAGGAATAGAATGTGTTTCGAATCATATGACACATTTCATATCTCCACTTAGACAAAAACAAATCAATCACACGGAAAAGAACACCGGGACATCGGGCTGCAGTGATGTAGCAATCTGTTATGCTGTACTGTATAAGACACGGTTTAGGAACGTACGAGTGAATTGAAGCGCTACTTCATAACACAGAGCTCAGTCAGAGATAACCGAATAAACATGGAAAAATTCAAAATACACCATAGTTTTTTTTTTTTTCTTCCTCGGATTGAAATGCCCACATTGTGTGAATGTTCATAGCGAGCACTGTACATATACTCTAGTCTCATGGAAAGGTCTCTGGTGGTTTTCGATCGATAAGATCTTCCAGTGAGTGACATGTTTGCAGCGTGAAAGCTCTTTAATCAAAGCCCCGATCTCCTGCACCCAACGAGGAAACGTCCGACTCGCTCAGGCCTCTCGGTGCCTGCAGCTGGCTCTCCCTCCATCTGCACGTAATTACCCCTGCCAATATTTTGAAACCAAGCAAAGGTCTGCGGACAAAATACTACAAGCTATAAATTTCAAGTTCCTGTTATAACAAGTGGTTTATATTTACACGCCGAGTCCTGGTTATATCTCTGAAAATGTCCTCCCGTATTCTTCTCTCTCTTACGGTTCTCTCTAAAGATCCCGGCTCAGCTTTCACACCCTTGTTTTCCCTGTCGGGGCTGTTTTCGGGAGAAGAGATGTCACCGCAGGGCAGGATGGGTGTCCGGGCCTGGCTTTGATCCCTGGTGCGAGGCGGAGGGCAGCGGAGATAGAAAGAGCTTCAAGAGAGAGACTATTATAGCTGCTGCCTCGCTGTGAAAGAACCAAGTGTCAGTGACGAGAATCTCCCGCAGTGACAGGTTCATAGAGTGGAACAGCACGCTGCGGAGTCTAGCACAACAAGAAGCCGGAGCTGTCTAATGGAGATTTATTGCTAGACGGGAGCCGAAGAAACCGAGACAAAACGTCCAGACAGATCTAAATGCAGCGTACCTGTGGATGTCCAAACGTCCGTGGATGAATGAAGGTCTGTTTATCAGATGAACGCCCTAATGGACTGTCAGTGTTTAACCGACCTAATGGGCCATCGTAATTACAACTGCAAGAGCTAACACTTCAACTGACGTGTTTATAGTAAAAACGATTACTGGGAATATATGCAAACCCAGTACAGGATAATATGTCAGCTGTGAAACCATTGAACCATGATCAATTTCTCGGATTCCCAAGCTATAAATGCTATGTAGAGCATTTATTGAACGAAAATGACAAAACATCAAACTAGCTAAAAGATGCAGTGTTTGTAGATCTTGAGAAATGTCATGAAATATAATGTTTGAAGTAAGAAATGTTCAGAAATCATTATTTATTGGAAGAACATTGATTTGCAATCACAGCATTCAAACTTCTTTGCGTGCTCCCCAACATTCTTCACGTTGCCATTGGGCACGTTTATACCACTCTTGGCACACAAAAAAATTATAATTCAAGCAGGTCAGCTTTGTTTGACCATCCAGCTTCCTGTTGATCGCATTTCACAGGTTTTCAATGGGGTTCTGATCTGGAGATCGGCCGGCCAGGGCAGGGACTAGATCTGGAGCTCCAACATCCGCACTTTGATTGACCTGGCTGTGCGGCATGAAGCATTTCCATCCATTCATCCATCCATCCATCTAGGAACCTCTGTAGTCCAACTGAGTACCGTGGACGCCAATGGTGACCACTGTATTTATTCTCATTTTATGACCGTGCTAGGACCTCCGGTCAACGTTCACACACATTGCACTACGGGCAATTTGGGAACGCCAGTTAGCCTAATCTGCATGTCTTTGGACTGTGGGAGGAAATCTGGAGCCTGCAAGGAACCTGGATGAAAACCCACCAAACATGGGGAGAACATACAAACTCCATGCGCACAGACCCAGAGACGGGAATCAAACCCAGACCCTGTTGGTGCAAGGCTACAGTGCTAACCACTGAGCCACCGATGAAGATTACTGTACCTGACTAACAGACAGAGCAGAATGAAGCAAATGTTCTTCCAGTCAAACCTTGTACGTTGTTTGATTCATGCATCCTTCACAAAGACAAATCTTGCCTTGATAAAGCACCTCCAGATCATCATGAATCCTTCTCCTCCTTTTTGCCAAACCTCAGCCTTGATCTTCTTTGCTTCTCATTCTTGAAGAGCCTTTTCTCCTGGCTTCACATGACTTCAGCCTTGCCTCTAGGATCCTGATTTGAACCGTCCTCGGTATGCACTTCATCCACTGTAGGCACTTGAAGGTCACTTAAAGTCATCCTACAGTTGTTGAGTGACATTCAAATGAGTTTGCTGTCATCCCTGTCAGTGGAGATTCATTTTTGTTCCTCTGCCAGTCTGTGGCTTTGTTGTCTCCAGTAGCTGCTGCTTGACCTTGTTCTTGTGTCTTTGAAATCTTGAAGATGGAAGCAACATGATAGTCACTGTATTCATGTGCCAGTAAAGCAAGGATCACATCACCCTTCTTTTCCTCACTTAAAACATCTCAACTCAACTCTGTTGGTTATTTTTTTAAATTCCAGTTACCTTTAATGTTTTACTACTGTAGCACTGTTTTTGCTGTGCAGGTGGTCCCATTGCAAGAGAAGAGAGATCATCACAGCAGTGTTTTTTTTATGCTTTTCCTCATTAAATAGGATTCGATTCTCAGAGGATCAGAACCTCATAAAACAGAACGAGCTGTGCTTGTGTTGGAATTCAACAAAGGTTGCCATATCTGTAGAAATTCTGATGTAAGAAAAAAATTGCAGTGGTCTCTCTCTCTTTTTTTTTTCTTCGACCAAAGCTGTATGTCCAGTGAATGCTGATATCTCTGATGAGGGACATGCAGGGTCAATGGTCCGACATTCCTACTAGGACCTGTGTAGACACTTTTTGACAGGTTTTATTGGTCGATGTGTGCGTCTGTCACCATGCCTCCAAAAGTCAAAGACATTTTCACTGTGTAGCAACATCTGGAGACATCTGGACTTTTCTGGAAATAGCTCTTTTCAAAATTGCACTCGAACACACTATAATTATACAGAAACCGAGGATAATTAAAAAAAAAAAAAGAAAGAAAGAAAAAAGGAAAGAAAGAAAGAAAAAAACGCTATGATTCTCTCAACGGTATGATGCTAACAGTGTGGGTTCCCAAGGATAATAAAGATGCACTTAGCACTTAATGATCACATATCAAGAGCTATTAAACAGCGTGTGTCCTGGCACTTTATTGACAAATGTTAATCCATTATTCTCTATTTATGTATGCGTTCTTGTCTCAGACAACAAACCTTCCTGACCTTTCGTACAAAGAATTACAGTAAGACGCCAATTCAGGTGAACGGCAGCAGTGCTTATGGCCCATATAAACCATAAATCCCAGACACTCACATGCGCTATAAAATTTTACTCTATTAATGTGATGTGCAACGAAAACACACCGGTAACAAAAACTGACCCGAAACTAAAAACAAAAAAAAACAAAGCATAAGTAATGTCTAACTTTAGCCGGTGTCGTTGGGCAAAACAGAACATTACACAAGGCGCAAAGTATCTCAGTAATCGTACGCCAAATTCTAACGGTTCATTTCAGATCCATTTATTTTACAAATCGATGAAAAGTGCCATGCTGAGGTGCAATATATTTCTAGAAAACTAAACCCAGTGACTGAAACAACAACACTCTGCAGCATCGAAGGCTATGGTAATCAAAGATGACTGATGCTATTCATTAGGTGCGATAACACGGAACAGAAAAAGAAAATTACAGTTTGTGCAGCAGTCAGGGAATCGTAACAGCCGTCCTGAACTGGGCTCGGTTGCCATTAAAAACTACGATTTAGCGAGCAGAGTTCATAATATGTTTAGAAGTGATAAGTGCGCTACAGTACGTACTATAGATGAGCTCATCACGATCTGGCAGTTAAAGACCATCATCATCCCTTCCAAAGAAATGTTAAGCTACTAAAAGAAAACCAAAATAAAATAGAAAAGTTAATGATAGATTTTCATGACAAGTGTTTTATTAACAAACCTTTAATTTATGCTCCTGCACTGATTATTTAACCCAGGACACAATCTGTTGTTTTTCTAATCGAGTCATTTTCAATTCTGGAAACAAACACTAATTCCTGCAGACTCCAAATTGTAATATTATATGAGGAACATGTCTAATGATTAGCTTGGATAGGATAACGTTCTCCCTATTGAGGAACCCCTGACCCAGTTTTAAATTGCAGTAGAGGTGCCGTGGTAGTGTGAACCTGGGAACCTTCGCTTTAACCTCCAGAGAGCAGAGACCCATTGTCCCGTTGGACTCATTAAGGTTAACCGGAGGTAAGCGAGGTGATCCTCTTTAGTGGATTCAAATAATACATTTTTTTTTAACCTATAACACAAATTATTTACCTACTAGTTTTTACTTACTTACCTTTAAGCATAGTATAAACATGTTTCCTGTTATAGCGACGACAGAAATACAGTATTGTACACCTAGGGTTGATGGACCTACACTAAATATGTGTGGTCCAGAATAATACACAAGGATTAATATATTGCTGCGTTAGTATCCGACTAGATCGATTAAAAGTGATTTGTATGGTACAAACCAGCGACAGGGTCTTGGCATCTTTTCCATATTCATCCTGGTCTCTTTTGGAATCGCGCTAACGCAGATGTCTGGCTTAAAGAGCCATTTGGCCGTCAACTCAAACTCCTAATGACAGAAAGAGCAACAGGAAGCGGCCCTGCTCATAGCACCTTCCCAGTAGGATGTGGAAGTTGCGCCCAGACGGCTGAAATTTCTCTACACTTGAGCCAGTCCCAGCACAGGGTAGATTTCTTTTGTGACCACTGAGATCAGGGGCAGAAGCAAGGTCGAAAGGGTTAAGCCCTGGTTACAGTGGGGGGCGTAGGGAATAATTAATGTGGTTGAGCGATAAGTGGGTGTGGCCGCATGACCAGTTCTGACACCCTGGGGGAAATGCTGGCCTTGGAGCGATGTGGCTGTGTAAAGGGGAATTGGGTGTATTTGAAGAAATTCGAGGCCTCAGTAGGGAATTCCATGACCCTCCAGCACTAAGGAGTGTTTCACTGAATGTCAACAGGATAATTCTCGAAATATTCTCAGGATTATTCTTCTCTGTTGCACAAATATGCGTTTGATTTTTATAGGTACTGTTTAATCCTAGCCAGGTACAGTATATTATATATATTAAAAAAAAAAATTTATGCTAGAATTGGCAA
The DNA here is from genome assembly GCA_028565275.1 of Leiocassis micropogon. Taxonomy (NCBI): domain Eukaryota; kingdom Metazoa; phylum Chordata; class Actinopteri; order Siluriformes; family Bagridae; genus Leiocassis; species Leiocassis micropogon. The sequence continues at coordinate 15,354,940 of JAOVVA010000030.1, read as the reverse complement.
GCTGATCCGGTTGTGTAAGGTGACTATGACAGAATATGTACTGACGTATATACAGCCGCTGAGTGAGACATTATGGAACCTCGGCCTGTAGATGCAATGAGGCTGTCTGTCCGTCTGACATTTCAGTCAACTGTTAAAGCACAGGCGGTGTGCTGGACCGTGATAAGCTCCATCCGTTACAACACAACCCTGTCTGGAGCAAAACGTTCAACCGAGGACGTGATGTCTTTCAAATGTCTTGAAAAGTCTGTTTTCTGTACTCTGTTCCAGTAATTTCCTAGGGGAAGCATTACCTTCAGCATTTAGGCACACCGTCGAAAAGTTGCGCTTTGCCACTGCTTCAAAGTTTTTAATCTAATTCAACTTTGACCCCATTGTTGCTGACCTTTCACAGCATAACCAATGAGATAATCAGCTGCATCAGTCACGGCAAATCAGCCACAGACTTGAGACTTGGACACAACACAGTTTCAGTGGATTCGGTAAACAAGACATTTATTACAATTTGTCGCATTTTAGCTCTAGAACGGAGTTCAGTTACAACATTTATAGGTGAAGACACACCCTCGCTGACCAATTAAGGACTATTAAGATGATCAGGATCACATATAATGTACATGTGGCTTTAACCATGGCATACTTCTTAGTGCGAAGTACTGTAGGTGAATTTAAATACTTCTAGGATTTTTACAAACAAAACACTCCCTAAACTTTACACAAAAATAAGGTTTGTACTGTAGATGGAAACACCCTGCCGGTGAGATCAGGGTGAGGAAAATAGGCAGAATGGTAAAACTGCCAGGAAAGCTATGGCAACTCTTTATAATAATGACTCTTTACAAGCGTGGTGAGCTGAAAAGTATCTCAGAAAGCAAAACACATTGAGCCTTGTAGGGTGGATGGGCTGTAAGCGTAGAAGACCACAAGGGTTGGGTTCGACAAGGGTCAGCCAAGAAGAGGAATCTGACGCTCCAGTGAAAACAGACTGCATAGCTGAAGATCAGATAAGCTTTTCTTTTGTATTTTTTTCTAGTCTTTTATATATAGGAAATGTATGCTGTAACATAAAATCAGATATTACTGTTTACAATTAATTCAATGTGTATGAGAAAAATGGGAATCATGGAGGCTTAGACTTCTGACAATCATAATTACGACCCTAACCAATGTTGGCCAATTGCAACAACACAGTAGAATCAATTACTTTTTTTTTTTTTTATAGTTTTTAATTAATAAATGATTCTCACTTTGCTAATTATAGCATATACACCGATCACCCACTACATTAACACCGCCACCAGGTGAACTGAATAATATTGGTTATCAATTATATACCAGTGAACTGGTGTCAGGATCATGGACACCCAAGGCTGATTCATGCCTGGGGGAGACAATGCCAGCTTGTACGCTCTGATCCCAAAGAAAAAACAATGTAGCAGCACAAATTGTTGAAAATGTGAATGCTGGAAATGAAAGAAAGGTATCAGAACAGCCAGTGCTCCACAGCCTGCTGTGTATGGGGCTTGACATGCACAAAAGTCCAAGATTGTTGATCCAGCCTCGGCCTCAATTTCAATTCTATCAAGCATCTATACAGTAGAATCCTTTAGACAAACAAATCAGATCCACAGAGGCCTACGTCGCAACCCACAGCACCTAAAGGTTCTGCCACTAACGTCCCAGTGCCAGGCATTACAGCACACCCTCAGAGGTTTTGTGCAGTCTTTCCCCAAGGAGCTACAGTATAATCACCCCCTGGCACAAGGGGAACCTACACAATACTGTGCATAATGTTTTTTTGTTTTTTTTTAAGTTTAATGTTATGGCTGATCGGTGTACTTACTAACAAGATGTTTAATATAGACCTTAAGTGTTATTTTGTGGATGACGGTGAATTCCCATAAATAATGCTAAACATATTTGAAACAGATTAGCAATAACCAGAGATGAAAGGTCTTAGCTGAAGTATTTGAAAGACAATGCCTTAGTTAAAATATTGTCTTTTTCATCTTTTAAAAGACAATCTTTAAGCAATGACTAATGATTTATCTGTTTTGTAGATTTTTATAATAGTAAAATTCACAACAGTGTTTGACTGATGCCGTTATCCAAATTGACGTATATAAGTGCTTTGAAGTTTCCAAAACTGGATAGATCCTTACACCGGTTCGATAGATATACTGTAGATAGATATTGGTTAGATATTGGATAGATCATTACACTAACTTAAACTTAGTTAGTAACCAGTGTAAGGATCTATCTAATGTTTAAAATTTCAAAGCACTTTTTGTAAGTCGCTCTGGATAACAGCATCCGCCAAACGCCTAAATGTAAATGTACTGTAGTTTGGTGACTACAACTACAGAAATGACCACACACATCACTGGAGGCTTCCAGAAATAGAGCAAATCCTAAAAGACAGCACAATGACAAGATCCTGTATTTATGGTGGACGCGTTACAGCTGTCCATCACGTTCCCTTTCCAAAGGGCCTGCAGGTGCATTATCGAAAGTAACATATGCTCTGTTCATCCGAGTACAGAATAATACGCAACTGTTCAGGGATTCTCAACTTCTGTTCAGATGTTAGAGGGTATTGTTACTGTGATTGTTTGCTCAGCGGTGTAGAGGTGCGGAATAATTCCGATCAAATTCAAAGTGTTGGCTCGGCTAAGTGAAGTCCTTGGTCTCTCCGTGTATTTGGATAATACTGAATACATAAACACTATTGCGATATTCTTCTCCTTAGAGTCTGATCACAACCACCTGTTTTTGGAAGATCTGTTTTATTTTAATTTATCTTCTGGGACTATGCAAATATTTGGATTTTCTTAACATGTATGGACATTCTGGCACATACGGCACACGCTAACAGAGTGCCGTATGCATGAGTACAGTTAGCATGGAGTTAGCTGGTTCTAACTGCATTGGCATTGCTGGTAGTGCATGATTCCCTTTTTCAATTTTTTTAAATTTTTTTATTTTAATCTCGTCCCATTTCTCAATTCCCAATCGCGGCCATATTATACTACAACTACCGTCCAAGGTGAAGCTCATACTTCCTTTGAGACGTGTGAAGTCAGTCATCACTTTTTCAGAGCTGCTTCTCACGCTACATCATATCGCAGCTGAACACACTCAGAGGAACGAGCTAATACATGATTGGCTAGTGGAGCTATGATTGACACGGGAGACAGTATGTACTGTAATTCCTCTCACCCAGACAACACGGCTTTGGTTTTACTCGTCTGGGCTTCTGGGCTGGGAGACGGCTACGCCATTGTTACAATTTGAACTCCCAACGAGAAAGCAAATGATAATTGTCGGTCTTTTGCATTAAACAAACTTTGTAAGCACTACGTTGGCCAATGGCACACAACAATGACAACTTGAAGACAATAGTGTCTTGTATATAAAGAAACTAGTCATTATAGTAAGAATAGTCTTCACATGCTTTTCATTTTTGAGCTATAATGAGCATTTAAAAGAAACCAGAGTTGAAAGAAAGGCCGAACTCATGGTGCACAAATATTTCACGTGCACTCTTGCAGGACATTTTGGGAAATCTGAAAGTCTGAGCTGATCTGTGCAACATTCGCGTACAGTACCTCCGTCCTTGGAGCAGAGGTTGAGAAGGCTATGCACGGTGTTCATCAGGTCCTGCTGTTGCTTCTGCAGCACGGTGCTGTTGCCCGAGGCTTTGCCCAGCTGAGCCTCCAAGTCAAGAATCACACCGCTCTGCCTGACCACAAGCGCCTGCAGATTGCTCTTTTCCTCCCTCAGTACCTCCAGCTCCTCCCTGTGCCTCGCCTCCATTTCATGCATCTTCGACTCCAGAAACCTGGGGAGAGGGAGAGAGAGCGAGACAGTGAGAAGAAAGACGACAGAAAGGACACAGAGAGAGAGAGAGAGAGAGAGAGCGAGGGAGGGAGATCAGACAGTAGAAAGGGAAAGAGACCAAAAGAGGTGCAGGGGACAGAAGGAAAGCGTTTCAGGACAGAGCACAGCTGCTGCGCGAAGCTGTCCACACAGGTCTATGTCTATAGTTCTGCCCTATAATTCACACACCATAGGAGATTAAATTGATTTAATATGCCTGTAATGGGTGTGTAAATATTGATATGATTTTTTTCTCACTATCCCTAACCATAACAAGAAGCAATCCAAATTTCATTATATACTGTATACATTTGGGAATTAATCTACAGTAAGGCCAGGCAGGATAGTTGTCTTAAGGCTTCATACTGTAGCTCTTCTTGGGTATGTGACATGCGTTACCTTGTGTATAGTAAGTTTAACATTAAATAACACATGCATCTTGAATTCTGCATGATGATTTCCTGACCAATATTAATCCCATAACGTAAACCCCGGAGAACAAATTTGTGAAGAATTTTTATTTATTTATTTTTTTTTAAATGCAAGCGCAGCTTTTTTGGTCTTTGCGATAATGACAAGGAAATTCTTGTATGCATTTTTTCCCTAACACCGCTAGATCGCTCTGCTGATTTTGGAGTCAGGCTCGCATGCTACTGACGAGAGACAAGTCCCGTCCTAGCAATTAACAAACTGCAGTATAGCATACTATCCAGACAGGATATCTGAATATCAAATGAATTAAATGTGCAATGGTCCATCTATGAAAATATGTGGGTTTTTTTTTTCTTCTTTTTTTCTTTTTTTTTGTTTTTTGAGGCATGAGATATCTTTCATCCATTGGCAGGTTGCGGCGAATCGCACAGCGTGAGGCCGAGTCTGAGATCTGATTGAGTTGTTGAGAACTGAATATTTGTATTTTGCAATTTGTGTTTTTTGGATGTGAAGCTTGCATCTTTTCTTTCTTTACTATTAGGAATCAGATTCAAACGCTCCAGGGCACTGTTCCCTAGTGCGAGGCAAAAATTGTGCAAAAAAAGAAAAAAGTCATTGCTCATCAGAACTGTACCATTTTGTCACAACTGCTTATTGAATCCAGAGAAGTCATAAAAAGATAGTCATAAAAATGGTCATACCATGGATCCACTCCATCAACAATAGTTTTCATGCTGATTAAAATGAAAGGGGTCATGAACTTAATTTGTGATTTGTGTTTAAATGTAGAGTATGCTTACCCGTTCTTATCATGGAGTTTACTGATCTCATTAGTCTGCACCATGAGCTGCTTCTCCAGCTTGTTCGTGGACAATGAGTTCTCCAGAAGCTGAATCTCCAGCCTGGATGTCTGATTCAAAACCTAATTTCAAGTGACAGAGTACAGGCAAAATATAACGAGTAATGATCTAAACATAAAGTCGACCCGATTACACAAGCAACACCTGTAGAGAAGTCATTAACCGGAGAAACAGGCAACTGTTGTTCCTTGGCTACGTGGTAGTGTTTAAAAATGTTCTTTTCCCTTAAGAGAAACGCTTCGTTTCAAAAACAGCAGAATCGAGTCATGACCGTATTCCTGTGTGTCTCATTCAAACTCACATAAAACATCAATAGTGGTGGGAACACAAGTACAGAGCATATCTACAGGGAGAACAGACATGTCATGTGATTCAAGTATTTTCGTTTGGCTTTTTAATGGCGATCCTGCAGAGATAATAATAAGACGAATATCTACTGTAAGTGTGTGTTGTGTGTGGAGCATCACAGGGGGTCAGTTAGTTACCTGAGTCTCAACATCAGTCAGCTTTCGGGTCTGTTCGGCCGTCTGGGACAGAAGGTTGGTTCCCATTTCCAGCATGGCTGCTGTACGATTGTGGACGGCGCTTTGCTGTAACTGTGCCATCTCTGCCTTCAAGCTCTCTTTGATGTAGGTCTCAATCTGCGGATTCATGAAAGGGGGAGTTGGAAATCAACCAAAAGATTTAGTGCCCTAAATTGCTAGTGTTTTGTATATTACATGTTACATGTTACAATGCATAAAAATAATATCAAATATGTTAAAGTCAAAGTCAACCTTATTGTTGATTCTGCTGTACAGTAGTGTACAGTACATAGATATAAAGAATTGAAATTACGTTACTCTCAGTCCCCTTACAAACAACAAGAAGTACAAAAATTAAAATGTTAAAGAACAAAATAGTGTTAAAAAATCATTAAATATGACAAACTAAGACTATCACAGTGGCTAAGACAAATAACTTTATCTGTCCTGCAAAAATGGTGCAAAGTGGAAACAGTACAAATAAGAGGCGTGCAGATGAGCTTTTAGTTTGTTCAAAGTGACATACTGTATGTATACAGTACAGTTAACATGATCTGAATAATACAACTTGTTCTTTTGGATTTTTTTTTTTCATTAGTAAATGTAAAATTTGTGGCGAGTCAAGTATACGGAGTTGCCACTGCAATTAGATTTGTAATTGCATGAAAAAGAGCAGATATTCTTTGCACAATTAATACTGTTTGCACTGTTGTCATTTTGCCACATATAAAATTGGTCTTTAAGGTTGCATTGCATTTAACTTGATTTCACTTATTAGTTCCCTGTTTTTTTCTTTCTTTTATTTTTTTTAAACTTGTGATTTATATGCTTTATTTATATGCTTTTTTATATTTTTCATAATATTTTGTTTTTAGCATTGCACTAGTAAATTCTGGTCAGCTCTCACATTACCCTGTATATTTTATATCTTACATAAAATCAGTGTCTACTGATTTTATGTAAGATATACTGTACAGTGTGCAATCATATCAAGTCTTTGTGTTTTGTGTCTCTATAGTTGCTGGATATCTGGAATTTCTATTTATGTATGTATGTATGTATGTATGTATCTACCTACCTATCTATCAGTGGCGGCTGCTAGCTTTTGAAACAGGGGAAGCTCATATTAGGCCTTCATCATAAAATTCATTATGT
>JAOVVA010000030.1:15315700-15347990 GCA_028565275.1 Leiocassis micropogon | reverse complement strand
CATAATTTGACCATTAATTTTGTGACATTATAGGGGAAGCTGAGCTTCCCTTGCAGTCTTAAAGAAATCGCCACTGACATATATCTATCTACCAAATTTTCAGAACCATGTTTTCTGTCACTTGAAGGCGTGATGACATCACGCGCTTAATACTGAGAAATTTAATTAACGCTATTTCTTACACACAATCACAAGGTCGATTAAAATGATTATTTTTCATTACAGCGGTAAGCGTGTCTCATCAGCATGTCTGATATCCTCAGCGTGTCTGGTGAATATGCGACTAATTAAAAGAGATCCTTAGAAGATTTTCCAGTCACTATCCCTAATTAACATGCTTTAATTTTACATTCATGCCACCTTTTCAACTGTTTAACTAACGTGCTTAACTTTAGGTAATGGAGAAATAGTCAGGTTCAGATGTTATTCAACTTAGCCAAATTTGCTAACGACCTATCCGGACATCTCGGATAGCGACATCAGTCGATACCAATTCGATTAATGTGTCATTACTTCCATTTACATTTAATAAGAGGATTTTTTGCTGCCGAACAGGTAAGGAGGTGATACCAATGCTTAAGAATCAACAACGACTCGATAATGATGCCTAAGAATCAATAACGACTCAATAACAGCGATACTCGATACCGAGGCATTAACGAAAAAGAAGACATTTTTGGACATGCTCCAATTTTTCTTCCACTAACAAAGCTAACGAACATGACAGAATTCACACTGAGCCCAAAAGACGCTGATATGATCCGTTACCAACTTCTACCAAGCATTGTACTGTTGGTTGTACAGTAGGTTCGGTATCAAATTCTGCTCAATGGAATGGGGGTATAACATGGTAGATATACGAGATGAAATCTATACAATAGCAGTAGCTAGAGCGGCAACATAGGACCAGAAGGCCCATAAAACCACTCCCACAAAACCAACTATAGAGTCTCAATCCACTTTTACACCAGGACACAAGTGTTTTATAAACTTCACGAGGCTAATAAAATGAAAAAGGATACCAACTAAGGACAAGGACGTAGGGGTAATTCTCAACAGCTGGGCTGTAGGCCACCAGGACGCAAAGCATTCAGGAAATGTCCATTCCTAATACAGTTGAAAGGACCTAAGAAGCAGTAGGTATCGCAATTACAGTACGTTCCAAAGATCGGATGGACATTCCCCAAACGTCCACTTTCGAACTGCGCAGTCAGTCTTTAATCATGGTTACTTCCAAGCAGGGCATCATTTCAAAGAAGCTCCTTATCTACAGTCAAGTGAATTTCTTCTTTCTGCAATGAATAGAATGATTCTCCTTAATACTAAAGTCAGCACAGTAAGTACATAAAAAAGCTGAAGATGTAGGTGGAAGCAGATGTAGGACCATTTGTTAAGGAAGGAAGAGATGATGATGATGTGATAGAGGAGAACTTGGGAGCTTATCTTTAAAGCTCTCTTTCATCCTAATCTTCTGGCTTGAGAGATGACAAGGCTAGAACAAGGTTTACGAACACAAAGACTACTTATGTGGATTAGCCCCCCCCCCCCCCCTTCCACCTACCCGTCCTCCATCTTAGCAGCTCGTACATTACATTAGCTTGGACCAAACTACTGAGTTTGTCTCTGTCGTATAATCTGTACGAGTTCGATAACTCGGTCATTTTTATCTAAATTGGAAGTTGTTCAATGGGCCCCGTCTTGCTCTGATAACGTGATATAGTACAAGAGAAATAGAGTGCAACGAATTATTCATATACACATACTATACAGGGAAAGGTATTATGTGGATGTATAAACTGTAACAGAAAAGATAAGAAAAAAAAACCCAGAGAAGCCAGACATACGGATTAGAAAGGCAGTTAAACGTATGTAGGTCTTGGCAAAGCAGGGGAAATTTGTGAGCTCTCCAGTGTGGTCCAGATGAAATATTCAAAGCCTATGCAAGGGAATAAAGGCAGAATCCTCATGGCAGCCATTTGTAGGGTTGTTCCAAACTCGGAGTGTTGAGAAATAATTGGTGTCTTTAGTCGAAGGACCAAGGGATAGACAGACATTTTCTCTTGAAATTGTATTTTGTTAAAATCGCTCAGAATAAAGAAAATAGCAGCCTCAACCACGAATTTGATTTGACCAAGTGGACCGAATGCTATACGTATAAAAATAGTAGAAGTATAAAATGTATAGTAATAAATTCTCATAGTACAACAAATTCTGAGCAATTTTGTTGCCAAATTACAAGAACATGCATTCATTCATTCATCTTCAGCATCTTTATTCATCTTTACACCGTTCAGGGTCACGGTGTATCAGGACAGCATCATGGGAACACTAGACATAACGTAAGGACACACGCTGAATGTAACACTAGTCCACTGCAGGACATTATGCATGTACACATTCACGCCTCAGGCAGGTTTGCATAAGCAATCGGCATACAGGCATGTTTTTAAGAGGTGGGAGAAAGCTAAAAGAATTGCAGAAGAACATGAGAGAAACTCCACAGAGCTCAGGATCAGACTAAGGATCCTGGAACTGAGAATACAGACACCACCAAGCAAAAAAAAAAAACAACCAAAAACATAATTTATGTGCTCATTATTAATGAATACGCTTATTTACACAAGTATCCAGAAATTGCTGGGTAATATTTTGTATCCATTCTGAAATACTTTTACATTTTTAATCAGTACAGAAAGGTAGCTCAAGTGGCTAAGTCTCTAGGTTGTTGATTTGGGCATCTGAGGATCTGGGTTCGACCCTCTACTGTCAGTGGTTGCCACACCCCATACTACCCAGCCAGTGGATGCATCGCTGGTCCTAAGCCCAGATAAAATGGAAGGGTTGTGTCAGGAAAGAGGACCTTAAAGAATTCTCTGAGTAAAGCAGATACACAGATCAGCACAAAACTTTACACTCAGTATTGTACAGGTTTACTGCTTGGACCGGACCCTCTGGGCATAACTGCACAAGACCTCTGTGGGTGTGCAGTCTGTTTGCTATGGTGTCTGGCACCAGGATGTTGGCATTCGATCCTTTGGGTGCTCTGGGTCATGGGGTGGAGCCTCTTTGGATCAGACACGTTTGTCCGGCGCATCCCACGGGTGCTCGATCAGACTTGGGTGTGGGGAGTGTGGAGGCCGCCTCGGCAGCCATAAGCTCTTTACCTGCTGGACCCTGTGCGAGAGGGCTGTGGTGCACTGGATGTTCTGGTGCCAGCATTTACTTTCTTCAGCAAGCTGTGCTGCATTGGCTTTTGTGTGGGATCCGACCAGATGGTATGCCCTTGGTCCACATAGACATAAATGAGCGTTGAGTGCCCATAGTCCTGTCACCAGTTTACTGGTACACAATTAATAATGCATTTTTTGTAAAATAAACTGAGAAAAATTCTTCATATACTGTTATACACATTGAGCAAATGAATAAATATTTGGGTAAACATACGTAAGTCACATAGCCAATGAAATCAGGTTTGTCTACCAAAAAAAATTGTGCATTTACAGTAGTTTGGAGAAAATGGTTGATTTGAGTTACTTTGAGTTACACCAGAAGTCTTTGAAAACAGGGAATAGAACATGGTATCTAATATACAGAATAAAAAAATTAGTCCAAGTTTTAATTAGTTTCAATATTACAGCTAAGACTTGGTGGGCATTGGTGGCTCAGTGGTAGGTTTTTTGCCTGCCATGTGGAAGGCATGGGTTCGATTCCCGCCCTAACCCCAGCGACTGGATGCAGTGCCGGTCTCAAGCCTGAATAAAATGGAAGGGCTGTGTCAGGAAGGGCATCGGGCATAAAACCTGTGGCAAGTTGTGAGCGGATCGGATGGTCCACCGTGGCGACCCCTGGATGAGAGCAGCCAAAAGACCAACAAGCACCAAGCAGCTAAGACTTTATTGAAGTTGCTGATGTGTTTTACAGTATTTCTGGATCTGGTTATAAAATTAAATCATACTAATGGGTTTTAAAATGTGTCCACCCTCAACTTGTGCTTCTGTAGATCGTAAAAGCTTTGCCATCCTGTTTAACAGATGATTGTACACTTTAAAAGTTTACAGCTATACAGTTATAGCCACTCGAAATGTGTTACTCATTAAACCGAACGTCGAAGGAAGCAGTGAGCACTAAACGTGTCACCTTGAGAGTGTGTTATTGCTAACACTCATTTGCTGAAACATTAGCTGAGACATCCTTTTCTGGGCTTCTCCAGGGAAATGTGTCTAAATGAGTCATAACTCTAACTGGTGGGTGTCCCTGACGGAAAGTACCAAGGAGAAACAAGATTAGACAAACATATGCGTCAAATAAAAAAATTTAAAAAACAGAAAAAAATACAATAGAGGAAGCAATAAAACGGTCCGGCGTGGGGATCCGTTCATTTTCCACTTTGAAACCACAAACAAGACGGAGCATCCAGAGACAATAGATTCGGTAGTGAAAGAGACACAACATTAACTTGTATTTTTTCTAATAACTGGCCACTGAGCAACTTATAATGCTTACCGTGGCAGATGGACAAAAGCGATGAAATTTAATAGCGTGTAAAAATGTTGGTGATGCCTAATAAACCGTAGTGTATGCAAGGAAAAATATAAAAACCTTAAGCGAGCGTTTAACTGATGCAGAAAATCCCTATCTCCAAAAACAACAAAAAAGGCGAGCACCCTCTGATCACATAGCACAACACTCGGGGTTCTTCTCACAGTTGCAGGAATTTGGAGTAATTGCGTCTATCTAAAGCAGAGGACCCTCATATGTCAGAGACGTGGCTAAACTGCACCTGGGAGGCTTGGCTTACATCTCTCAGCTGCCCACCAACTGGGGTTCATGCCAAATGAGTCAAGGTCAGCCCTATCAGCGCTTTAAGATCTGACCGCAGGGCACCTCTGTCTAGATCAATATCACGAGCGACGCCTTAAACCACAAGGGTTTACTTCTTGTCTTGAAAATTGATTATGTTTATTTGTAACATGTACAAACTTAGGAGGGTGAAAGGGGCATCCTTTGTGGAGTCAGACTTAAGGGAACCTGGATTACATGAAACATTGACCGTTTGCAGATTTCACCATGATCATGCTTAGCTTTGATTCTGGAACAGTACTGCTGTTTCCTTTCAGCATAATTCTGTTTAGATATGTTGTTCTGCTCAAATCAGTGGGAATACGGCCGTGGCAAATTTTGTCACGTCTCTGAAAAAACTGTAAGAATTCACACTCACCGAGAGCGGCATTAATTAAAAACAGCAAGACAATTTGTTTGAGCTGCCGTCTGCTGTGTTGAGATGGCTCTTCAAATTTAGGAAACCCGGGAGGACAAACTGGCTGTCTTATGACTGCGGACATAAAGACAAATCTTTGACTCTTAAGTAAAAGCTGAAATATTATACAGCTTCATGCATTAGGAGTAAATGTATAGATTAAGCATGTGACCATTTGTTATTATTGACAAAAAGCAGATACTGAAGAACTTTAAAGCAAAGGAAAACCTTCTGTACAATATACTGTACTGCAAGCTTGCGGCTTTCGCATGATGGTTTACATTCAGTTAATTGAGACATCAATATAGTACATAACACATTGAGAGAAAAAAAAAAGTGTCTATTATTAGGAGGGATGGAAAAGCATAACTTTAAAGCATATATCTCTACAGCTGGGGCAGACAAGCTGAGTACTTCCAGGGAAAGCTCCATGCCGTGTTCTGCCTTATCTCACTCATAGTGCTCTGAGACGGGACAGTGGGATGGTGGCCCCTCTCGCGCAGCACGGACCTTTGAAAACATGCTAATGGCTGTTCAAAATTACGACACTGCGTTAAAAAACACAGCAGTCCTGCGACATTGTAAAAATAACCATTATCTCTAACAAGCTTTAGATTAACAGGTACACTTATGTCAGGCTTTAAAACATATTTAACATGCGAGTGCATGCATGGTCCAGGGTTGGACGTAACTCATGCTGGGTGTTCATGCTGAGCAGGCTGTTTTTTAGTCAGCTCTTGTTTTGTGAGATCCTAGAAGGCTGTTTTGTGAGGGCTTATAAAACTTGCTCAGGGCCTGTGACTGACAATGTGTAGATGAGGATTAGTGGAGTAACACTTAAGCCGGGCCTGAAGTTAACCTTTACGACCTGGATCCCACGGGCCAGTTCCTGGGCATTCCGTCGAACTCACTAAGCCCTCACACACGCATTAGTTTCTCGCTCTATCGTAAAACGCTGGTCTTAACGTCTGCTGGTCTCAAACCATTTCTTTATTGTTAATTAATTCATTTAATTTAATGTGAGTCTATGGAAACACATGTACTGTGATGCATGTAGCATTATTGTCTACTGAATGGTTCAACATGTGGTTTCTGGTGTGTGATTGCAATTGCCTTAATTCATAGGTGGCACAGAACGAGATGATGATTCAAGAGCTCAACCACAGAATCCACAACCCAACTGGCAGATACAGCAAGCAAAAACATCACTGTCTTGATTAAATTTATGACATTTCCCAGCTCTTTTCCACAAAGGGGGAATTTCTATATGCAAAACAAAAACCAACCCAACCATCTCGTACAAGTGCAAACATTCGAATAGATGCGAGTCATAAGGCAGATTCAGGTGGTCCACGATTCCATCAAACAACATTTTGAAAATGGTTAAGATGAAGGAACAAACATTTAATTCAGCAGCCTAGTTTGCTTACTTTTAAAATCAGAAGTAAAACAAATAAAGGTAATGGTTCTATTTAGGTAAATTCCTGTACTAGGGGAGTAAAAATAAAGCTGGGGCAAAAAAGTTCAACAGTATTTAATCTAAATACATCTCATTTGCATGCGTGACAAGCTTAGGTAAGCATCAATGTCAATATCTGACCTAGTTTGCATTCCAGACCAAATAAAATCCAAACATTTCTTTGATTCTCTGGCTGCCTGATTGCTTGTCAATCCTGTGTGGCCTGTGGTTTGCCAAAAAAAAAAGAAAAAAAAAAAAGGGCCAGATGTGCCTTCCCCTCAGGACCTAAAACCTTGTGATTTGTCACTGCAAAACATGATAAATCCAATTTTCATTTTAATCTTATAATAAAAAAAACAAAGTTATCTAAAACTAAACAGCCTTTGTAGTTAAGCTGTCCTCCTTTTGGAAGATTTGAACATGTTTTTGCCAAAATGCAACACTGAGTGACCACATTTTCTACCAAAACCCAATGTCTCCAAAAGGGAAAACTGCATTGTGAACTGGCAATCACATAGCTTCTTTTGGTCATGTGATTGGCAAAGTAAAACTACCGACTGGGGAAAATTTGGAGCTGCCATGGCATGCATGAACTAAATGCATTTGATGGACTTTTGGAGACTCTGTTCACCAAGAAAAAGGACATTACCTCTCAAATGACTGCTGTTGTAAATTTCCCCAGCAGTCATGGACTTCTATTGTAAGACACCATCATGAACTATAGAAGTAAAACTGAATCTAGCAGAGGAAGAGGAGGATGATGTTACATTGTTAAGTTTTGGTATTTTTTTTTTTTTTACATTTTCCTTATGATCTCTAAATCTTTGAACAATGTCTCAGCAATATTGGGCTCAAGTAGATTATTAATTCAGTCATGCTGAAAGTCCTGAAATGCCATAATTTCTCAACTTCCTGTTAGTGATCATGACTGACTGCAGCTGTGGGTTTGTTTTACAGCTCTCACTGGATTGACCAACAACTCTTGGAGCCATTTCTGAACAACAGCAGATTTCCAGATTAGTTAATATTATTGTTCAGTATGTAGAAGTTATTGGAAAGTGTAGCCACTTTGCCAAGGTCTGTAGGGAGACCCAAAATGTCACCTTCAGCTGAGAGGAATTTGATTTAGAAACAACCGAGGAACCAGCCAGACACAGGTCCACCATGAACATGAACTGGTGTCACTGCCTACCATCAAAGAGCGGGGGGGGGGGGGGGGGTGGGGGGGTTACATCACCATGGGTTGAAAGGCTGGCATTGTAGAAAGAAATCTTTGTGCTAAGCTCGACTAAAGTTTTCAGCTGGCCTTATAGTCAAAGAAATTCCTTCTGGAGGAAAGTTTTAATCAGATGTATGTTTGAATGTTTTAAGGTAAGGAATTTATCTCTAAGAACACTGTCCCAGGTATTGAGCATGGTTGTGGTGTCATGCTTCGAGGCTGCTTTGCTGCTAGTAGAACTGGTGACTTGAACAAAGTGAATGGAACAATGAAGAAGGAGGATGACCTCTGAGTTCTTCATCAAGTTCTTAAATCATTAGATTATGATTACTGTATGATCAGATATGATTATGATTAAAACATCAAGTGTTGAGTGTTCCAACAAGTTGTGAAATGAATAAAGCTCAACTTTTAAAACCCATGAATAATTTGTTGACTGTGGTTTAAAGTTCGGTATGTCCCAAGAAACCACCACATTTATTTGAACAACACTAATTCTGCCAAGAGTGGTCAAATTTCCAACCAGAATTCTACTAGAAGCTTGATGATGGATCTCACAAGTATCTTTTATACAGAAAACCAAATAATAGGTGTGCTCTATGTATATTTCTGACCCTGTATATATACATTTAAATGTTGATATCAGAAAACCCCAATTAAATTAAACATTATGCTCCAATTCCAGAGGGTTTCTTCTATTAAAGATGCTTGTTACATAATCTTTCTGCCATTACAAAAGACTAGTTAAAAAAAAATAAAAATTTGCAAGACCAACATTGCCATAACGTTCTTATTTATAAAGAGTGTATGTAAACTTCAGACCACAACTGTATAACTAAAAATGTCTTGTGTGCGACAAAACTCAAAACACGTTCCCTTGTTCTGAATTGTTAGCAGTATGACTAACTACAAAAATAATCAAACCATGAGATCTTTTATAGTAACTTAATGCCACATTTATTGATATGAAATTGCATATTTGCATGGCCATAAACACAACTGCAGTCTGATTTATCAATTTTGATTGGTATAGGAAATGAACTTGTAGTGTTTTGCAAAATAATGCAAAAATCACACTGATATAAACAAACAGTTTGGACATATTTTGGCACGTGTACCTAACATACATATAACAATCCCATAAATCAATCCCATAACTTTTATTAGGTTAGGTTTGTTTTTTATTTTCTACACATTACAAGACTCGATGCTAACCTTCATTCTAATATTTTGCAATAATCAAGAATCTAAAACAAAATGTTTCGTCTTTAAAAAAAACAGCTTAACACTTTGTCACAATCTTAGTGCTGTCGAAAATAAAAATGGCAATTTAGATCATTTTAATCAAGGAGTAACAAATGAAGACAGGATTGAACCCTAGCCATGGACATTAAAATGATAAATTTGATATCCATCCTGACATATCTAATCTCTAAACATCATTGTTTCTAAAGCTTATATGATGATGTTATACAGGACAAATTCCACAGCAGAGAATACAAAATCCAGGCATGTAAACTCACATGACATGACTAACGACGACACGTGAGCTATTAGAGAAATGCAATATTCGATCTTTAAATGCCTTCATCATCAGAACTTTACTTTTGTAAAATAAGATTGAAATACTTTATAAGATGCACGCCATTTAAAAATTTAGAGTTATGAAATACATTTAATAGTTATATGATTATTATCAGTAAACCCACTCCTTTGTTTAATAAAAAAATGTAATATCGAACTACTTTAAGGAACACAGGATGGGCCAGATTTGCGCTGAATAAAATAAAATACTGCAATATGCATAGAAAAGTAAATAGCTTTTTTTTATTTTATTTCCTGTATGTTAAAAAAGTGAACTTCTTTAAAACGTTAAAGGAACACGAATAAATGTTTACTTTGACTCAATACCCTTTTCTCAGAAATGAGAGAACCGAATCCAAAGGAAATGTTTACTTTTCCTTTTTTATTTTGGTAGTGTGAGGAGCACTTCTGCTTGTTATTCTTATCAATATTGTCTATGTGGAGCTTTAGAGCTCGTCTAGACAGGGATTTGGATTGCTAATATATATCAGTAAGAGGATGTTTAATTGGAGTTCCTGCGAGCAATATCAATTCGGAATGTGCCGAATGTTAAAAAAAAACACGAGCTGAATGCTTTGACATACAAAACATTTCTTGTGCACGGCCCAAAAATTTTTTTAACAGTACGATAGCAATACACAGAATGTTTACTCCGTGAGTCGAGCTGGATGCGGCCTATCATGTAAAATCACACTGACAGTAGACAAATATTTTGCAGACCAGATTGAATGACTGTATATTTGCTCAAATCCTCCAGTTTCAAACACTCTTTAAAGCCCCCTTATATCTGAGCATGACAGACTGTTGTTCTGTGAATTAGTGCGATTAATTGCAGTGCGTCTAGACGTGTGGGACAGGAAATGCTAGCACCCATCCGAGGCAATGCGGAGGCAAAACAACAAACAAAACCAACTGGAAACCTGCCTGCCCTTCTTGCCGGTCTACTTCTTTCTTTCTATACGTTTTTCGCCCTAAAGTGAAACGTGGAGACATTTTTGCAAAAGATGCCAGCCGGACGTCTGCCAGTTCAAATTAAAGGCTTGAGCGCTTTGGAGAAGATGCTACATTCTAGCCAGTACAGCATGATATGCTTTAATGTATACATATTCTGTTTATACTAACTATATATTCATCATAAACTTGCCACCTGTTTGCACTCACCAGCCAGCTGACCAAATGCTTTATCACTGCTGATCACAGGGCAGCCCGATGCACTCGGATAAAAGCATCTGCATTATTATGACATCATACAGTATACCCTTACAGTTATCTAATGTCACTGGAGACTTTTTTAGAGACCCGTCCAGAAAGATGATTTAATTTCAGAATATGTTCTTCTATCATGTAATTAACGCACACAGAACACATCTGATTTCCTATTGATGCTTAAATTATTTAAGGATCAAACACAGAGCAATGTACTGTACTGTTCATTACAACCAGAAACCACTCATCAGTTCTGTTGTGGACCATTATCTTCTTCTTCTTTTCTTCTTTCTTTTTTTCTTCTCCCAAACAGCAAATGATCACGTCAACAGTCTCTTACATCAGACTTTGGCTATGTTTGCCTCATCCCAAACAGTGCTCCAGGATGAAGCATGCATTACTCTTTCCCTGGGTCTGGATAAAGCCTTCTGAAGTTGCAGACCTTGCTGACAGGCATGTTCATCAAACCGGAAAGCAGAATAGAGCACCGAAAGAGAACGTTTGGAAACTGTTTATGTAGGGAGAGTTTGTAACCTAAACAGTAAAATGTATGTAAAACAGTAAAGGGTCATATCGGTCCGAACAGTCATGATAAACTGACAGATACGGAATCACTAAAGCTTTGTGATTCCGCCTTTTACCGGCTGAATCTTTTGGAATAAACTTCCTACTACGGATATCCAGCAGAAATCCTAAATCAAGCGAATACATTTTGCTTAGCTAGCGAACACCAGGCTGTAACGGTTCTTTTTGGTCACCTCATTGCTTTTCCTGGAGACCAGTTCTTTTTTAAACTGGACTACATCAACAGATGTTTATGTTCAGTTATTAACGATGCAGCTGCAGCCAAGCACTACAAAGACTAGTGCGCAGATTCCAGTAGCCCTTCGTCACAATTTATGACGTATATGTTCTCGAGGTGGTAGCAGATGCAGAGCGAGACAGAGAGAGAAAGAGAGAGAGAGAGAGAAAGAGAGAGAGAGAGAGAGAGAAAGTGCTGGCAAAACAGATCGCACACAAAGCCAGACTCACTAGCCTTTGGATGATACGAGACTGCCTAAAAGTAAATATTAAGCTCATTAAAGCTTCAAAAGCACCAGATCTTTTCAGTAGATGTTTCCTTTTGAAATACTTAATAAATCTAGAGTACATCGTCAGAACATTTAAATTTAGAACAGAACTTAAAAAAAAAAAAGGTTGCAAATGTTACCAGTCCTGAAAGTTCTTGGAGCGCTTACATTACCAAATTCCATTTTGGAGGAATAAAAAAAAAAAAAAAAAAACACCACATAAAAACATGTAGGGGATAATGTGCTGGGAAATGAAATCCACAATCCAGCCTATGCTTGGAATTTATAGCGAAAAGAAAATATTATGAATTTTTCCAGTTTGGTTTTTGCCAAAATTTAAACAAATCCACGGCAGTAAGTAAGCATTATGTCACTTTTTTCCCCTTGTTTTTTGCTTTATTTGTGCACTTTGCTATTCTTTTATGTAAAACAAGCAGAACTTCAAGTAATAACTATTTAGATGTTGACCTGCGTCTCAAAATAAAGAACATAACCATGAAGTGTGAGCCCGTAGAAAATTGTTTCTTTTTTCTTTCTTTTTTTTTTTTCCATGAACATTTTGTTCCTTAGTAGGGTCTCTCTGATGTTGGTGTCACCATTGCTGTGTCCTTCTGTGCACTCGACCGGTGTTTATTTTTGCTTTTGCAGAATGAGAGTGTGATAGATGGGTCTATACACACAGTGACAAATAGACAGGAGATCAAATGAGCTGAAGCAGCCCAGCAACAATAGGTTCCTCGACTACAGTTTGCGGGGAAAAAAAAAAAAAAAAAGCTGGACTGCTTTCGGTATTATACTGTACTGCCATAACACATGGTATAACTATAGTTTAAGTTGATGTGAAAAAAACACATGCTTTTATAGAAGATGGAAGATTATAATATATTGGAAGGAAGGAAACAGAAGATAAACTCAGGGATAAGAACAAGACAGCAGAAGATATAAAGAGGGCTAGAAGTAAGAAATGAATGATTGAGCAATAAAATGTTAGAGACCTACAGGCAAACACAATTGCAGCTCACAAATCGTCTAAAAGAACTGCCAAAGAGAAACACCTTTGGCCTTCAAATTACACCATGCCCTCCCTCTCTTGTGCTATATAAGATTGTTTAAATACTTCTGACGGGAAGTTGACCTTGCACCGGACACTGTGCAGAGATCCATTCACTCATATACAGTAGACACTCCTCTCTGCGTCCGGGTGTGTGGAGAATGCATTAGCGGCAAAATCCTTGTGTTCCGTCTGTATTACCAGGAGGAATGCACAGCAAAATGTAAAATTTAAAGGCTGTCCTATGAAGGCTGACACCTGTGCTCTTTTCTTATGCACGCGGTTCATTGGGTTATATAACGCAAGGTCTTAATGAATGGGTAGCTTTTCATTTCGACTCATCTCAGGATCACTTTTCCCAGCAGACGTTTTCTACTTTATTGTAAAACCGAGGTCACCACTTACCTCTGCTGCAAGGAGCAGATCATTACTATAAAGAGCTCCCTTCACAGCGGCAATTCAGGCCAAATTACCAACAGTTGCAGCCTGTTTGAAGCTGCAGTTATTCTTCCCCACCGATAGCAAAATGTGGCTTGACCTTTGTCACCAACCATTACCCCCAAGCACGCTCTTTGTGCCGAATAAGAGGAGGTGTGAGAGCCACTTTTCCATCGACAATTATCTCCAGTTGGTGCTCCCGCTGTACCCGTCGTGCCATGTGGAATGTGAGAAGTTTGGACAAGAGCCCAGACGAGTCGAATACAATGTTGGCTAGGAATTGAGAGATTGCTATACGGTTGGGGTAATGAAGGAAGGGTTTCAGTTATAGGCTTAAAAGGGGAGCGATCTTTGATTTGTAGTCATTTTGAAACATTCAGTATGTGCACCAAAAAAGAAATTATAATTAAACTTATATATCCATCCATCTAGGAAACTCTGTAGTCCAACCAGGGACCGTGGAGGCCAATGGTGACCATAGATTCCCATTTTGTACGACTGTGATATATGTTCTCCAGTCTACGTTCACCTTTGAACTGTGGAAGGAAATTGGAGAACCTGGAGATAACCCACCATGCACTGGAAGAACATGCAAACTCCATGCACACAGACCTGATGCGGGAGTCGAACTCATAACCTGGAGATACAAGGCCTCAGTGCTAACCACAGTGCTTGCATCTTCAGGTCCTGAGTTTGATTCCTGTGTCAGGTCTGTGTCCATTATTTATATATATAATGTTGTCTGTTTGTTTTTCCATCTTTGTATTGGCCAGGGTTTAATGATGCAATTAGACTTTCCCCTTTTGTGACCTCGTATAAGAAGAGCCCCTCCCCTGGAGTGTTACTCAGCACTGCTGTTCTCTGGCAGGACAGGGCAGGGCAGGGCGTGGCTCAGCAGTAGCTCATGTGTATAGACACTGAAACATTGCATTTGGAGAATGAGTGAAATAAAGGGAGTTTGAGGTGCGAGAACATAATTTTACGCTCGAAGAAATGCATTTATCAGACAAACTCTGAGAACTGTGTAGTAAAATATGTGACCTTTAAGATGCTAAGCAAATCACTTTTCTGACTCGTCCTTCATCAATAATGATACTCAACTTGAGAGTTCTTGCATCGATCATTAATAATGTACCTGTTGCTGCTATGGACTCATAGGATAGCAGTGACAGGAACATTATTTATTTTCAACTCTACCAACTTTTGTAAAATATTTAGTGCTTTTTGTTCTTTCAGTGGAGCATTGGATGCATTATGCATTTTCATCAAGAACTTGTCTAGCTGTTGGAACCATATTTACTATATCACCTAGCAATAGCGATTTGGCATTTTAATTCGTATCGAACGAACAGATTGTGTCATGATTTTTACAAAATGTGGAACATGAAGTATGGCAAGTGAATGAGGTGATCAAAATACATTACAGGGCACCACAAAACTCCCCTATATACAGTAAATCTAATTCGAGCACCACACAAAACTGCCTCACATTTATATACTGTACTTCATCAAGCGATAACGAAGATGTCTGCCAGACAGTTTAATGTGTGAGAAGAAAACACCCCAGCTCATAACTGAAATCTCAGCCTAGGAAGTTTTGTTGATGGCGCCAACATATATGATTCATCACCAGAGACGTTATCAGAAAAGACTTTGGCTAAATTGTTGTCCCTCCCAGAGATTCCCCAAGTAGTCTCTTAGCTTCCATACTCTATATTAGTGCACAACTTTAAGTTATGTATGTTAGTTGCTGCTTTTTATCCTAGTTAATTGGAAAGGAATTTGAAATTAGTGAGCTTTTGTCACATTGCGGACTTGTAAGTATGGAAAAGTTTGGGATTAAGGGCGGTACGGTGGCTTAGTGGTTAGCACAGTCGCATTGCACTTCCAGGGTCTGGGTTCGAAAATGTTGACTGGAGGGAATAAAATGGGAATAAACACAATGATCACAATTGGCCTCCATGTTCCCTAGTTGGACTACAGAGGTTCCTGGACAGATGGATGGATGGAATTATGATAAAGCACCGAAACAATGAAGTATAGACATTTACACTTACTGTACATGCTCATCCTGATGTTGTCCTCCCTTCTCCTTCACTAATGTCATATGTCTTCCCATTAGCAAGGTTATATTTCTGCTCATTATTTATCTGCCTGGCCTGAGAGCCTGGTCACTCCCTTTCATCTGAAATGTGAGGTTTTGATGTAAACTTGTGGAAAAGTCAGAGGAGTTAAATCATAGACACCGTAAAACAACGTCCTGCTGAAACCTTTGGCCTGAATTCGAGTGTAGGCAGATGAAGATCGAGTCTGTGAGCCGAACATCTGCATGAGCCTATCCCCGCTGGGAAACGGGACTAGAGCCGACTCCGTACAGTGCTTTTAAATGCATGACGTGAATATATGTGACAGACGGTGCCACCCCTGATAAAGAAGAGAAAACACATATAAAAGAAACACGCACAAACACCTTAGACGGCTTTTAGTGAGTCTATAATCAGATTTATATTAAAGGGTGGAAGAAAGTCACGTCAGAGCTCGAACTTTTAAGCAATGCTTGTTGCTGACAGGGGTTAAATAAAGGTCAAATCATCGTCATTTTTGACACCTCCTGAAACATCATTTCAGCAGTACAGAAGAACATTGCAGAGGTTTGCAACACTGTTGACCAGGAGCCCGGTCACCGTCTGAAGGAGCTGCCCGAACTCTGTACCGCGATTAGACGAGTTTTAACCCACTATTATATGATTTATGAAAACATCAATTCAAACATCTTGCGTTTATCCATCTATAATATCAAATGATCCAAATAAAATGCGTGTGTGTGTGTGAGATACATAAGCATGTTAATCTTTCATAAGGTTCCTCTCCAGCCCAAATAGGCTAAAGGCTACGCAATCAAATCGAAAAGCCCCGTTCAAGTCCAAATCCAGAGTGATTTAGTGTCTCAAACAATATCCTTTGTTTCAGAACAAAGTGCTGAACTGTTTAGGATGGTCTCATCGATCCGTGTCACTGGGAATTACAACATTTATTGTTGTAAAGCTGTTATTTATGAGAACGTTAGATAAAAATCTATAACTATCCCTTTTGTTCTTAACACATGTCTCAACAGAAAGAAGAAAAAAAGATAATAAATGAATATCCTCTGATGATGCGGGAACGCCAAAAACACTGCAGGAAAACTCACGGTTCTTTCAACAGACATTCTGGTCCGTTAGAGATACAAGAGATAAATGAAAGTTAACTTCTGCAAATGTTAGTCTGAAATTCTGAAAGAGTGCACACTAGCAAGTAATTTATTTATAAGTGATAGAAGATATTAAGCTGCAAGAGTGCCTGTGGCTCGTGCATGAGGACCTGGAAAAACTCTGAGATATTGAATTACAGAGCAGAGCTTTAGGTCCTTGCTTGACCTTAGGAAGAAGAAAAAAAAATCACGAAACAACTTAAATGATATGCAATTTTTTTTTTGTCTTTGTAAAAAGACTGGCCTGGCTTTCAACTCACAAGTGTTTACTATAAATGCTCCATTTTTTCCCCTGAAAAATGATAAATACATAAGACCACGGGTTTGATTTTTTTTTTTTTTTCATGCATTTAGAAAAGCTTGTCATAGCTACAGATTTATTTTCTTAGCTTTTCCCCTGACACACTAAGTACAGGGATCTGTTTTACTTTCACCTTCTGTGGGGATTGAACGTGAAGCACAGGCACAATTCACTGCTTCTGTGATGAATGTGCCACTATTCTGGTTCCTTTAAAAAACAGGAAGGAAGAGCACTTGAGTCTCATGAGCGTCTGACAGCTCTGCCTCGCTCGGTTTTGTTAGCTTTGGCCAGCACAATCAGCAAAAACAAACTTTCATGCAAAGGAAGTCACCCCGAAAATAGCTCGGTCCAACTTCGGCTATTTAAGCCATGCTGTGTGGCCTCCGGAGCATCGAGGAAAGAGTGAGAAGGACCTGATGAAGGAGAACCGGGAGACGACATTTGTCTAGCTTCGGGATTAACCTCTTGTCTTTGCACTAGCAGCCGTTGCCTGCATCCAGGGAGAAGCCGGACGGTGTGGATTTTACATGGTCAGGGTTCAAATTTATGTATTTAAATCAAGAGCTCAAAGTGCGACGCTTTCCCTCTTTTCCTAAACAGGCTTCTCCGAAATGTTTTCTCTGACGACAGATTGGAAAAGATCTATCATTTACACTCCCCCAAGGACTTCCACATGTCCTCGTGGCCTTTACTCTCGCCGAACCGCAGTCCGAGCCAAGCTTCAGTGTCTCACTGAATACTTTTAGTTTTAGATAAACTTCAACTGGACTTGTTTGCTTCAAAGGCCAAACTTACTTTATGTTCTCGCTTTTACTTTTACGAACAATCAAATCTGATCACAAATCAAACATCCGCAAAAAGAGAGAGAGTATAAAAGTCTGGGAGGTTAGAGGGAATATACTGCAGTGTGCCATGTCTATAACAGGCTAGTTTCCTGTACTAAATTGCAGAAGATTGTCTAATCCACAAAAGATCTCTTTAAATCTCAGGCCATTCCTTCTGCTTAAGTAATCCCTGAACAAACAGAAGCCACATTCGACTGGGCCACGTTATCAGGATCGTCTTTTACCCCCAACGTGACAGAATTCCACAGAGTAAGTGATGTGCTCAGTTCTGATGGTCAGTCCCATCCTTCCCTCCTTTCCCCATCAGACCACAGACAGTCGACTATCTTCTACCTTTCATCAGGCTAGAGACGGAGAGGCATTAGAACCACCTCGGTCCTTCGCTGAGAGTCAGGGCGTCCATGATTAAGATAGATAGAGCGGCCTGGAACACTTAATCTTGTGTGATTAAGCACGTTGTCTGAAATATGTTAACTGCATCCTCATGTTCCACTCGTGTAATTAGTATCGAATTAGCGGGAGCGGGGTTCGGCTCACTCCTAATGCAACATGTAGTTGTTGTGAAATTGCGCTCATTAAACAATTCTCGAAGTAATGAGTTTACGCTTGAAGAAACAAAGATGCAAATGAGTATATGACCGAATAACTCTCGGCATAACATTAAACACTGAGCAAAAAAAAAAAATCAATAAATCTTTCCAAAGTGCTAAAATAATTCATTTCGCTTAAAAAAACCAAAGCAAATCCTTGAGCTTAACAGTGAAGTTATTCCATCTGCAGCTGCAGATAAAGACATGAATGCATTCGGGTTTGGTGTGCGTGTGTTTTAAGCCAGAGGTGTGTACTGTAGAATGAAAAATGGTAAAGATCGTTGTGTCTCAGCCTCCATCAGTAAGGAGGTATTATAGCGTTACCGTTCCTGCCTGGAGCTCTTACACTCCTACATCTGAAGTAAAGTCTCTTATTAGTGTAGAGTCCAAGTCCTAGTCACTTAGTCTGATAAGGACTAATGGAAGCCTCCAATCTATCTGAAATGTGCTTTAAACTCTGCTCATGCTGTCTTTTTTAGAGATAAGGGCGGATTAAATAACTAGTGATATGTATTCCCTAAAAATATATTGTATCAAATCAAATATTATACAAAATATGATATTACAATATTATTCCACTGGACATTTTATAGTGTGCAAAAGAAAGAAAAAAAAAGTAAATTCACTGAATGTAGTTAAAATGAAGCAGGAGCTTTTAACAAGACTAAAGGATTTAAGGGATTTTAGATGACATTGTCGTTAATCATCATGTCACACACGCTGCACTCAGCTTCTGCTTCTGCTTCTGCTCAGCTTCAAATCAGAAGATTAAAACAACAACATCAGAATGCCTACATTATAGAGTCATTGACTGCTTCACCCCCGAACATCTACTGCTGCTCCTACAGTACGTTTCAGTGTTTACACATTCCTCCTAATATATACACGACGTATAGATGCACTACCACTGAACCGAACTGCTGAGATTATAAACCTACGGCTTCACAGAAAGATAATGATAGCTGATAATGTTAAGGGCAATTAATCATAGGATCAACAAACACAACATTCTATCATATGCCTGTGTGTCTTGAGAGCAACAGTGGGTGTGTTATTCGGACTAATACATTGGGTTGCTTAGAGATTTAAAAAAAAATAATTAGGATTTTTTTTTTTTTAAAGCTATAAATGGTCTGTGATTTAGAAAAGAAAAAAAAAAAAGAAAAAGACCTGAGTGGGGGATAAAGATAAGTACAAATAAAATAAAATGAAATAAATGAATAAGTAGATAAGTTATTATAATAGTAATTTTTTTTATTTTTTTCTTCTTGGGATTTGTCGTTTTTATCTTAGGGGTCGCTACATTGGATTATTTGATCCTCAAGATCTTTCACAGGTGTTACCCCAGATTTCTAACCGGACTTGGGAGCCTGTAGCGCTGGGGTTGTATGGGGCATAGGGTTAATGGTCTTGCCCAAGGACCCACCAGTGGAAACCCGGCAGTAGGGGGGCTCAAACCCCTTGACCCTCCAATTAGCAACCCGCAGTCTCGACCACCTGAACCAACGCTGCCCCGTATTATTGTTATTAGATAGATAGATAGATAGATAGATAGATAGATAGATAGATAGACAGATAGATAGACAGATAGATAGATAGATATTTTATTGATCCTGAAGAAAATTTCTAAAATCCAGTAACGAGAATAGTAACCTAATGGACAATAAACTTGCAGCTGCAATTACAGATCGTCAACCATGTATAGTGTAGTAGGAAAAAAAAACAAAAAGAAAAAAAACCTGGGAGATAAAGAGTATAACATATATGTATATCAAATAATTATATTAATATATATATAATAAAGAGAATGAAATTATATATAAAGAGAATTTAATTAATTAATTAATTGATTGATTAATTGTGTGGGGTAATTGAGGACAGATTAGTGGATAAATTACAGAAAATGTATTATTATTATTATTATTATTATTATTATTATTATTATTATTATTATGTTGTATTTTTATGGTTGTTTAAAGGTATTAAAAGTATGGTCTATTTTAATTAAAGAAATAATTATCCCTCAACTGTTGAGTTGGCATGCCACCAAAAAACTAGAACATAACTAGAGCTGTACTTCTACTTAGACTGATGTAAAAATCATTCTAAAAATCCCCCTTATTAAATTAATCATTATTTAAACATAATTGAGACAATTGTCTGAAGGTGTAAATTGTCGCACTATTTGTACGTTCATATTGATTTTGTTTAGTGTGTTGGATCCTAAGCATTTATTAACATTCATATTTTTGTAATATTTATTAATATTTATATAAGCAACTATGTCCACTATGATTAATTGGATAAGTGTAACATTCATGAAGCAGTGACTCAGCTGAAGATGAAAGCAGCTCTTTTCTCTAAGCGCTCGCGATGCTCTCCTTGACATCATATATTTAGAGAAACTGTATACAAATACTTTCCTGGGTGACTGACCAAGTAACAGACTTGCAACGTGTGGAGTCCACCTAGACATCTGTGAAATCAGGCACTAGTCAAGCGAATCAGTCCACATGGAGCGGATGCAAGCGCAGTAGTATATGTATAAATCAAGAGTCTGACAGTTTGAATTCATGACAAAACTGCTGTTTTAAAAATAATTGATTACAATGCTTGTCATAGCATGGGACAAGATTTATTCTCCTAGCAGGGAGACGTCTATTAACACTGCTTAACAGTTCAAAGCAGAAGAGACAGTACGACTGCATCGAATGCAAAGAAGGCTATGTGGACAGATGACTTCTTGAGCAACTGCTTGCGCTAAAATCTCTATTTCTGAGAACTACAGTTTGCAGAAGGATTTCCTTTCCCAAAATAGCTTCTGGGAACCATGCAACTGTTTCTATGTGCGACAAAGTGTTGACTCATTGTGCGGTTTAATCTGAGATCAGGTGTTGTTGAGGCAGCTTTACTGTACCTTCTGTAACCACTGTGTGTAGTTCTCCATGATGTGCTCCAGCTGTTGAATCTTCTGGTTCGAGTAGTCAGGTTCAGGTGGAGGAGCATCCCTCTGAAGGGAGTTGGCGTTGTGCTGAGTGCCCGCTTTCGTCTCGCGGCAGGACACACCTGCGTTCCCGTCGCCTTCCGGGAGGATGAAGGTGTAGGTACATTGGCCATGCTGGAGTTTGTGGTACCGGCGGCTGGAGGAACCTCCTGCACTGCTGCCCGTGCTGCTGGCCCTCCCAGAGGAGCTGCGTGATCCCTCATCCGCTGTCTTCTTCTGCTCACTCACAGCGCAACTGGCCACCACCAGCAGAGCCGCTAAACACAGGGAGCGATAGGCGACTGTCCACCAGAGCATGTCAGCACCAGGGAATGCAGAGCTAGATGTCAAGCAGATCTTGGAATGGTTTATCTTGTTGCTTTCACTAATCTGGAATCAGAAGTGTGTTTGCATGTCCAGCGGTTCAAGAAATGCAGTGGGACCTCCTTGGGAAAGAACATGTCGAGATCATTGCTCGTTTGGTTGTATCCTCACACTTTTAAAGCGTAGAACGATTGTCCCCCGGTGTATCCTCTTGTAGAAAAAAAAACTGCGTCTTGTGCAAAGTTTTGTGCACGTGGTAGTACGCATTGACAGCTGTTACATAGACACTGCGTGGTGGAGGATCTGAAGCCAGGCGTCCATAAAGAGATGCAGAGTATGAACTGTGTCCTCTGACCTCCCCTGGTGCTCTCTCTTTCTCTCTCTCTCTCTCGCTCTTTCTCCTGTTCTTCTAACTCAGTTGTGTCTGTGACCAAGCGACTGTGCAGGATTCTTTGCTTTAGACTTCTAGCATGCTCTGTGCCTGCCCCTCAGAGTGACTGGAAAGGAATGTGTGTGCGTGCATGTTTGTATGTGTGTGTGTGTGTGTGTGTGTCTCTCTCTCTCTCTCTGAGTGAGTAAGGAAAAGACAGGGAGAGAGTGAAAGGGAGAACGAGGCAGAGAAGGACCCCAAGCACAGAGGATGTTCTCAAAGTATAAGGATCATTTTACAAGCTCTCTGACCCTGGGCTTTTGTGGTAGCCCTGCCTCCAGTTCATGGCCTGCTGTGGCTTCCCGTGCACTCCACCACACACACACACACACACACACACACACTGCATGTTTATGTTTACAAGATAATTTGTCAGGTTTGCAGTGCATGTTTCTGGTTCCCCTGTAATTTAAAGCTACTTCAAGTCATGCAATTACTCAGCTTGATTTTCAACTTCAGAAACTTACAAGATTTTTTTTTTTTAAACTGCATTGAATAAAGTACTTTTTCTGCTTTTAAGAAAGGTGAACTTCAGGAATTATTTGGGGATCAACGAATGCCATGAATTGAAAACAGTAACAGTCAGGATACCTTGATGAAAGATAAGAGGCCAGAAGTCAAGTTGCAATTAAGGCTTGTGAACATCTCCCTTCCTTCACACACCTCCTCCCTTTACTCAACCGAAAAATAAAAAATGCATTCTACAGATAAAAGATGAATGCGTCACTTTCTTAGAGAAAGACGCCCTGCATTAATACACACCGCCTCTCCACAATTTCCAACTCATGTCGAGGCAGCCCAAGATAACAGGCCCAGAATATCCCTGGACCAGCCTTGGCTAAAAGCGTGTGTAAACATTCCCCTGAAATCTGGGATCTAAAGGCCTTGCTCCGCTGGCCAATCTGTGGCCATTTGTCCCACCACAGTAATAAATTTCTAATTTGTGATCGTTTACATAAACTGAGCAAATCCCATGAAAAATGACAATATGCTAGGAGAGATGTAATGCCTTGGAGAATATCAAGATTGCTTGCCATGCACTTAGGATGCCATTAAAGCACTATATGTACACTATATGTAACATACAGTACCGTATGCATGGTTTTATTCTAGCTCATATATCAGTTTTAACCTAAGCTCTATTTTGCAACCAATTTATGCCGTTTTGGCGACGGCACTTAAACGGCAGTAGGTGGTAAGGGAAATGCCTAAGCTGTCCATATTTAGATCAATCGAGTTAAATCATGCAGGGCCCAAATCGCTAACAAGAATGTAAACATGAGCAGGAAAAAGTCTTTATCCTGTAAAATTATCTGCTAGGGTGCCTAAAGGGTTTGTAATGAATGGCAATTTAAGGCTCTTATTCTAAACAAATTGCATATTAATACCTTTAAACAAAACATTTCATTCTGACAGTCTGCAGAACCCACTTTAAGATTTACCTTTAACATACCATTATTCAATTTAACTTACATTTGACTTTACCGTCAACTTGTTTTTGATGCGGCTCTCGCGAAGCCTGTTCAGTTAACTCCAACGCCCAGCTCAATTCCTATTCATCAGTGAAGCATTTAAGTGGTTAATTAACAAGCAAATAATACATCAGTCTGCCACATTCTTCCAAATTCAATAGGCTGGTTCATCAGTGCCGTAGTCAAGCCTCTGCCCTACACGTCTACGTGTTCACTTTATCAGAGCCCCCAAAAGATTCTCTACAAACAGAAGCATTCAAGCGCGTTACTCTTGAAGCACTTAACATCTCATTTGATCTGCTCCCAAGCACTGGAGAGACAATGATTCAGCTCAATTGCTGGTGGTGTATAAAACATGGTGACAAATAATGAGTGTTGAATAGGAAGGATTACTGAAAGGTTTGGCACGACATCATTTAACAAAAAAGTATGCACGAGAGAAACGAAGAAGCCGAGTTGATTTTCTTAGCTAGTAAGGCTAGCAAACATGAAGGAGAGAAATAGAACTTTCACTTCAATTCAATTCAATTTAAATAAATTCGATTCTATTCTGTTTGTATAGAAGTTGAAGTTGTTCATTGTTGCAAAGCAGCTTTACAGAATTTAAAAATATGGATATAAAGTAGAAAAATGTAAGGAAAAAGGAATTAATTATATCTATCGCTTTGTCCCTGATGAACAAGCCTGGGGCAACCGTGGCAGGGAAAACAATAGGAAGGAACCTTGAGAGGAACCAGACTCAATTTCCATC
Source organism: Leiocassis micropogon (assembly GCA_028565275.1). Taxonomy (NCBI): domain Eukaryota; kingdom Metazoa; phylum Chordata; class Actinopteri; order Siluriformes; family Bagridae; genus Leiocassis; species Leiocassis micropogon. Next base: position 15,323,760 of record JAOVVA010000030.1, on the reverse strand, counting down.
CTTCATCCTCATTTGGGTGATGTCAGATAGTATGACCAAACTTTCCTCTTTGGCATTTCTTGACTATTTTATTAGAACCGTTATAGCACACTACTTATTAAGGGGAAGTTACAATCCTCCATCGTTTCCTGATGTCGTTGGGTGTACCTTGCCATCCTGCTCCCTACTTATACTTAACAATTAAAAAGGACTTAGCCATACAACTAAAAAAGGCCATACCAGGCAACTCAGGCAACGCTTGGGGCCCCAGGCCAGTAGAGGGCCCCCCGAGGGCTGACAAACTTATTCATTGTTTATAAGATAATGGTGATGAATGCTGGTTGGAAAAGCCTGCTGCGGATCTTTTTGCCCTGGGCCCCAACCAAGTCTAGAAACGCCTCTTCTCCTTACTACCTCGTAATGTTCACAGATTGCATGACAGATGAATTCACAGAAACGCACGCAAAATGAAAATCGCCACAGGCTTCGGCTTTGCTTGTCTGCTACGTTACAACACAACATTTCACAGAGCCAAAGGGAATTAATAGCCTACTGGCAAAATGTTCTTGTAGAATAAAAGCCTGGCCACAGCAAAGGAATTTATAGAAAGTTCTTAATGTCTCAAGTGTTGGGTTTCAGCAAGTCCAAGGAAGCAAGCACTGTCCTTGGGATCTGTATTAGAGGACGGTTACACATACAGTACCCCCATGTGCTGCTTCTTGTGTTGCTGTGTTGTGTTTTGCTGCGTTGAGACGGTGCCGGAGTGACTTCTCCAGGGTGCAAGCCTGGGCAGAACACTATGGAGCGACTTCAACCTCTTCACACTAGCAAGATGCAAAGATGACAAGATTCATTGTGGCACCAGTGTTGTTGCAGCATTTGCCGGAACGTTGATGTAGGTCACCAGCAGTCTGCCTCAGGGACTTTGACTCCACATTTCCTCAGTTGTACTCCCAAGCCAAAGCTTTGAACAGATGTCGCCTCAAGACAACAGAGGCTTAAAATTAAGGTTTTACCCCTTAATGAGCATGTGTGAAAGTTTTTCGGTCTGACCGTCGCCCCTAGCCGAGCGGGACTTCCACCCAAAGCTGCCACATGCTAAGAACACTGATCACGTTGCTTTGACAGCCAGCTGAGGCAGTGTGGCACAGTGTACTAGTGTCAGCCAGACCTTATGATTGAGCGGTGGACAGAGACCAGTGTCTTTTAACTACTTGAAGGTGCAGCTGTCAAGAGAACAAAGGTGCTACCCTATCCGTCTGCCCTAAATCCCCTATTTGTACATCGTTATCCGCTAGAATATTCACACAGCTAGATTTGTGTGGTGCTCACAACTTGATATGCTTTCGAAAGCGTGCCAAGCAGGAAACCGTTTTCATCACAGTGTCAGGTCACTGAATTAAAGCTCTGAATTAGAGTTTCTGTGAGCTTCATTCTCTATTTTCCAATCCATTACAAATGAGGTGCTTAAAGAAATGACAAACTGATGAATAACTGCACGGGTAATGCATTACAATTCTGTTCCATAATAGGGACTATGTAGGGAATAAGATGGAGCAACGGAATAGTCCTTAATAAAAAAAAATAAAAAAAAATTAAACATTGTTATTGACCGAAGCATTACTGTGTGTAAATGGTGTACGAGTGGGAACATTGTTTTATAATTAAACACATGGGAGCCTCTTCCTAATCACTCAAGTGTTACTTTACTATTAGCACTTCAGAAAGTTTATCCATGGGGAATATCGTCACAGGGTCAAAGAACCACAAGCTGACGCTTTATCATGTCAGTTTGATCCTCCGAAGGAAAATAATACCGTAGAAACTATTATGTCTAAAACATTTATCATAGCCCCATGTGAGATTCAAAGAACACAATGAGCACAATGCTGCAGCTTCTCCCAGAGTACCCCCAACCCAAAAATATCCAGTGGGTGAACACTTCAGTCGGTTCAGGAATCCAAAGAACCACAACTCTTAAGCAATCCCCGACCACTCGAGCTAAACATTGCTGAGAGGCTGACTACAGACCACTTCCTGCACAAACCTCTCATAGGAGCAGTGCAAATAGGACCCAGTTGGGCTGTTGGCAAGATGGTGGCACTTTTATCTCTTCATCCATGAAGATACTAAGGGCCTCCTTTACTGTAGTCACAGACTTTCGCACGATCCTCGAATTGATTCCCTCAAACCTGTAGCATCTTCAGGGGCACTTTAGGGCTTGACTTCACTTAGAAGCTCTTGGAGCAAAAGTCATTCCCTTGTTTCACCCTAATTATACAGCGTTATTAGGTACAATAAGACAGAAAAACAGGTTGCATGAATTATAAAATAGGTTGCATGAATTATAAAACTCACCCCCAGAGTTTTGTAGAGAACTCTTCTGGTGATCTGGCAGATCTTCCACATTAGCCTTGAGAAACAGAGGACCATATGCTATGGAGAGGAGAAGTGATTAGCTTAACATCATCTTAACTTGCTTAAACGTTGCATCAAACCCGTTCCCGCTCGGTCAACTACGCCTTATTCAAAGCCTTTTAAAACTGAGAAGAGCTGAGTCTGCAGCCCACAACAAACAAGCTCCAGGAGCTTTTAAAAATCAGAACATCAGTTCCAGCATGTTTTCTACCACAGACTTCAGCCAAAGCAACTTCAGGCTATAGAGAACACCGTGGTCCAGCTCTGTGGTAATAACGCTGAAACCAGATGGGTTCCTACAGTTCTGCAATGACTATCAAAGATGCAGTACATTTGAAAAGTATCCAATGTCAAGTGTAGATGAGCTCATGAAGTGCTTGAGGATGTCATATTAAATATAATATGACATTGGGTTAGCTGGATATTACTAACACTTTTGGCTGGCACCCTTAAATCACACCGAGTGATTTATTGAAGTGGTCTTTAAAGAAGACCGGGGTCTTAAAATTACAATTCTATCTTTTAACCTTCCTGTCAAACAATGACAAAAAAAGGGAGCCAATCTGAAGGGTTCAAACTGAGCTCCGCACCTGGGGGATGTCGTCTGAATTCAGACTTCAGCCGGCTGTTAAACTCAAATGTAAGCAAATGTACAGCAGACATAATAAACTACTAATGATCACATGCAACTTGCCTGTAAAAAAAATGGTTTTAATACTAGATATAATAATTATTTCATATAATAATAAGGTGTATGCAGTGCACTTATATATTTGTGTGATGAGAATTGTATGTTGCAAAGATGCGTCCATGTCTATAATAGAAACATCAATCAATCAGAATTACTACAGCATTATGTACTACAAAATATAATACATGAAACATATTTCTATACAGGCATATGATGTGAAATTTTATCCTAAGTAGTATTTTACACAGTGATATCAGAGTAATAACTCCCATTAATACAAATGCATCTTTGCCTCATGGCCCTGCTGCACATTCATGAATAGTCATTAAGCACTTTCTACTTTCTCCAGATTTTATTTGATTCTCGGATTCCGTTTATATGAAGTTATCTGAATGGAGGCATCACCCGCCCGATAATGCAATCATCCTCAACATAAAAGGTAATTAAAACTGAGAAACGCAAATGAAATGTTTAGTCTGCCCCCTAGTAGCACGCACTAATTCCTCATGACAGAGGACATGATTAATTCTTTCAACCAGCTCAGCGTGGCACATGCTTCGACGGGTGATGTCATGAAGCAGCAGAAAGTTGAGAAAGTGACACAAGCCAAAACCCACCCAGAACTTTGCCGCAGGGCTGCCTCCTCGGGCAAAACTAACACAACGATGCCTGGCCTCTGTCAAAGCAAACCACACTCTCTTTTATTGATGGCAAAGTTCAGGTCAAGTTTACAAAAAAAAGGTGCACAAGCACCTGTTAGATGCTTACTCTTGTAGTTTTGCTTGCGGCTTAATTAGAACCTTGCTCCATTTGTATAGTTTCAAAAAGCCCAGACATGACATGTCACAGTATCTGAATATATAACTGCAAATATATGTCAAATTCTAAGTACTGAAATTGTCCTGGATTTCAGGATTTTTTTAAATGCTTGTTTGCTTGGATTTCCTTTTTTCCTTTTTCAAGGTTAAAGCAAACTTGGTCAAAGCAAAATATAAGTTTGAAAACAGATGGCGTGGGTGTGATTATATGGTGTGATTATTGTACTCCAGGGACTTTCAGAAGATTATCTGCTAGAACATTTAAAACAGACATAAAATATATATATGTATTATCTCGGGTAAAACCAAATGTTAATGACTATTTTTATTAATAACATGTCAATATATACAGTGTGGCCCAAAAGACTGGATCCAAAAACGTTTTCATTTTTATTGCAGACCCAAGATGGCTTCATCTAACTATAAAAAATGGAATAAAACCAGACTGGATACAACATGACTTTTTCTTTGTGGTAATCTGAAGTCATTGGTCTAAACGAACCTCTGCATGGAACAACATTAGCTCTGGTGCATTAAGGAATGTTGATTGCTATTCCGCAAATTTTGTGCCGCAAGAAATGTTCATTAAAAGGTTTTTATGTTTTGTGAAACTTTTTGTTTTCAGGAAATGTGGTTGTGTTTTTCTAAAATGTTTATGTTTCATTAAAGGTTTTTTTTTTTTGCACTTATGATTTTATTTGAGCTTTGCGATTTTTTTTATTTTGTGTTTTTGGGAAATAGGGTTGTGTTTTGTAAATGTTTTTGGTTTTACGCTTTGATTTTTGTGTGTGTGTGTGTGTTTCAGGAAATGTGGCCGTGTTTTTTTTTTTTTTATGTTTTTTTGTGTTTTGTAAATTTTTTTGTGTTCGTTTTTGGTGATTTGTGAATTTTTTTTAACTTATTTTATGATTTTTTTAGTGCTTCAGGAAATGTGGTTATGTTTTCTGAAATGTTTTTTGTGTTTCGCTAAAGTTTTTTTTTTTTAGTTTTATACATTTTTTGTCATTTGTTCTTTTTTGTGTTTCAGGGGATGTGATTCTGTTTTGTAAAATGCTTGTGTTTTTTTTTTTAAGGTTTTTGTGTTTTGTGAAATATTTGTGTTTTGTTAAAGGTTTTTTTCATGTTTTGTATTATTTTGTGTGTTCCATAAAAAGAGGTTGTGTTTTGTGACATTTTTTGTTTTTCGTTAAACGTTTTTGTGTTTTCTCACCTGTTCTCTGTGTATTAGAAAATGCGGTTGTGTTTTGTGGAATGTTTTTTTTTTTTTTTTTTTTTTGTCTGTTGTAATATCACTGTGTTTTGGGAAATGTCGCTGTTATTTGTATGTCCAAGGCCACTGTAATACTGAAACAATAACCATTTTATCTGGAGATCTGTTTTTCTGTGTTGATTTACTGTATCATGTTCATCATTTCACAGCCTTCTTAGCACATGTTATCTGTCAAATCACAACTGTTTGTGGTTTCTACAACAAATTGCTTATATCACCAAGATGCACAAGAAGCTTCTCTTTAGCAGAGTGTTTATAAATGGCAACATCTGGCAACAAAACTTATTTGACCTCACTATTATAAGCCATAAACTAACAAGGGCAGCTTTTGTTATTATTATTTTTATTTGTCAGATTTTACCATTATGTATTATAAATAATAAAAAGTTTAATAATTTTAATCCTCTTGGTTTATTCTGTTGCGGTTTATTCTATAAATGCACCAAATGAACAGATGGAATTTCAATCTACTGAAATACAAATAATATATTTTACACTGTGCATACTGTATGTGAGAGAAGACAAACTAAGTTCTGAAACAGGCCCAAAAGAACTGGTTCTATTTAGGCACACAAAGACACTTGGTATTTTAATAGCATCATAAAGCCAGTTTTCCTTCAATCTGTTTGAAAGAGAATTCAGCTGTTCCCTGATTACATCCATAATCCTCTCTGAACGCTCAGATCCTGAAGTGTGATATGCAACCACAACTGCCTGAGACTGTAAAGCATCAAACAGCCAGATCATTACAAACGCTGCAATACAATATTCAGCACTTGACACAATTCTCTACGAAACACTGTTTGACACAAGTCAGACCACAAAAAATAACTGACTTTTTTTTTTGTCATGGTTATCCTGGCAGGATTCAGCTCATGTCAGGGATAAGATGATGTGCTTAGAATTTCAAAAAAAAAAAATTTGTGCTTGAAATAATTCCCCCTTCGGCGATCCTGTTTGTACACTGATTCGTAAATGCTTAAAATATGATTCCATCTGTCAAGAGGGATTTTGGCGTGTCTATAATACTCCCTGTCATCTTACATAAGAGAAGATCGTGTGTGATATCTTGCTGAAGCAGACTGCAGGCTTTGAAAAGCTATCAAAGTGACTACACTGAAAAGATACCAAACACTGAATATTGGCTCAGTGAGATTATAGACAGTTTAACGTTCAGTGTAATGTTAGATCACTTACATACTCCTAGAGGACAGATACATGTAGCACTCACTCAATTAAAAAATAAATAAATAAATACAATAAAACCTCTTGACTGATACACTCTTCCTGAACTTATACTAGATCAGACTTAGAGCTGGAAAAGGAAGCTGATTTGACTTGATGACCAGAAAATGAGATAGTTCTAAGTATCAAGATTTTCTGCTTGGCGTTGTAATATACATCTTCTTTCTATGACGAAGTGTAAATACAGTACTGTGTGTATGTATTCTGTTATTTATTCTTTTCAGCAACTGCTGATACAGTACTGGTGAGGGTCACCAGAGTGTGAGGAGGGAACTCAGTATATACACACAGTAAATAAGAAGAATATTCATAAAAATGACGAGAACTGATACAATACCGTTATTGTCTTGGCCTTGCATCTACATCTATCTATAAAAATTATTTTCAATAAAATTTATAAAAATATTTTGAATAAAATAATAATTTTTGAAAATTGTCTTGAGCAGCCTGTACTTTTGGTATGCTAATTAGGCCCAATGCACTGAGATCACGTGACCTGAGACCTCATTATAATTTTCCTCAAAACAACCACAGAGCCAACTCGCAAAAAATAAATTAAAAAGTCGCAAACGTTTTACAGAATCTGCCAAGGAAAATCTTCACTTGTTTAGGTTTCCGACATCTTGTTTGTTTTGACACCTTGTCACATGACCGTTTCATTTGCATTCTCATTAATATTCATTAGAATCTGCCAAAGAGGAGCGTGTACACAGGATGAGCCTTGACTGTGTTCAATTATTTCATACAACACACTGTATTTGCTAAAGTGACTTTATTTAAGTTTTTTTATCTTCATTTTAACATACATTTTTACATGTGTAATATAAAGTTGGAGAACCGTTGGAGATGTAGCCGATTCCCTTTTGGAATGCTTTCTTGAGCTGAGAGAAATTTGGAGAACTTGAACCAAATCCACACAAACACTAAAAGAGCATGTAGAACTGAGTAGCTCAGGAACCACAGAGCTGTGAGACGTTCACATTACGCTGTACGACAAACTTGGAGAGTTAGTGTACACTAGTATTCAAAAGTTTGGGATCATTTTGGAATTAACTTCGAAATTTTATTGATTTCCAATGTTATACAAACGAAATTAGAAAATATAACAAAAGAACCAAACATGCTGATGTCAGAGTTAGAAATAATTATTTTGATGGCAATGATGAATGTGTTCTTTAAACTTTGCCTTTATATAAAAAAATAAATAAAAAAAAACACCTTTTGCAGAAATTACAGCCTGGCAGACCCTAGGCATAGCTGTTCAAGATAATCTGATAAGATTTCACTCCATGCATCCTGGAGAATCTCCCACAAGATGGATTGGCTTGATGGAGTCTCACGTCAAGCTGCTCCCACAACAACTCAATAGGGTTCAGATCCCAGGGTTCAGAGACTGTGCTGGCCGCTTCACTACAGTCAGAATTACGGCTGACTTTTATTGTTTGTGAAATGGATAAAATTGTTCGTGAATTGCATGGAAATGTATTTGGTTTTTTTTTTTGGAAAATAAAAAAATTCATAAGTGATCCCAAACATTTGAGCAAAACATGTACCTTAAGTTCTTCTGCTACCTTAAAACACAAGCAGACTCATTTTAAGATTACCTTATAAAACAACTTTTTAAAAAGTGACCTACTGT
>JAOVVA010000030.1:15294955-15315600 GCA_028565275.1 Leiocassis micropogon | reverse complement strand
TTCTGCTACCTTAAAACACAAGCAGACTCATTTTAAGATTACCTTATAAAACAACTTTTTAAAAAGTGACCTACTGTAATAACACATTTATTGTCTCAACCTTGTTTTTCCAAGTTTTCCAAGTTAAAGTAAAACTTCTTGCTTTAATTTAATCCCACAAGTGAAAAAAATGAATTATTTGACGTTATCCATGCAGGAAAACTTTCTTTACCTGGTCAAACAAACACACACTTCAGCCTTATTTCAACAGTTTCAAGTAAAATTTTTCTTCCTCTTTTAGCTGCTCCCTGTTAGGGGTCGCCACAGCGGATCACCGGGTCCATGTACTGTATTTGGCACGGGTTTTAAACCGGAAGCGATTCCTGAGCCAACCTTCTCCAGTTTATCCGAGTTTGGGAGCGGCACTATGGGTGCCCTGGCCCCCGCAGTAGACTGGAAATCGAACCCAGACCACTGCAGTGAAAGGTTCGCCTGCTAACCCACTAATCCACCGGGGAACCGACACTTTCAAAGTAAAATAACTTCACTATATTTGTATTACTTTGCATTTCAAATTTAAATTTCAAATAGGTTTCAGCTTAGATGTACAGTAGAAGTTCTCTTTACTGATAATTGCAAGTTTGACTGTTTTCTTAAACTTTACACTGACATCAAAGACATTTGTTGAAATCTTTTTGTTCTTTATTCGAATAACATTACACATGAGCTTAAACATTTGGTTTTGGTTCTGTACGTCTCAAATATGCCTTAATGCTCAGATGCATGGTTCCCATATACTGTATAGTGACAACTACAGTAAGTGTGTTGTACAATAAGACAAATGTGTGATGTGTGGGCCTCATGCAAGAAGTGATATACTGTTCATACAAACACAGTTTCTGTCATTTTTATAAATTCCACATTTTTTCCCTTTATTGTTCATAAACATTAATATCTGGGATTCACCATTGTTCTCTTATTTATGCTCTTAGTCAAAAAAAAAAAAAGTTACGTCTCTTATCAAGACAAGATATAAAAACCTCCTGCTTTTACAGTCGGCAAGTTGGCTGTGTGATGCACAAGCAATGTAAAAATGTATCATATAATCAAATTTAGATTATAATGTTATAATGTTTTATGAGGAATTATAATGATTGCATAAGTTTATTTGTGGACTAAATTGTTTGACATCAATTACTCCCAATTAAAACCCTTGGATACTTGTATGCTTCCTGCTTCTGAATGGCATACAGACTGCAATTAGTTGCTTTGGCCATCCACGGCTTTAAGCAGAGGGCGTGTTTTTTTATGGATCACACAGATTTGATGAGACGTATGAATGGATGCTGAGATGTTTCGAATTGGCACAAGCTCTCTGAAACACAATTATGGAAACCACAATCCAGGTCAAATGTTATGAGGAAAAATCTTTTAACATGTAGGTTACATGGTGGAGGTTACAGTACTCCCTCACTCCCTCACTCCATGTGATCCCAATCGATCCACTTATTGATTTATTTATTTATTTATTTATTTATTCAACTGTGTCGCTCGGTTGACACGGCCTTCACAGCATCACAGAGTTTTTTGAAATTGAGTTCATGCTCATGCTCTGAAAGATCACGCTTACTTTAAGTTGACTACGAAGTTGTTCGAGTTCACTACTGCCTCAGTTCTTCTTCTTGGTTTCCTACCCTCCGAATCTAGTGCTTTATTTTGCAAATGGCACAACATGCACGTGCCCTTATACAGTATAGCATTTAGGGGTGTTGCATCTCCTAATTACATGTTAATTCTATGCGCCTCCAATGTAAGATCAAGTAGGATTCATCATACATCATCCATTCATCACTTTTCAGTAGGTTATTGCAGAATTACATACTGTAGATCCCTCCACTCCAAGTTCTCAGAGCACTTTGAGTTAAAGAGAAAGAAAATCAATAAATGAGCATCATTAAAAGGAGCGGTCATTGCTTTCACAGTGACACTGCTGCACTGTGCTGTCCAGTAAGGCTATTTTGGCTATTTTGACCAAAAAACATTTTATAAAGTCATTCGGCTTCATGAGGTCACTAAAAAAAAAAAATTAATAAGCGCAAGTCATTTAATAGATGAAAAACTGGAAGCTGTACACATATGAGTACATCAGAACACAATGAGAATTCACATAAGTGAATATATAAAACAGTGAGGGATAATTTTTATTCTAAAAATATCAAAAGCCCTTATAGTTTCATTTTAGTGCAATATTTTAATAGTTTTCAATTTCTGTGTTGATTTTGTTGTATGTTTGGGACATAATCGAGTCGTGACCTCATTACAGACACAATTACTGTAGGTTTTGTTCAAAAAAATCCTGGTGCATTTCAGAATCCATGCTCTCTCCGTTCCTCAAACATTCCTCATGTTTCCTCCAACGGTCCAAAGACAGACATACATGTCCCGTAGTGTGTGAATGGGACTATATGTCCCAAGCCCAGTTAAAGTAGGATGGTTAAATGGAAACAAATCCCCCTTCCCCCTTCCATATCTGTCATTTCAGTGGTAGTTTTTACAAGGTCAGGTTGCTAGCTTGATGCCCGCTTGTATCCGAGCTGTTAAGGGTGAAGGACTTTGCCCAAGGACACAACAGCTGGAGCTCGAACCCGGGAACTTCTGATAAACAATGCAACACTTTCACCAGCAACACTACTGCTGCCTGGCTCATTTTTATATACTTCATACTGCATTGTTTGTCTCATACAGCTGGCCAGGGGCTTGAAGTTTTTATCACCCATAAGGCTCAGAAAATATCTCAAAAATAAAAACAATCATTTTCAATCTGTTCATTCAGTCTACAAATATAACACAAAATTAATCAGTAAAAAATGAATAGCGTTGATAATAATAAAGTCGTATATCGTTGGTAAAAAAAAAAAAAAAAACTATTCTTGAAAAGGCTCAATGAGGACACAGTGAGCGCTTGTGGAGATCTCTTTAATTTGCTCTTTCTGAGCTGAGCATGAGATGCATGAATTAGGGTGGGATGAGTCCATAGAGAGAGCTATATATACTGTAGATAACCATACAGATTTCTCTGCCTGAGATTCAAAAGAGATGCAGAAGTTGAGAATTATTTTAGCTCTTTTGAAATTTAGAAAGAGGCTAGTTTGAGATTTTATGCATCTTTTTTTTCGTAAAGGGGGAAAAAAAAGATTCCTAAAGGGGGAAAAAAAGTGTCAAGAGAAACACGCCAGATTCTCATTTGGGTTCCACACAGACCTCACAGTTGTCTAGGAGACATAAAGGATACATATTTGAGAGCTCTTTTCTAATTTTCTTTCCCCCTGGGTCCTGACAAAGTTCAACATTATTATTATTTGTTATTATTTTAAATATTCATTAAAGGTTCTAATAATATTGTCGAATGGGATTTGGGGGAAAAAATGACATTTGGAGAACGAGAATTGTTCATGAGAATGATTTTCGTCAGAGAGTAGGTAATTAGTTTTGACAACTGCCTGAGTGAAAAGTTTCCAATGTTGTCTAAAGGTTAATGTATTCCATAGTTTTGCAGGATGTCTTTAAAAAAAAAAAAGTGTCAATAAAGTGCAAAGAGTTGCTTGCAGTGACTGAATTTTAAGACAATTCCTAGAATTGTGGGTGTTTACAAATAATTCTCCTTAAAATGAACAAGCAGATCCTACTGTAGTAAAGCCAAAAGTTATCCATGAAGCAACTAAACCCTTAGGTGAAGAACTGAGGAGCAGTGAGAAGGACTTTTAAAAGGCTTTTTTTTTTTTTTTGAAGCAGAGCCGAAACAGATGGAAAGATAAAGAAAAAGTATTTGCTTCCATGATCAATACATACTGCATAAAACCAACCCTGCCACTTAAATGGACACGAAAGCAATTATAGTAAAGACGAGAGACATTTTTTCTCCAGTTAGTTATAAATAAAGAAATTAAGTGCAAAATCCAGTATGGTGAATAAACTGAAAATAAATTAAAGTAAAAAGATATGTGTGTTATTATTAAGATATGTGTGTTATTAGGGTAAAATAAGCCTGTTATTTCAAAGGAAATAATTAAGAGTAGAGTTAATAACAGACTTAAGGATAGTTTCATAGTTTCCTAGCATAAGGGTGTTAAATGCTCTAAACTTAAACACACACACACACACTTTATATACAGAGAGAGAGAGAGAGAGAGAGAGAGAGTCAGCCAAAATAATTTATGAAAAATAGCAGTGTATTATATGAATATAGTATTAATAATATTATTATAATATCATTATATACACCAATATACAGTATAACATACCTGTATAGCAATACATTTAGTATAAATAAATAAAATATTTATACAGGTTTTTTCTTTTCCCAAAGTGTGTATAAATTTTTTGGCTGACTCTGTACATATCCACACATTATACATACATACATACTACTACTACTACTAATAATAATAATAATGAATTAATAAAACTTAGCCTATTACATCAAAAATAATGCATAAATATTTATAAATACTTGCAAAATGTAAACATTACATTTTTATCATTATTGATTATATAATTTGTATTATTTATATTTCACTGAAAATTATAATTTAAGTAATGAATCCGTTCACTGCATGGATTGCTTTAATTTCACTATACTTATATAGTGACAATAAAGAATCTTAAATAACTTTTGAATAAGAGCACTTTGTAGTGATGCGAGGTCATGCACCTAACCCGACCCACCCGACCCGCCCTGATATGCACAAATCAAGCACCGGTAGTCACCCGCCGACCCAAAAAAACAAAGGAAAAAAAAAAAAACATGATGTAGTTCATTAACACTAGACTGATCAATGGGATGGAGGAGTGCACTGACAGCAGAGAGCAAGGGAGAGAGGGAGAACTTTACTCGCTTCGGAAGAGGGAGGATCTAATGAATACAGTAATAAAAAAGAAAAAGAAAAGGCTAAACAAAGTGTTCCAGTCTCATGACAAAAGCATAAGAGTTCCTAGAGAGTGTAAATAAATCTAGGGATACCATTCTGGGAAAAAAATAATAAATCTGCTGCGTGTGTGGTTCTTGCACGCGTAATGCTGAAAGTGATTTGTTTTCTGTATGGTTATTAATAATTAGACCAAATCTGAATACAGAACCGCTCATAACCGCAATATTTTCTTTTAAGGATCGCCCGACCCCACCCCACCCGACGGTATGTTTGCGGGTCAACTTGTGCATCACTAGCACTTTTTTTTTTCGACAATAATGATCTTCAAAAGAATGTGTCAGCCCCACCTCCCTACTGAGATAAGAGTTTTGTTTTTTTTGTCTTTTCCTTGGTCTGAGATTAGTCTCAAGTCCTTCCTAAGCTAAGACTCCGAAAAGTGTTTAAACTAAGTTAGGAGCTCTCCAAAAGTATTCTTAGAAGCTTTATGAATTCTGGCTCTGGAGACATCCTAAAATTATCCTAAAATGACGCCAATCTAACTGTAGTCTAAATACAGGACCTATTCATGTCACAAAACCAGAATTCATTAGAAGGTTCTACAGTATGTCGAGGCTCTGGTTACTGCTGATAATCATGCTCGTCTCACGTCATTCAAGTGGAACGCTGTGTGCGGTGATGATATGCAGTGCATCTACTCTGTATTTTAGAGCTAGGTGATAAGTCAGGGTGGTCAGTACTAACTCACCAAAGCCTCTCTCCACTTTTGACTCCTGATATCTGATATGCGAGCCGCAAATGGAGTATCTGATAAGGCTTTCAAGCAAGACACCGTCTCATTCTCTCTCTCCTCTTGGCTTGACAAAACACCGCCAGTTCCGCACTTAGACATGTCGTATTTAAAAAAAAAAAAAGAAATTCCAGAGCAGGAATCATAGTTAAGGGCGTGGATCTCTGGGAGGCCAAACACATCCCTTATTGTTCCAGGACATAATAGCTGTGAAAACATTTCTTCAATCAAAACTCTGATTAGAGAGTCCAGGTTAACTGTTTGCATGGACGCTGATCTGATAAGATGTGCCTTTACATGCACGCAGTGGTTCTGGTTGATGTGAAGCAGTTATTCTGCCAGAAATATAACAAAAAGAAGAAGAAGAAAGTTTTTTTTTTCTCTATGTTAGGCCTTCCATCTAAAAAAATAAAAATACAACGGTACATCAGCATACGAACGGCCCGCCTTGAAAATATATTTTCGCCTTAAGAACAGAAATTTTGCAAGGAATTTTCCTCGGCATGCAAAACATTTTCAGCATCCAGTATGAGCGAACAAACGCTTTCAGTTTGGATTTTAAAGCAGCCAGTGCCAAGAGGAATCATAAATTAAGGTTAAAAAGAGTTTTAATGTCCATTTATTTCATATTTTACTTCATTTACGTGTCTGTTCTAAATGTTTTGATTGTTTTTATATACAGAAATATGATTGGTAATATTGGTATAATCTTATGGGTGGCTGGAACAGATTATCTGTATTTACATTATTTCCTATGGGACAATGTGTTTTGCAATATGAAATTTTGTTTTAAGAACTCGCCCCAGGAATGGATTAAATTTGTATGCAAAATACTGCTGTATATTGTATTCCAGCAAGACAAGCATTTGGATCGATTGTTTGCATGGCTGATATTTACCTACTGAATGGATTATCAAAGATTTTTACCCCCTCTTATCCTGATTGGTCTGGTGCAATCAGAATGAATTTTCAATCAAATTAAAATTAAAATGTGACAAATAAAATTAAAATTTGATTGAAAATTCATTCTGATCGCACCAGACCGGATCAGACTGGTCCATCTAAGGTGTTTACATGAGGCTTTTTTATTCTGATTGAGCCAATATTCCTGTTATTAGCAGAATATTAGGGCCCATGTATTGATTATAAATCACCTAATAAATGTTCGCAACTTAAAAACAAACTTGTGTCTGTTAACTTAGTGGCAAATCTGCATTGAAATAAATACATTATGTAAGTTATTGAATCTTAACTAGGAAAATATTTCAAACCTAACTGCTTAGCTGAAGTCATTCAGCTCATCAGGTATTTAAAACAGTCCGCTTCTAATCCATGCTCCATGATGGAAGATGAACAACGGCGAGAACGCCTCTAGCCATCGTAATGTTTCACCTAATTTAGATGCAGTGTATATTTATAAAGATCCTTGCCCTATAATAGATGTATGTTCCAGTCATATATCATGAGTCAAGTCATGAGCACATACAGTACAAGCACTAATGTCACACTTCATGTTTGCCTTTTGCTGTAAGTGATTTTAAGACTACGGCAAAATAAATAATCATTATCATCAAGAAAGCGTAATATAAACCAAGCACCTGTGCAGAATAATAATAATAATAATAATAATAATAAAGATAAATGCAGAGTTAAACCTTTTATCATGTGTTAGGTCTTGACACACTGCAAAGATAAATATCTTTAAAAAAGGAAAAAAAACAAAAAACGTCCCATCTGGTGAGCGATGTGAAAATCAGCCTTTCCGAACACATAGACAAAATTAATCTTATAATCTTGTAGGTATTTATTGTTATAACACAAACACTTACCAGCAATTTGGATTTTTTTTTTATCTTTTTTTTTTCTACTGTTGTTTTTGGGGTCAACTAAGGTTTTTTTTTCACCCTTATGTTTTTAGCTCCCGTATTAAATAACGAAAGGGTGTATTTGTGTTCCTCTATGATATATAAAATCCGAACCCGAGCGCCCGACAGTCCGGGCTCCATGACGTCAACCACTCCACAAGTCACTAAATAAATACAGTGTTGCTCTGAGATATTTGTAGATATTGTGTCCATGATACAACACCCTCCACAATAACACATAGAGGAGTGGTGTAATAGGACAGGAAGGGGCGAGCCGAGGTCATGTGCTGGAGCCATACAAAGGAGTTAAGTGCAATTAAAAATCCAAAGGGTCTAATAAATATTAATACAGTAGGTCACATGCTTAAGTAAATTCCTACTGCATTTACATGTATTTGGTATATTTTTTTTTATATTCTTTGGGCTCTTTGGGTCTATTCTGTTTTTTTTTTTCCTTTTCTTTTAGTTTTTTACTGCATTCTTTATATATTGAATTTAAAAACATTTGTTTTTCTTAGCCGTATCAGTGGCCTGGAATAAAGTGTACCGGTAACGCTGTAGTACTGCGCTGGGATTTGTTGATTTTATCCTTTAACGCGAAAGCGATTTATCTGACCGTTTCACGGGTGAAAAGCCGCGGCCAACGCGTGGAGTGTTTTCCCTCATCATTGTCACCCGTTTGCCGTATTTTGACATGTCATCAACACAGCAATTTCCATCGCACATTCTTCTGATACTTTTCGCTGATTTGATTGGTTTGCTTTTGTTTTTGCTCATTTTTTCCTGCAACGGAATCGACCCTAAAAAGACGAGCCAAGATTTCCATGTAACCATGTCAGCTGCAGAATGTTTTTGCCAGGGAGTATCTGATTTGTCTGTTTTCTCTGGCTGGTCCGCAGCGAGACAAGAAGGCAACGAAAGAAGGTGGCAGCTTTATCTCTGACCTTTCAATTAACGTAAAAAAAAGGACACATGGACAGTTTGTAATGCAGAAATGCAAAAAGATTGTTCATCGCTGCGGTTTAATTGTTTGCTTAACCTCTGCTTAGCTCATAGGAGCACATGAGCCCACTCTGTTCATAGGTCATGTGAACTGTGGAGGTGCTTATTTATCATGGGGGAATTTTCTGTCCAGCCTGGATCGAGGCATTTTACTTTCTTTCGTTAGCGGCGTAACATACTCTCGTCATAAGAAACTAATGACATTTGGACTCTGACTCACTTAGAAAACGATTCTAAAAGGGTTCTTGATGAGGCCGTTATGTTCAGGACCGGTTAAACGAGCCCTTTCGCCTCTTGGATGGCCTCTCCTGAACTTTGGAGCGAGTAGTGTTAGCTGTGGCAGTGGTACAAAGTCTCCCTACAGGACCAGGCGAAAAAAAAATAAAAAATCTAAATGCATCTCTGATTTGTTTAAGGGCTCTGGAGCATCGCAAAAGGACCTCGAACCTTTAAGCGCAAGAGTGAGAACGTTCCCATATGTATTCTTCTAATGCTTGTGTATACAAGAACTGTACGGTGCAAACGAGCGTTAAATCAAGCTGTATCTGTTACTGGTTTGATTTTATAGCTGAGATTCCAAGTTTCAAGTAGAGTTGTCAGACGTTTTATAAATTGACCACCCATAAGCCACGCCGCGCTGCTGCTCACGACCCACAGGGGGTCTCAAACAAACCTAATCCTGGCGACAAACGGTGTTCGAATACATTTAGGTCATTCATCATCTGTACATTTTTCTGTGATGCCTTCTTGTGTGAAAAAAAAAAAAAAAAAAAACCTTCAGCGACCGGCCAAAAGGATCCCCTCTGTTTCAGGTCAAAGGGCAAACCCTCAAATTTGAAATGCAGTGTCTAACACGAAGATGAAAGTACATAAATAGATCGCAAATACGCTGTCTCGAAAGCTTGCAGCTCCATCTCACGGGCCGAGAAGAATTTAGACGAAAGACTAAATAGCGCTGGATGGGAAGATGGGAGGGGAAAAAGAGCCCTGGTGTGTTATTAGTGTTTGAGCAGCACGAGTGTTGGAAATGTGTCTTTTATTGCTCATGCACCTTCAGGTCAGATGTGTGTGTGAGACATGTTTCTGCGAGGCCCTTTAAAACACTTAGGAAAATTAGAACCATTAGCTTTACAACAGGATACACAACACACACGACAGATCAACACCTCGTAGCCTTAAGGCTCGGTATTTGCTTTATGATTTTTTTCAGGCTGTAAAGTGGCCGTCAGCTGTCATCAGCGTGAACCAGAGCCTGTCATCACGTGGGTCAGGCAGACTGTATGAGTTACACAGATGACGAGGCCTTGTGTGGGTTTTTTCATTAAGGTGTGCAGCCCGAAGGAAATCTAGAAAGGAATGTGTTGATCTGTGTGATGACAGACTCGGTCATTTATACATTCTTTCATTTTAAGTAATCGTTTTTATTCTGGTGGGATGGGGGAAGACGGGCCGCAAAAGCATCATACAGTCAGTCAGTTAAAAAAAAAAAGAAAAGAAAATTGTTTTAACATTTACCAACCCATGGTCTATATCTTAGTATTTTCAGAGTTTTGTTGTTTAAGTTTAAAGGACTGGAGGCTGGTTAGGGGTAATATTTCCTAGTTGTCTATCATATGAAAGTATATGATTGTGATTCTTTTTTTTTTTTATGTTAAGGACTAAGCTAACTCACTCGTCATCTATAACGCATTATCCTGTATACCGGGTTGGAGCCTATCCCAGAAGGCTTAGGGCACAAGGCAGGGTACAATCCATCACAGGGTACACACACATACACACACATACTACAGGCAGTTTGGGGACACCAATTAACCTAACCTGCATGACTTGGGGCTGTGGGAGGAAACCAGAGTACCCAGAGAAAACCCACCAAGCATGGGGAGAACATCACACAGACCCCGAGGCAGGAATCAAACCCAGACCCTGGAGATGCAAGGTGACAATACTAACTACTACGCCACCGTGCCACCTATATGAACATGTACAGTATTAGCTACAAAAGAATTCTGGGTAATTACCTAGTACTGTAATAAAATAGAATAGTAAAAGTGATGGATTAAAAAGCTCATTTCCTTGAACTTCCAGCCTCCTAACACACAGTATGACTGCAGATCAATCCCTGCTATCCATTTTCACCCAGATGAGGATGGGTTCCCTGATTGAGTCTGGTTCCTCTCGAGGTTTCTTCCTATTGCCATCTCAGGGAGTTTTTCCTTGCCGCTGTCGTCGTCATCCTCGGCTTGTTCATCAGGGACAGTCTTATCATTTTGATTCATACACATTCACATTTCATACGAACTTAAACAATTCGTTTGTGTTAAGCTGCTTTGCGACAATGAAAATTGTTAAAAGCGCTATAAAAATTAAATTTTATTGAATTTGTATATGACCTGTATTTACACTGTCTGGCTAAAAAAAACAAAGTTGTTCTTTTTGAAGGGTCAAATGATTCATCAAAGAAAACAGCTAAGATGATTTTAAATTACTGGAGCTGGGTCGAGAACCCTCTGACACATCTGTAAAACATGGCAGGATTGTGCTGAACCATCAACTTTGTGGAGGAAATGTGGTCAGAAGATTCATAATGGAGGTCACTTAAACACTTAGTGAAATTGCATAGAACAAGAACTTACAGTTTTGGGGCTAAACAGCTGTATTAAAATAATTTTTTTTTTAAAGCTGGCCTGGGTCAGTATTTCTTGTTTAAATCCCTGATGTAAAATATCCGCACACATACTACAGTATATACATTATTCTATTTGTTAGTATGCTTCAGGAAGCATTTTAAGAAAAAAAACTTTTTAAATCTTTTATTTAATTAAAAGTACAATTATTCGGGTATTCATCGTTTATTTATTTTGTTTAGTTGGTACAATATTTTTAAAAAAGTCATCGAGTTCATTCGCCGAGGGGCGTTCAAGTCAAACCAGGACTTGTGATGTGTGATGTAATTTCTAATAAAAGGAGGCATAAAAACCACTTGACATTTACAGACTTCAGGCGCAGTACAGTGATGAGACTCTTAGCCGCAGTAAAACGTTTGAATGGTACAAACGTCTCACAGAAGGCTGGACATCCTGACTTCACTCTAAATTCCACATATTCAGGCCATTAAAGGAATGCCTGGGAGGCCGGTGTTTCAGACGTGAAACAGACTCTGATCATGGCTCTTCTTTTTTTTTTATTTATTTTTTTATGTTAAGGACTAAGCAAACACACTCACTCACTCACTCGTTGTTTTTACCACTTTATCCTGTATACAGGGTCGGAGTTTGTGCCAGAAGACTTAGGACAGAAAGGGGAGGTACACCCTGGACAAGGTGCCAATCCATTGCAGGGTACACACACATACACACACCCTTTCACACACTACAGGCAGTTTACACCAGTCAACCTAATCTGCATGTCTTTAGACTATGGGAGGAAACCAAAGTATAATTTTGTACATAATCCACTATTTTATGCTTATGCTCTAATATAACACTTTTTATTGTTTGATATTTTATCCCCTTATGCTTATGTTTAAATTTTGTCTTGTGCATTAAAGTTTTTCTCACAGTATATTTAATTCTACTACGCGACCATACAGCACATACGAGCTAGCATATGTATGAAAAGTGATCTGTAAATAGTTTAGTATACAGTAGATTACTATTAATATACATATTCACAACTGTTTGTTCTGAGTGCTCATTTATTTTTTATTTCTTCTGTAGGAGTTAAATGTCTTAATGTCTTAAGATTTCTTTATATTTTGAGAAAGCAGAGTAAATAGCACGTTAGTTAATGAACAAATTGTTACTGTGCCTTTGCCTAAGGGTACGTAAATGACATCATTGCAAAGTGCATCTTGATAATTCATTGCTATAACCTCTACCAAACTATATGTTTTAACTAATTATTGCTATTTCACTTGATTGGTACAGTATGTGTCACAAATATGTTTTTCTTTTTATTTCTGATAAAACCAATGGCTTTTTTTTTTTCATACATATCGTATAATAATTTATGTTCCATGTAAAAGTCAGTCACGCCTATCCTACATATCTTGGATTCCCCGGAGTATGTTAGAACATATACATATTTTAAATGAATAGATTAGGAGCCGAGCCACTGAAGTCAATCCTGATTAGCTCATAAAGTTCAGGAAAGACAGAGGACGTTGTAGCCACAGAGGTGTCATTCTAAGGCTAAAGGTGTTTGTCTTTTTCTAAAATAGTCAGCATGCCAAGAAATTAGAGGTGGACAAAAAGCAGCATTAGTAGAATTACAATAAAATAAACAGCAGAGTGAGAGTTTTATAAAGCCAGCCAAAAGTTTGAGTGGTTGTGAGTGGTTGTGTTTGTTACCACGACGAATGTATGGGCCTATGCCAGTACTCCCCATGGGTTGAAAAACACATAATTGTGGTCTTAGAGGTTATTTGCACAGTACAACCCTTCATACCGATATTCCTGTATGCATTACAAAACAGGTCTCTGAGCTAATGGCGCATACGGATCGATTTTCCTCATAACGCATTTCATCAAACCACAAATGCAATTCCGTTTAACAGCGCAATTTTTCACCGTGACACCCAATATTCGTGACAAATAAGTTCCATTTAATGTGTTCATGGACGAGCCAAATTAAGATTGATAAAGAAACTCGACGTGTGTAGGGAGAGCAGTTAGAGAGAATGCAAACGAATGCTCGGTCAGGTCATAGGTAAGTTCGCCCTGAAAAAAAGTGCTAGTAAAAAGGGTGAAAGGCCATGACGACTGAACATCTCCTTTTATCACTTCCAGGCCATTATCAGGTTTAAAAACACCAAGCTTTGAAGTAAAGGAAACACATCTTTTGGCATGGAATCTGAAACATGCAAGGAAGCCGTTCTCCTTCGTCACATTCACTCTCTCTCAGGCTCAGCCAACACGGTCCAGATTGCAAAGACACAAAAGTTCACGGATTCACAGCTTGAAGGTGATGTTAATGCGCGTTATGGAGCACCCTGACTGAATACTCGCTCTGTTTGTCTTGTTCCATTTGAAAATATTTGCTCACATTGTCACCGGTACTGAGTTTATGGCTTCAGAGAATGCATGTGAAAGCACAACCTAAAGAGGAACGTCTGAAAAACATAACCACCTGGGTCAACGTGTCTGAACCTCTGAGTTCGTAACTCTTACTAATGAGACAGTTATGGCAGAGAGCGTTCCAACATGAGCTCAATATATTTGCATGCATATATAAGTTGTTCGCCTTGTATAACACCTCTAACTATTTCTTTAACACGTTTTTATTTCCAGTAATACCTTCATGGAGAGAACTCAACCTAGTATGATGTCCTCCTTCTGCTCATCTCAAACCAAATCATTGTGTTTCAATGATCTTTCGCTCTTCCTCCAAGATGCCATGTAAAGAAAGGCTCTAAATGTTTCTGCTCTTTCTAAGCACCTTCATACCATACTGTATGTTCTGCTGCTGCTGCCAAGAAAGTTCTCAACACATGCACGACAGCTTGATAGGCTTCTCCTGCCATGTTGGTTGGAACTTCTCGGCTACGCCACCCATTAGCCGTGACTGGCAGCTGAGGGTCATGAACACCAACTGGCTAACTCGTATATCCAGTGTACTCTCCATTAAACACACATGAGAATCCAAATGGCTAGAAGTGCTTAGTTCATGAGCCAGTCCTCCACTGCCACAGAGATGCATATGGCAATCATGAGTCAGGATAAATCACTGACCCTTTGTCATCCCCAGAGACATTACCATAATAAAATACCCTTCTGGGGATTGTGCCATCGAACAGCTATAAATCCCAAGCAGAACACACTGTTAGCAGTGGCTAAAATGGGCCATAATGACTTTCTCTCTGGTCGTTATACCTTCAGAGGAATTCTAGTCTGAGGCCAGCAGCTTTGTGAGAGACCTGGACAGACCATAATGTATGAAGTGTTAGCAGAATTGTGGTTTAAACGTTGTGCCTTAAACGCTGTGTGTTCGTATCTATTACTGACGCACAGAAAAGTCTCATTTAGCTCCATAGAACTACGTAAAGACATATGATTTGCTGTTCTGGGATATTCATACCATCCTGTGAAATCCACCACTGAAATGTTAAAAAACAGTATTAACACAGATTGAAAAATAAATCCGACATATAGTGAGTCAAAATTATCCGTCTACATGAAGAAACGGGAACCGGCAGCGGCACAGGAAATAAAATAATGCAGTTGGTTGTTTGTTTGTTTTTTGTGTGTGTTTTTTTTTTTGTTTACTATAAAGAAAGAAAGTAATACTTTTACATACTGATTTGCAGTAGATCTATTCGTTTGGCATATCCATAAATAGTCCTACTGTAACTCTCATCCTTATCCTAGTCCTAGACTTATTGTGGGCTTGCAGTTAGCACAGTCACCTCGCACATCCAGGGTTGGGGTTCGAAACCCTCCCCTGATTTGTGGATGTAGAGTTTTCATGTTGTCCTTGTGTTTGGTGTGTTTCCTCCGGGTAGTCCGGATTCCTCCCACAGTCCAAAGGTGGTTGTTCAAAGATTGGTGTTTCCAAACTGCCCATAGTACTTGTGCCCTGTAATGTACTGTATTGGCACAACATCCAGGGTGTTGATTGCCTTGTCCCTGGGTTAGACTCCAGACTCCTCACAATGAAGTAGCAGTATAGAGTAGATACACAAAAAGTGGTGCGATAAATTCTCTTACAATGTCTGATTTATTTATTTTTTTGGAGGGGGGGGGGGTCCTTTCCCGGGGTCACCACATTAGATCATTCAATCTGCAAGTTACTGCCACAGTTTTTACGCCAGGTTCCCTTCCTGCTGCAACCCACCTACTTTCTCGGGGTTTGTCACTGTCACTGGAATTGATACTGGGTATTGTAAATGGGCATATGGTTCAGGGCCTTGCTCAAGGGCCCACTGGTGGCAACCTGGTGGTGACAGGGCAGGACCCCTAAACCCCAACCTACTCCCCAATCAGCAGCCCAACTCCCCAACTTCAACAGTCTGAGCCACAAATGAGTTTCAGCCACCTATCACTCACACAAACTGAGTGTTTTTAAGGCCATATACAGTGCACCTTGAAAAATGAGAATATCATAAAAAAGATTGTTTTCTTTCAGAATTTAATTTAAATAGAGAAACTTATATTCTAGAGTCATGACACATGAATTTTTGCAATAATTTTTGTTTTAATTTCAATGATTACAGCTTACAAGTCTTGTTGTTAGGCTTTCGGTTGCTCCCGTCGAGGGGTCACCAGAGCGGACCATCCGATTAGGTCGGATGATGTTCTTGCTGCAACCCTCCCATTTTATCTGGGCCTGAGACCAGCACTGCATTTACTGGCTGGGGTTTAGGCTTTGAACCCTTGCTTAGTCAGGCGAAAACCAATGCACAGTGCTTACAGTTAATGAAAATCAAAACTCCAAAATAAAAAATAGAGTATTTTAGTAATCAAGTTTAGTACATGCATGGGGAAGGCTGTTGACCTGACAATTGTCCAGAAGCTGATTGATATCCCTCTATAGGGAGCATAAGCTGGTTGATTACAGATTGCTGTATCAAAGTAAATTCATGGGAAGTTGACTGGAAGGAAAAAGTGTTGTAGGAAAAGGTGCACAAGAGCAGGGAAAAATGACAGTTTTAAGAAGAAAAGTCAATTCAAGACTTCAGGAAAGCTTCACAAGTACTGGAGTGAGGCTGGAGTCAGTGCATCAAGAGCCACCATCGATGCATCAAGAGCAACTCACCTGACCCGAACTCTATAGATAATAGATGGGCTCTGTTCAAGAGGAAGATGAGAGACACCCAACCCAACAATACTGACAAGCTGAAGGTTGCAATCAAAGCAACCTGATCTTGAACAATGCCTCAGCAGTGCCACAGGCTGATCGCCTCCATGCCATGCTGCACTGATGCAGTAATTCATGGTAAAGCCCTGACTAGAATTTCTGTTTTGTAAACCCCATTGTTTTTGATCTTATGAAATATTCTAACATTTTGAGATACTGGGCGTTTGTTAATTTTTATGAGCTGTTAGCTGTAATCAACCTTTTTAAAAAAAAAAAAAAAAAGTAGGAATATTTCACTTTACATGTACTCAATTTAGAATATATGAGTTTCACTTTTTTAATTAAATTATGGGGAAAAACTTTATAATATTCCAAATTTTCAAGGTGCACTATATAACATTCAAATCACTAAATAAACAAATATGTTGTTTTAATCCGTTGTCATTTTAGCTTCAAAATAGTTTTAGAGAAAAAAAAAGAATGAAACTATCTACTATTAATAATCTTGATATACTATACCTAAACATGTTAAGACTTCATATCATTATTTTCATGAAGGTTTATTTGTCTGAGCGTATAATCTACCTTTGGTGTTGTGGCTGGGATTAGAGAATAGACTGGTGATGTGCACTGAATACTAGTGCAGGCCTTAAAGGAATTGTGTAAAAGGAGAGAGCTTTGGGTCATGGGAGACATGTAGCTGTGGCTTTGTGCTGGGGTCACGAGGCCTGACACGCTCTCACCCAGTTGGCAGCCGATTCTGCTTCATATTCTCAGCCTCAGCTCCAAGAGGCTTGATTGGCAGGGCTGTGAATAGCCATTTGTAATTGACTTCTGTGTATTTCTTATTCAGCTTTTAGCTCAATCTAAATGAGATGTCGGTCCAAAAAGCCACATTCCAGTCTGTAGCGCTGATTTAACTCTTTATCATTGTAATGAGCAAGTACCATGCCAGCTAATCCTTCAAAAATTACAGAGCAAATTTTGGTAGCATTCTTTATGGATTTATATATTATAAGACAACATGAAAACTGGGTGCTTTCTTAAAATCATGTTAGCTCACGTCATTCGTCTGATTGTGTATGATTAATTTATATTAACCATATGAAAAAGAAAAGTATGTACTTTACCAATTATCTCCCAATAAAAATTACATATTTTTAAAGAACCTTTTTTCTTTCTTTTTTTTTTTTTTTTTTTTTTTTTTACATAAATCCAACCTGCATTCTGTCCCCGTTTTTTTTTTCCCCACTAGTTTTTTTTTTCTTCTTATAAATAAAAGTCATTAATAAGTGCCTTTACCTTCTCCGTAGGATTGGCTTAAATGTGACATAGCAGAGGCAAAAAATGAAAAAGAAGTAAAGCTCTTAAATACTTTGCGTAGATGGCAGTAAGCAAAGGTTAAAAATGTTCACATGACCTGAAATAAAAAGACAATTGCTTTTTTTCTTCCTTTTTACTCTTGCTGTAAGCACATATTAACAGGCTGTATCATTAAGTGTAACTTCTGTATATGTACAGTAATACACAAACATTTCTTATTGTGTCAGAGCTGATGTCACATGCAGAGGTCATTCGCCCCTTCAGTCCAGCAGTTGTTCTTGGTCGACTCTGATAAACTCCTGACTTCTGATGATCCCAAAGAAAAAAAGTCAAGAAGTGTTCCGTCTGTTTTTATTTGATCTTCTGATAAGTTTTAAAATCATTTTGGGCCTGAAATAAATCTAAAAATATAAAATTTTATAAAAGAAAAAATGACTGTGTATCCAGACTTGTGGGACGCCTTGTACAGTATATACGTAGTATAAAATTAGTATTTTCTCAGACCAATGAAAAATTTTTTCCCAGCCTCCACACACACATTAAACAGCACCACAAGCACCAGCAAGATGGAATAATCTTTAGAAAAGGAAAAAAAAAAAAAGTATGTGGCAGTTTGTTGACAGAAATTTTTGGCTCACACTGACAAACTGACATTCGATCCTGTGAAACCAGCGGAAGTCTCTGGTTTCACAGGAAACACATCTTTCTCATCAAAAACCAGAGAAGCAGAGATGTTGTAAAGACAGACTGTAGAAAGAGGCTAGCAACTAGATCAGGCTCAATGTTTGTTTTGAGACACCTACTTTTCACAAGCCAATCAAACTCTGATGGATGCAACCAAAGTCCCGCCCATACAAACATACCGTATGTCACTTTTTGGAAGAAAAATGTGTTTAAAATGTGTAAATCTATTAAAAGCAGAAATTCATACTTAACAGTTTAAACTATTTTAATGGAAGCAGGAATACTTGAACAGTTTGACAGCAAAATGAGATAACTCCTTTTTACTTTTGCAGCTTAAAAAAAAAGGTTTTGTTTTTTTTAAATAAAGCAAAGTAGTATTTTTGTGCATGTTTTCCTTGAGCCATGATGATGTTAAGAAAAGCACAAATACAAAAATATTATGTTAAAATTGTTTTGATTATATCAGTGTGAACGTTGTGTGATTTTGAAAAACACCACAACTCCACCTCGAGCAGTTTTGTAACAATGGAAAACTCAGCTTGCAGTTGTGTCTGTGGTCATTTAAGTATACAGTTTAGTATTAATAATATATTGGTCGTGTTTTTATATATGATAAAGCAAACTTGTACTTTGGTTCTGTTTTTGTAGAGAGTCACTGGCAGCGAATTGGAACAATGAGGAATGTTAAGTTTGGCTGCATAATAACAATAATGATTGAAAAGAAGAAACAAAAACAATACAAAAACTTCAGTTTAAAGCATCATCAGCCTCCTCTAACAGTTTTAGTTTTACATTTGGAGTTGATAACAGCATCTTATTATAGTAAGGATATTTGCCATATAAGGTCCATTCATGCATTTTCCAATTGCATCTATATGTATAAGGTCCCATAAAATACTATTATAATACAGTTTAAAAAATCCCAATGGAGGAAGGAACAGAAGCAGGAATAGCAAATGCCATAACTTCCCACACACAGGCCTCCATTGCATGTATAATGAGTATAATGAGGGTTGTAGCATTACCATAATTTACATCATAGCTTCCAAATGCAGCAAAACCAGTTAGGGGAGGAGCAAGAGGGTACCTTTAGTTCATTAATGCTGTAATAACTGCAGTGGCAATAACAGAGTAAAACTTCCTCTTTCTTAGCTTCAACATTCTCCAAAAATCCATTGAGTGCATTAGGATCACTCACTGAAGCTGCTATTCAGCGAAGTTGCTATTTCCACCACACCGATCATGTGACAGATGGAAGTGATGTGGTTTGCTTTTCAGGAAGCTTCCGCTTTTGCACTGAAATGCAGTTGTCATGTTCTGCATCTAAAAGAAGGATATGTAGCAGTTTTCAAATTATAAATTATGTTATAGATAACCGTGAGCGCCAAGAAAAAAATAATTTGGCAAGTCCAAAACAAAAAAAAAAGGCATTTATCGCATTCTGCTGTCAACCTGTTGCCTTGAATTCTTGAATGATATTGAGAATTTATTAAAGGAACATCTGCCGGCCTTCCAAACTCTGTATAACAATGTACTGTATAAGATTAAGAAAAATCATAAGAATAAGATGAAAGATGTTTTGTGATCATATGAAAACTGTACTAAATGAGTATAGAGTTATAGGGGAAGAACATCTGGAAGACATGGAGCCCTGGAACTGTCACTAGGGACGGGTACTATTTTTGGAGTCACATGGGAAACACAGCAGTAAGTTTAAAGTCATGGACATATGATTTCAAATGTTATATACTGTAGATTATTTTAAACACACGATAAGTTAATAGGGTGTTAGTTTAAGCCCATGACTCTGTAAGAATAGCACAAACCTGCTCTGATGTACGGTAACGGTGCTTTACTGAATGATAAGATAAATCAAAAATAGATAGACTGCATTTAGATAGAGCTGAGGGCTCAGTTTATCCACAACGCTCATGTAAAGCCAATGTGCCAACTCATCGCAGATGCCAACCACCCATTAAAGATTAATTGTGTTGTGGAATAAACTCTTGATTAACTGTAGGTGTCTTGGGAATTGAAATTTGATTACTTTTGCCATTTGGCGCTCTCTATTTTAGGCCTCAGATAGCTGCTTGTAATTTTTCTTCGCAGGTTTTTCCTTCTAAAGCGCTAAAGCTTTATTAACACCTGACGCACTGACCTGAACAGCAGTTGATTCTTCCAAAAATTATTTTTCTGCAAACTATAAATACTCAGCAAAAAAAGAAACGTCCTCTGACTTTCAACTGTTTTTACTTTCAGTAAACTTAATGTGTAAATATTTGT
>JAOVVA010000030.1:15264465-15279510 GCA_028565275.1 Leiocassis micropogon | reverse complement strand
TTTGAAGTTTATGCAGGGCTACAGCAAGGCTTACTGTACGAAGCTATCTAATGTATTCTTATGGTTGAGAGTAAAGAATCACTAAGCAATTGGGATAGAAACTGGGCAAAATGTATTGGAGTCTTGAAATTTATATACATGATAAATTGACCATCATTTCAGCCATAACAGTTGCTTTGTGGTTTGCACTGTTGCTTTGCACCTCCAGGGTTGGAAGTTCCCCCAAAAATGTTCCCATAATATATCATTTTTAACCCTGTGCTTGGTGGGGTTTCTCTGGGTACTTTCACAGTCCAAAGACTTGCCCTGTAGACCGGCATTTCCAAATTGCCCTTAGTGCATAACTGGGTGTGTGCTTGTGGCATGTGAAGGGTTGGTACCCCGTCTAGACCCTCCAGGAATTCTACACAGGATAGGCGGTATAGGTAATGGATGGATTTATTATTATTTTATTATATTTAGGGTTTTGAATCATTAATCATTAATAATTGAATCAAAGTTTTCTCAGTTCGTCGGAGCCATGATCGAACTGCCTGCTACACGTCTGAAATGCCGGCCTCCCAGGAACTCCATTAATATCCTAAACATGTGGAAATGGCTTGGAGCGAGATGAGGACTATAAAGGGGTTGTGGCAATAACTCCCAGTCAAGTTCCTTTAATGTGCAAGTGGTGCTGGTGAATGATTGTGTGTACAGTTCACACGGACAGATCGATCTATCTAAGCGGGAACGACCGCAGTGGGCTCCGAGCTACCTCGGCCGGGATCGACATTCGTGGACGTACAGCCTTCTTTAAAATGTTTGCACCATTCAAATGTTTTACTGCGGCTAAGAGTCTCATCACTGTACTTGAAGTCTTCTGTAAATGTTAAATATTCATAAGAAGTCTCAATTTGACTTAATTGCAAAACACTGATTTATTTACATTTTTAGTAACGCTTAAAACTTGCACATTTCTACATATATTGTCCCGCATATCCTTGACATATTACATGACCGTTAAATATTAGATAAACTGCTCATGACAACATTTCCAATATGGCATGTTGAGAAACTGGTAACATCAGTCCTATGGCTTTTAGAATTTTCATTATTATCACACGAACCCATAATCCCATCCTATATAACACGTACCCGAAATGCTTGATTAAAAAAATCAACAGCAGACTGGAAAACTGTTCCAAATGAATGTAATTGTGACGCAAAATCAGAGTATTGAGCCAAACCCTGCCGCAATCATTAGCGTTCATGTGTCAGCTGGACCCCCCTCCTCCTCGTCAGGTGATTAGGATTGGAGCACTCGCAAGCGCGCCGACCAATCCGAGCACAGCGCTGATTACCAGATGATTGAAGAGGCTCAGGGCCTGCGGCGAACGCAACGTGTTCTGTTTTGGCAACGTTAAAAAGGAAAAGGAAGCAACCCAGAGAAGAAAAAAAAACACACCGAGGCTACTTAAAGCCTCGTCTGCAGTTACACTCAGCCATTGAAAAGGCAATAGATATGCTTATTAAAAGTGAAAAAGGAGCCAGTATCGTTAGTCGGGCCTGACAGGCAGAAATTAGCAGCTACGTGCCCACCCACAAATGTGGAAAGAAAGTGCAGAAAAAAACATTCACCTGCCATCACACTCCTGAGGTTCCCCAGCAACAGCGGGAAAAACACCACACACACACACACACACACACACACACACACACACGTCATTTAGTCTGAGACTGCTGATTAATTTTCAACCCAGCTGCCAGCCGAGTTGTTTTAGGCTAGAAACGTTGGACGTTTTCATTACCAGTCACAGTTCACAGAAGCTTTCAGCTACACCTGGAGGAAATGTTTTGTTCGGAAGTAGGTCAGAAACATTTTCTTAACTCATGACAAATACAGAGGTTTGAAGATGAATCGCTCGCTCTGAATGACTGTCTAAGCATTGGGCCTTGCTTTGACATACCTCAAATGCGCACACACACACACACACACACACACACTCCACCAGCTTTGAAGTTTGCCATGAATTTTAAATCAGTTAGTCACGGGTTCCTGGCCTATTTACTTCTGCATTGATTTCATGAAATCCCTATTATGGAGGTCTCGGCTGCCAAGTGAAATCAATGAAAGCCTTGATTCAGTTATTTAGTCAGTGAAAAAAAAAAAAACGAAAAATGATTTTTAATTGTTTTGGAACAGAACACAAGCTCGTTAAATCGCCGTTTCTGTCTTTGTCTTGTGATCCTGCTACTTAACATGATATCCAACTCTGCGATGACTCCGCTGTCACACCACGTAACACCACAGCTCGCAGGCTTTTTATTAAATGCGTCATTTTATGCACAATGTGCCACACAGAGCTGTCTGCCAAGAGCTAAAGGAAGTAGCAACGTGATAGCACCACTGAACTTTCCATATAAGCAAAAAAAACAAAACAAAAACAGAAACTTGGCGCCATGTGTACAATAGTAACAGCAAAGAGGTATGAAAAATAAAGCAGTAAATCAATAAACTCCATCCATCTATTCATCATTCATTATTTTTTATTATTTTTGTAAATAGCCTTTTTTTATTGTGAAAAAAAAAGCAATCTTAAGTCTTACACGCATTCCTTCTTGCTAAGAAAATTATGAGACAATAAAGCACTCACAGACGTCTATAGGCAGCGGGATGATGGGAGATATATACTGTATACTGTATATGAAATTTATAACGAGGGACGTGACTGCAGCCAATTAGGCCACTTTGCTAGAATAAAGCATAACTCTTTCTGAAGGGATCCCATTATTTCTTTCACCCACCCCTATTTCTTCTCAACAAGAGTATAATTAAGCAACAGATCTGCCGCCGCCACGCGCACAGATTTATCAAGTGTCAAACGAAACGTTTCCTGGGAGTTCAGGGACTACAGCCCGGCATTCGTCTTCTCCAGAATTATGCAAATCTTCTGCTATCAAGACTAAAGACTAACATTACTTATTTAAAAACGGTTCCCTTTGACGGAAAAGGGCATTAATCTTTTCTAGACAAGTATTCACCGGTGTAAATGTTACCAACATGCATCGATCAGGTTTCGACCAGTAAAACTTTACAGTCCATGTGAGCATGAACATGACCTTATCAGAAACAACAAAAAAAAAGAAAAACCTAATTTATTCATTTGTTCAGTTGTCCTTATTAACAGTTTTATCATCATCGTCAGGATCACGGAGGATCTGAGGCATATGCAAAGAAAGCAGGACACACACTTTGATGCGATGGATAGCATACAAACACTGACGAACCCAACTGACGTGACTACTCGCTTTGGAAACCATTCAATTACGTCTGCCTACAGTACACATATTAAATACATAAACGAATCATCTGCGTCGTACCTCAAAGCTGGAGCACAAGAACAGGAAATTTACATTTCTGATTCTGCCTGGAATGAATAAATATTTTGTTAGGATTACATTTTTATGTCTCGCGTTTTTGACAAATGACACCAATAACATTCCTCTCCCAGCGTGCTTCCAAGCAGCAGTAGCGGGTGTGTTGTGCCTTAGCAGAGGATAATTTTGAGATACTTTATACAATTTAGGCAACTTGTAACTGCATACTCTGAGTGAACTGGGTCAACTTAATTCATATTCACAGACAGCT
The DNA here is from genome assembly GCA_028565275.1 of Leiocassis micropogon. Classification (NCBI taxonomy): domain Eukaryota; kingdom Metazoa; phylum Chordata; class Actinopteri; order Siluriformes; family Bagridae; genus Leiocassis; species Leiocassis micropogon. The sequence continues at coordinate 15,275,882 of JAOVVA010000030.1, read as the reverse complement.
GGAGAAGCTCGAGTACCTTTTTGCTCCTGAGAGGTTTTTACTTTGACTTTGAACAACAAAAGTACAAAATGCACTTTAACCAGTCTAAGCACAGACCTGCATTACATTCAATTATTTTTCCTTGATTTTTAATCTTGATTAAATTTTGCAAATCAAACTAGCTTCTTAAATTATGCTGGAAAACAAACTAATAACATGCTGGAATGTAATGAAGCCGTTAACAATTTACAATAATACGCTTGAACATTTTGACAGCAAAATTAAAAACAAGAAAATCTTTTATTTATTCTGGTAAATAATTTTCTGCTGTCATCAACTACAGAGGTGAACCTGAGACTTATTGTCCATAATATTTTTAATGAGCTTTTTAATTCAAAAGGTTGCGTGTGCAACAAAACAACAGTTTCCCCTTGTTTTCATTTGCTGCCATGACTCACTATAAAAACACAAAATATGACTTTTGCTAAAATTTTATTAAAACTCAACCAACGTACTGCTAATAGTAATCTGCATACTTAAATGACTATAAATAAAGTTACAAGGTGATTTATGCTTTATGATGAAACTGGTGGAGTTATAGCGTTTTGCAAAGTTACACAAAATTCACAAAAAAATTTTGACATTATTATGACATATGTGCCCTGTGAGTTTTAATCATGCCGACACTGAATGTATGCTTTGCTATGATTTTGGAGTAGGTTTTTATATATCATCCTTTACAGAGATAAAGATGCATTAAGTTACATCTTAAAAACATGTATTTTTTTAACTCCTTGAGCTTGCCTCCATTGACTGCCATGTACACAATGCTAAGACAGTGAATCAGAGGTGACTAGTAGAGTTCAACCAGAGTTAGTATTAACAAAAATGCATTGGCCATTCAGCTCCCGTGTAGTCCGTACATAACTATTACCATTATTAACTATAAACTTTTAAGAGTTTTAAGATTTAAGAGTCATAAGCCATAAGTCATAAAGTCATTTAGGGTTATACAGTATAAAGCCTTATCTGGCTCTCCAAGTGATAAAGTTTATGTAAAACCATCAATATAACAATCTACAGCATACAGATTGCATTTATATACCGAGTTCATTGTTGGTCATTTCATACATTTCGCTTTCTTGGAAAAGCACTTCCATTGTTTATTATTTTAACTTTTCCTGAAACACAGCATGTTTTTGCGCCAAAACGATTGATATGTGGATGAGTGAAGGGACATGGGGGCGTTTCTAAAAAGTAAATGAGGGGAAGTTTATAAACAAACACTCCAGGCATTTTTTTTTTTAAATCAGTCACTTAATACTGTATATTTATGTTGAGGCCAAAACCATTTTTAATTAAGTTTTTACAGTTTTCAGATTGTTTATATAAGAAAGACATTTTTAAAACTTGACTCTTATATCTTAAAGGACATGCATATAATTTGGAAGTTGTATTGCCAAAAGTTTGCGGACACCTATCAATCATAATCATAAGAACTTAAATATCCCAGGTCAAGTTAAGGCCCCCTCCGCCGTTATAATAATCTCAATTCTTCTGGGAGGTGGCACAGTGGCTTAGAGGTTAGCTTTGTCATTTTACACTTTCAGGGTCGGGGTTCAATTCCTGCCTAGGGGTGTGTGTGTGCATGGAGTTTGTATGTGCTCCTGTGCTTGGTGGGTTTCCTGGGTACTCCAGTTTCCTCCCACAGTTCAAAGACATGCAGATTAGGCTTACTGGAGTTCCCAAACTGCTTGTAGTGTGTCAATGTTGACCAGAGTTCCTACCATAGTCATAAAAATGGGAATAAATCCAATGATCTCCATTGGCCTCCCTGGTCCCTAGTTGGACTACAGAGGTTCTTGGATAGATAGAAAGAATTCTTCTGTGAAGGCTTTATGCTATATTTTGAAACAGGACACTTGGGATTCTGTTGTGGATTTGTGCTCATTGAGCCACTAGAGCATTGGTGAAGTCAGGTATTGACAAAAGCTGTTCAGTGGGATTAAGGTCATGGTTTTGTGCATGGCACTCAAGTTTTTCCACTCAAACCATGTCTTTATGGAGCTTAAAATCTTAAATCTAAAGTAATAAAAAAAATCCTAGACAGATGTGTGGTTTCAACATTGTGCCAATAGTTTGAGGACGGCCCACATCTGGGTGTGATGGTCATCGATTCCATACTTATCTAAATATGATCAATCATTCAACTTACTTTCTGGATGAAGCCAAAGCAGGAACAAAATTTCTCTTTTCTTGGCATTGCCTTAACATTTAATGGTGCTGCTATCATAACTGACATTATTATTATTATTATTATTATTATTATTATTATTGATAACATTCACAAAAGTCTACTTTGCGAAAAGGCAAATATGGAGAATTAAGAGGCCCTGCAGACCATCATCATTTACAACTGATAGTTTTATGAGATTATTTTATGAGTTGTAAAACCAGACTACAAAGCTGCCATTGTTCATTAGGGGGAAAAAATCTGCCATGTTCCACAACACTCTTTTTGTTTCACAACCTTGTTCTGTTGATTTACACCACAATTATTATTTTTTTATTTGGGAGGACTGGTCTGCTTTGCAAGCATCTGTAGATCGCCAACAACCATCTGTCTATGGAGCAAGTCAATCTGACTGTCAACTAATTCTACAAAGTATGCATCATCTACACACATGTACAGTAGGTGCAGTGTGTAGGTACATACATACACATTTTACACTATATACATAATATAACTATGCAAGTGTTTTACAAGACGAGCAAATTTTTAAAATACATTTTAACTTAATAAATGAGCGAGGTCTTGATATACAAGTAGTACGCATTCACTTTGTCTGCCGAGAGTCACGTGATGACAACTGAACCAATGGTTCGTCAACATCTGTCCGTGCATGTACTATTTATTATAACACTGTGACCACATGTGTGCGCACATAAAGCATTTTGTCTCCAAGTGTAGTGTCTGTTCTTTAGTACCTGTACTTCAACAACTAACGTGAAGAAAATGGTTAAAAAGGGTGTAACAGAAGAACCTGTTTAATGACAATGCAGCGGCACATTTCCACAAAATCCTCAAAAGGAGGCGTCATTGGAGAGGTTCATTGGTAAAGAAGTTTTCCGACAGAGCAGCGATTCTGTTAGTGTGCGAGTTTCCATTATTCCTTCTGGGAAAATTCACTTTGATATACAAGTGTGACAAGTGATTCCGGAATGAATTATGCTCGCGATCCAAGGTTTAACTTCAAGGTTCCGGAATGAATTATGCAAGGTTTAACTTGTGCATGTGTGTGTGTGTGTATATATATATATATCAACTTTTCACTTTATTTGGATGCTTTTATGGCATATTGTTGAAAGGTCATTAAGCGTGATTTGATATGTCGTGAGCATGCCTGCATCAAATTATCCAAATATAGTGTCACTGATCCACCAAATTAAAATGTTTCAGGTCGGTCCATTTCTTTTGTATTCACTGCATTAAACAAGCTCACTTTGCTGTTGACTGGATGCCAGATATACACCCTGATATACGTATGTACTGTACACACACACGCCCTCCCTCTGATTTAGTGTATAGACATGCAGACATGCCTTGTTTGTGCAAACACGAGTTGGAACAGAGGAATATGTTTAAGCTTTGCAAACTACAGCAAAAGGGTGGAAAGACAAGCAACCCTTTTCTGTTTTTCTTTATTTAAGAACCAGCCTTATGGAGAATATTTGACCTCAGTGACTGGGGCCTCACCAAAAGCTACCGCCAGTGTTCCCGTCTTTGAGTCATACCTACCATGTTCGTTGCTTTGGAAAATAAAATACCCTCAATTACTGTAACACCTTTCAGCAATATGAAAAATATGATGTGATGTTTTGGTCATATGTCCCAACCTTGCTGTAAAAACTTACATGAGCTCCAGCCTTCCTGTCTAGCTCTTATTCTCACTATTATTCTTACAGCTGGCTCAGGTCAAGTGGCTGAACTTCATTCTTGTGTGTATCAGTGTTTCAGCTCCTTTGAGAGCTTGGTGTTTGAATTCTATTTTCTCTCACTTGTAGGTCATTAAGGACAAATGTGCCTGCCAATTTCTTTTCACTCCTGTAAAAAAAAAAAAAAAAAAAGATGCTGGGTTTAGTTCATTGCCAGATACTACACAGACTGTGTGTACAGGTTTTAATCCCAGACAGGAAACAACCGTCAGCATACCACAAAGCACCTGCGATAATAACTCTCTGCTTATAATGCACACATCTCTCATCCGCAGGTTTTTAATAAAGAAGCACGATTATATATAAATATAAAGCACAAGGAGTATTGCTTCGAAAGAGACATTTAAAAGCAAATTCCAAATGGCAAATGGTCAAAAGATTAAAAAAAAAAAATCTTTTCTTTCTCATGTTATATCAAATATAGCATCAGGTTGCTGTGCATAGAGTCCCTGATTAGCCTCTGACACGATTACAGCATCCAGGTCAACCCTGATAGGCCTTATTAACACAACATGATGCTTTACCACCTTGATTTCCACTATAAACTAACATTGTAAAAAAAAAAACGGCAATGGGATCATTAAAAGGACTTCATGGCAGGTTAGTCTGGTTAGTTTCCAGATTTAAAAAGAGACAACCTTAATTTAATCCCACCACACCCGAAATGCCCTAATCGTATGACTGAACTTCCACATAATCGGTACGACATGATGGAAACCCGCCTGCTTCTCTTGGCAAACCTTCTGAAAGACAATGTCACTACAAATGAACGTTACAGAGGCACATAAAACAGTGCTGACAGCCTCTGCCTATAAACCATGTGCTTCGCTAAATTCCACCACACCTATATTCTGGTATTGTTCAGCGTGAGCAATACAAGTATGCACTGAAGTGAAGTATTAAAATGTGTGTCAGGGAAAAAAAAGGTTAAAGGGTGTGGAGACATTGGTTTGATGAATGTCGCTTAAGAAAATGTTCAGCATGCAGTGGAAAATACAGTATAAATGCAGATATACATTAGAGAGCTGACGTTCATGTCTGAAAATAACAAGTAACTGGTGTTGCTTCTTGCTTAGTTATCGAATTCCATATATTTTATATTTTATTCATAGTCTGAAACAGTATTGTTCTAGAATGTATCCACACTTGTATTTGTAATTAGCAGTTTATGTTGACTTTGGAGAAATCCATTGTTATCAGTCAAAGACATGGCGTCGATGCTAAAAAAGTGTCTCACCTACAGTAGGTGAAAAAGTGAAACTTTTCAATTTGTATCATGTAACATGTGTGCATACAGATTTATATTTTTAACAGAGAAACACATTTGCTAAAGACAATTTCACGCCCTTTTATGTTTTAGTGTCTGTAACTTTTTTAAATTCAAATCTTTCATTGATCTCTAATTGTCATTTAGATTTAGATTTCACATGAAAAGACAAAACCTGAAAAAGTGTATTATTCAAAAATGCAAAATTGTTAAGATATTGCAACATGAATCTGACATGGTTACGGACACTACAGATTTTTTTTTGCATTTTAAGCTTTTTCCAAATTTAAGCAACAATTTTTACAGGTCATGTGCTTCTAGAAGCTTAAACACATTTTAGTATCAATACTAAATCAATATCAATATAAATGATTTTAAATTATTATTGTTATTATTGTTTGAATAAATTATGGTTAGTATTGTTTGAAGCGAGACAGTACAACATTGAAAAATTGCCACACATTTTTTGTGCACATATACAGTAAAATCATCTCTCCAAAACGGCTGAAGTTAGCAACTTGACATTTTTAGAGAAGCAAGATTGATCACTTCCATGTTGCATAAACTTCAGAAAAAGCTTCTTAGTCACACACATTTTCTTTATTATATGTATAACAAAAGAATAAATCACCAATACTGTTTTTTTGGCCATCTATTACTGTAGTTGTGTTGATCTTTTTAAATTTCCCGTTTGTCTGATTTATTATAAATAGCTGCAAGTGTATATATATATATATAAATTACTATTCATACAGAATAAATACTATGCATCTCCCAGTCTAGTTCAGTACACACACATGGGGAAGACTGCTGACTTGACGGTTGTCCAGAACACAATCACCGACACCCTCCACAAAGAGAGTAAGCCACAGAAGGTGCTGTATTGAAGCATATTCATGGAAAGTTGACTGAAAGTGAAAAGTATGGTACTGTAGGAAAAGGTGCACAAGAAACAAGGATGACCACAGACTTTAGATTATTGCTAAGCAAAGCATATTTAATATCTTGGGAAAACTAAACAAGGAGTGGAATGATCCTTCCAGAGGCTTCAGTGCATCAACCACATGCAGAAGTCTTCAGTAAATCAGCCACGACTGTTGCATTCCTGTTATCAAGCCACTCCTGAACCAGAAACAACTCTTCTCAGATAAAAGTACATTTTCCATTTTGTTTGGAGAATCAAGGCTCGGTATTTAAGTTGTTTGAAGTCTAGTGTGAAGTTTCCACAGTTGGTGGTGATTTGGGATGCCATGTCATCTGCTGGTGTCCAAAATCAACACAGCCATCTACCAGGAGATGTAAGAGCACTGCATACTTCCACCTGCTGACAAGCTTTATGGAGATGGTGATTTCCTTTTCCAGCACCTCGCCAAAGTGTCAAAACTACCACTAACTGGTTTGCTGACCAGGATATTACTGATATTACTGTACTTCATCGGGTCTGCCTGACCCGATTCTCTATCGAGTTTTGTCAAGAAGAAAATGAACATGCGGCCCAACAATAAAGATAGCTTACAGCTTATGAATGTCAAAAATCTAGTATCACCAAATATTATATTTCATTTTAAGTTTGAGTAAATTATTATTATTCATACAGTATAAGTACAGTGCATAAACACGCACACACCTCACAGCTCCAGGTTCCCTGGATTGATCCTGCGCTCAGGAAACTGAGAATTCTGGTTTCCACCCACTACCCCAAAAACATGCCAGTTGTCAGTTCTCTTGGCTAAATTGTTTAAATGTGAATATGCATGTCACATTAAATTGCACTGATGCACAAGCACAATGAAAGCGAGACAATGACTCTAGAGCAAAATCATGAATAAACACAAACCAGGTGCATGTGCTTATATGGATGTGATGAGTTGTGGTTGATGAGTAGTGTAGTCGGGCGATCACTATGACTTACTATGAATCTTATAGTAGGGTCCCAGTGCGCTTGATTTTAATTAAATGTTCAGTTATATTTCATTAGGATTAGAGAGCAACCAGATAATACATTTCACAAAGAGTTAGCCTTCCTTATTGTACTATTATACTGCAATATTGATCAAAATGAACCTAAATCTAAGCAGTTCCAGATTTTTAAAAATATTTTGACTGGAAGGAGGGCGGCATAGTGACGTAGTGCTTACAGTAGCTCTGTGGCCTAATCCTTCAGGGTCAATGGTTGGATTCCCATCTTATGTGAATATATGTAGAATGCAGTGGGTACACAAGCCATTACAATTAACATAATTAAAGGTCCAAAGGCAAACGGTACTAAGTTCTTGTTTGAATGATGATCGTGGAGAGTTTAATGCGTGTTTAATGAGGACAAAACTAGTTCATACGAAGTAAGAATCTACAATATCCACCTGAGATTATCCACTGGTAAAAAGTTTTTGGGAAGTGTGAACTTTTAAGGTATCCGTTAGCGATGTGAACGCATTATGAATACATTATACAAATCTGTGTGCATGGAGTTTGTATGTTTGACCCGTGCTTGGTGGGTTTCCTCCAGGTACTCCGGTTTCCTCCCATAGTGCAGAAACATACAGATTAGGCTAATTGACGTTTTCAAATTGCCCATAGGGTGTAAATATAATATGAAATTATTTATTTGGATAATTCATAAATAAGTAAACCAATGAATGAATAATTATCTTGCCAGTCATTTATTCATATATATATATATATAATTAGATATCTAGATAATATATAATTTATCCTACATACTGTATATATAAACTAATTAATGAATGGATCTAATTGTTTAATATTCATATAATATATAACTACTAATTATGTGGCAAAAGCCCAATGCATAAAGTAATGCAGATACAAATCAAGACCTTTAGGAAATGTTCACATACAGCATTAAGGCTGGGAAAATGACTTTAACCTTGGCAGTGTTGTAGGTGCCATTATAACAGAAACTGCTGATCTCCTGTTCACACACACAACAATCTCAAGAGTTTATACTGAAATAGTGAAAAAAACCTAATATATATATATGAACTAAAATGACTGCAGCTTTTTTAGATCTTGGTAATTGTTGGCAGAGATTTAAAAGCGTGGCCTCAATATTCTGCAGTGTTGAGAGGATGATGAAAGAGTGAGACTAGGAGACAGACATGGGAGAGACTATAGGAGATGGGACAGATAGACTAAACGTGAGGAGAATGGGAGTTTTAAAAATAAAACTATAATCACATGGGACAGGAGGAATTCGGATGAAGTAAAGGACTTGTCAGAGGTTTCCTGTCATAATTCCTCATCTGTAGTTTAACTTTAGTGTTTTTTTTTTTCACTCCACAGCCGAGTTTGTGTTCAGTTCAGCTGAAGCAACTCGAATGACGCAGGGTCACGAGAGACTCGGTCTCCATAGCATAAGGTGAAATAACAGAGGTTTGTGCCTTCTGATGTAAGTGGAAATATTTCTTTCTGCTCTGAATGCAGGGAGCAATGAGAGCTGTTTGAACAGCTGTGTCTCCTCTTTCGCTTTTAAAGCACACTGACTTCTTTATCCTCAGCCATTCTTAACACATTTCCTGTCTTTCCTTTACTATCTGGATTTCAACACATTCTTAAAAGAAGTCTTTTTTTTTTTTTTTTTTTTTTTTTTTACCGTAACCACATTCAATCCAAACTGCATTCTTAATCTGAGTGGCATCACTGGAGCAAATTGCTACTGCAAGGCATCTGAGCTTCGCAGTGGAAACATTCAGATTAATTCTATTTTTTTTTTTATGTGAACAGTGCTTTTAACAGTAGATACGGTCACTGGGAAGCTTTACAGAATTCCAGGAGGAGATTTAGCTCCCCAGTGAGCAAACCAGAGTAAAACAGTGGCAAAGAGAAACACTTTGAGATGACACACGGAAGAAACCTTGAGAGAAACCAGACTCAAAATGGAAGCTGTCATCTTCTGGGTATATATACACACACACAAAGTCAGGCAAAAACTGCACACTTAAACGGTTGTTATTTACGCCCTTTTTCAAACCTCAAATTGAATTATGGCAGCAATGTGTAATATTAAGTTTCCTCTAAAGATGTCAGTAGTCACCATCGTTGATGCTATCATGTGATCATCAGAAGAGAGGCGTTTATTTTTCACGTCTAGGTGTGTATACATTTTTTTTTTTGGCTGACTTTTTGTTTTTGATCTTTTAATCTGGTTCACGTGACTGCGACACATGAGATATATCCATCGTTTCTGTGGCAGTCACTTAAGGGGTCGGGATGCCAGCTTGACACCCGATTGCACACTACCCCGAAACCGGGCTAATTTGGGAACGCGAATTAAACTAATCTGTATGTCTTTAGACTGTGGGACGAAACCAGAGTACCTGGAGGAAACCCACCAAGCAACGGGTGAGAACATGCAAACCCTACCAACACAGACCCCAAGTCGGGCATGGAACCCCGACCCTGGAGATACAAGGAGATGTTGATGTGCTGACCACTAAGCCACTGTGCCGCCTATAACCAGACATTTTGCTACTGCAAACTAGCTGGTCAACAACATAATGTTAGTAATTGGAACTAACATTTAGTACAGTACGGTTGCTGTAGAATTCAGTGGGTACACAAGCCATTACAATTAACATTATTAAAAGTCTAAAGGCAAACGGTACTAAGTTCTTGTTTAAATGATGATCGTGGAGAGTTTAATGCGTGTTTAATGAGGACAAAACTAGTTCATATGAAGTAAAAATCTACAATATCCACCTGAGATTATCCACTGGTAAAAAGTTTTTGGGAAGTGTGAACTTTTAAGGTATCCGTTAGAGATGTGAACGCATTATGAGTACATTATACAAATTATACATTTTTAAACTGTTAGAAACAGATACAGAAATTAATGCATTCAAGATAAAACGTGGTACTTATATATATTTTTTATTGTTTTGTTAGTTGGCTGAATTTTTTGTTTTTGTTTTTAAAAAGCTTCACAGAGCATTTGGTTGAGAGTGGAGGTGTGCGCGTGTGTATGTGTGAGGATGGAGATCTTGTGGGACACAATGTGGGAATCAGGCATGTGGGAGGATTTAACTTTTATGAAGCTAGCAGCATACATAAGAAAAATGCATAAACTGGCAGAGAACTAAATAAGGTTACTAGTCAGTTGTTTTATATGTTGGAAATAAAACCAACAAACTTTTAATTAGGAATGATATTTGTTTCTTTCTTTGTTAAACCTTCTGGTTTAGTCCGCACCCACTTGGGTTTAAATCCAAATACAGATGTGGATATTTGGACCACGTGAACAGAGATGGTAAAATCAGATGCGAGTTCAGATCTTAATTAATCTAAACTAACCCAAATGTAAACATGAAAACACTCACCAGCATGAACTATGGGTGCAACACTATGCACATAAAGACCATGCACTAAACTGAGTACTACATACTACTGAGCAACACAAGCTGGATGAACAGACGCAGAACATCAGAACGTAAATGATGGTCCTCATCAGAGTGAGACAAGACACAGGTGAGAGTGATTAGTGACCTGCAGGGGCTGATGGGAAGTGTAGTTTGTAAACTACACCTATTGCATTTGGCAGACGTCCTTTATCCAGCGCAACTTAAATTTATTTATTACACATATGGGAATTTTAAAAAGAATTTAATAGTTAAACGCCTCGCTCAAGGGCTCAACAGTGGCAATTAGGTGGTGCTGGGGTTTGAACCTGGGATCCAATGCTTTAACACTGGACTGAGACTGGTCTAACATAGCATTGAGACAGATAATGAGATTGTGGGATCTTTCACAACAACTGATGACACAAATAGACATTAGATACAGATGCTTTACATACACTAGTTTAACTGTTTCATTTAATATGTCTAAAAGCACAACCAAACATTATATATACTCTCTCTCTCTCTCATTCTCCATACCACTCATCGTACACAGGGTCACAGGAAACCTGGAGCCTACAGTATCTCAGGGGACTTTTGGATGGGGTGCAAAACCATAGCAGGGCACAAAAGCACACTCACTCAGAGAAACCTTGAAATGCCAATTAACCTACTAAATTAAGTTATGTTCAGCCTTCATTCATCACATATACATTACTGCATAGTGTAATCCTTTATTCTAAGCATACACTACCGTTCAAAAGTTTGGGGTGACTTTCTAACTCCATGATCGTTCCTGATTTTTATTTCTTTCTACATTG
>JAOVVA010000030.1:15220320-15236657 GCA_028565275.1 Leiocassis micropogon | reverse complement strand
ATTTCTGCATAAAAGAAACTTCTATAAAGAGCAATAAAGAGTAATAAAATAAACAGTCAATATTTGGAGTGAAAACTTGTTGCTTAAAATCAGGAGTTTAAGACACAGATTTGAGCAGTTGTATAAGAAATTTTTATACTTTTTATACAATTTTTCCTGATACCACCCATGAATCCTCTCTTTACAGTTAGCTGGTTATATACATGAAAAAAGCTACACAGTGTGATAATTAATCAAAAGTTAAATATCATGTATATAAACAATGTTTACCATTTAATTTTGACTGAAATTGACTTGCTGCCTAGCAATCACACACTATTTTTGGAACGCTAATAAACCTTATTTGCACGTCTTTGGACTGTGGGAGGAAACCGGAGTACCTGGGGGAAACCCACCAATCAAGCGCGGGGAGAACATGTAAATAGAACATAGAACTTGTGGCGGGAATCAAACCTGGACCCTGGAGGTGCGAGGCGACAGTGCTAACCACACCACGCCACCTGATGCTTAGCGTTGTAGAAAAATTGCTACTACTGAACTGGCGTTAGTGTAGATTTCAGGCAGAGTAGAATAGATCCAGTTAACTTTTTTTTTTTTTTTTACATTAGTAAAATTAATGTCAAGCTGTTAGATTCTTGTTAGATTTGCTGAGCTACAGTAAAGCTAGGGACTCTTATTTTCAGGTGTAGCATTTCTATCAAACACACATGAACAGCGAAAACATAAACTATATTTTGAACGTCAAGGTCAATTCGGGTGACAAATTAGCATGATTCCTGATTTATTTTTTATTTCTTCAATGTCTGGTTGAATGTTAAACAGTTATTATATTTCAATTCTCCTCCAGTATACAGCTAACTATGCTTACTCGTAGTAGCGAGTATTTCCAGTGAGTTCTTAAAAATGGTCTTTCAGTCTAACGGTGTGTGTATTCGCTCCTCGACACAACTCATGCAGGTTGAAGGTCTATGGCTCTGTTTCGCTCAGCAGAAAAATCTAATATATTCATCTGACAGCGATGAAAACAAGTACGTTATGTTGTACTGTCCTTGGTTTCGGCATGTCACTGCTTTATAAGATGTCCATCCAGCGCTCAATAAAACAAGAGAACCACTAGAGATTACAGACACATTTTTCAAGGTCTGAAAAAGAGAGACCAGATGCCAAAAGTGCATATGTGTGCAAAAGTGCATATACGGTGCCATTGACGAATAGCTGTCTTAGGCAGGTAGCTGGTAAATCATCTCTCAATGCTCAGGGACTCAATCCTGCATGAGTCAAAAAACGGCTTCACAAAACCTGCAGCATCAAACCACAGGAAGTTTTTTTTTTTTTTTTTATGCTTGAGATTGAGCTGGACTTTGATGCTGAATGGAATGAATTTAGAAAGAAACACTTAAGTTTAAGGATTTAAAAAGGATGAAGAGATATGTTTTAAAAATTGTTTATAACATACAGTGCATAACACCAATTCATGAGATTTATATAGATTTATATTTATAAACTCACCAAGCGTAAGGAGAACATGTACACTCCATACACACGCCACACATACACATACACATGTTAGAGGTCAGATTTAAACCACCAACCCTGGAGGTTTAAGACGACAGTGAGAACCAGAGAGGTTGAGCCACCATGTCACCTCTACTCGATTAATAATATTAATACTAGTTTTACACACACACACACACACACACACACACACACACATCATGTCATGTCATGTTTTAATGCATTATCGTTAAAGTGCGGTTTGTGTGGTACACAAATTTTCTGCCCAAACAAAAAACCAGTAGCACATAAAAAGGTGCTTGGTCCTGATGTGAGATTAGTGCTCTTCCCAGCAGACAACAAAGTTCTGGTGCAACGTGCAACCTCTGGTTCTGAAAAATGAAGCCAACATGGAAGTGCCAAAACATGCAGTTCCTCCAATGTCCACTGGGGGCTGGATTCAAAAGCGAGTCAATTCCAATTGACCCCATGTTATAATCTTGACAACAGAAATAAACATGTTTACAGCCTGGTACAAAAACGTTAGCTTTAGTCTCCATAACTAGATTTTCCATTCATGACAACAGTACAGGAGTGAATTTTTATGTAACCCAACCACCCACTCATCGTCTATACCGCTATACTGCTGCATACTGGGTCACGGTGGCCTGGAGCCTATCCCAAGAGACTTAGGATGTGAGACGTGGGGTACACCCTGGGTATGAGTGCCAATCCATCGCAGGGCACACACATGATCATTCACACGCTGTGGGCAATTTGGGAACACCAATTAGCCTAATCTGCATGTCTTTGGACTGTGGGAGGAAACCGGAGTACACCCTGAGGAAACCCACCAAGCACGGGGAGAACATGGAGCAAACTCCATGCTCACAGACCCGAGACAGGAAGGCGGGAATCGGACCCGGACCCTGGAGGTGCAAGGTGACCATGCTACCCACTAAGCCACCATGCCGGCCTTTATGTAACTCATTATATTATATTAAGTTATGCATAATCAGTTATGCATAATCAGGGGCGTGGCCGAATTGAGTGACAGCTGCATAGCAGGTGTCAGACCGGTAGCGACTATGCAACACTTATTGGATCAGCCATGACTATGCGTCAGCGAATTGAAATGGTCGTTATTTATCTTATCACAAGAAATGTAGGAGTTGACACGGGACGACATGTTGTGGTTAATGTCTGCCACCATGGCATTTTAGCTAAGCTAAAGCAGGTTCCAAACAACAGCCAGGTGCTGTTTGCTCCGCCCATTTACCTATTTATGGAGTACCGGGGTTCAGACAGCGTCAGCTCCTGGAACATGATGTCATGGAGGGTTTGTCCAGTTTTTATACAGTCTATGTTCTGGTAGTGTCAGACATTTTTTATTAAACCGTGCTTCTCTAGTAGGAGGCAATGAGGTTGCATAAAATTCACAGGTTAACTACAAATACAGAGGGAGCAATGGCAAAAGGTAAAGATCTAATTCACTCTTATAATATGATTATTAATTAATATAATGATACCAGCCTACATTCCTGGTGCTAGCATGCATGCTAATATACAGTAGGGGAAATATCACCCTTGTTATGATCCACATTGTCCATTTCTTACAGAGACATGACCAGCTCCAAAACTCTCTTCTTCTGCTTTAATACATGGCTCGACATTGGCTCTACAATACCGCAGGCTTGATTCTGTTTACGCAAGTCCATTTTCTGCTCGAGCCCAGATCGTGCTGATTGATCCCCTGAACCGAACACAGTAATTTTCTTTAATCAGATATAGGCTTGTGAGATCCTGTGCAATACGCCAATATTCTGTCATGCCCTGTAACCATCCCGAGCCGATCAGACGAGCACCACTGCGGCTTGGACAGCATATTATCTCTGAGTCTGTGAAAGAATTTTCTGCCAGGAGGAAAATATTGGGATCATCTCATACAACGTGACAAGTTACGTCCTCAGGTATGGCAGAGTCTGAAAGCAGATTAACCTAATCCACTTTTTAACTTCACTAACACACACTCAGACAGCTCACAAATTATTAATCAAACAAACTGACATTATTTACTGTAGTCAGTGTTCTGAGACGTACTACTGTATGTGTGAAGCACAAACTTGAATAACTAACAGCATGCGTAGTCTTGCGTTACGTCTTATAAGTCTTAAGCGTTATTTGCATGTCACATTTATATCGAAGGTATCCGTGTGTGTATACGGTGCATTGACAGCATGCATTAGAAAAAAGCTCATTATATTTAAGAAGTGATGCGGAGAAATGGAGCATGTTCCTGTTTTCAAAAAGTAATCAGGAATACATTAAAATGTAGTAGTTAAAATGTATGAATTACGCTGTACTGATGGTTGTGTTTATTTAAATGGACGGCTCTGGTTTGATTCCCTTGCCCTTTTTGAAGTGTTCTATACCACTTTATCCGTGGGAGCCTATCCCAAGAGACGGGGTACACCCTGGATCATTCACACAGTATGGCCAATTAGGGAACACCAATTAGTCTAATCTGCATGCCTTTAGACTGTGGGAGGAAACTGGAGTACCTGGAGGAAACCCACCAAGCCCTGAAACCCTGGGAGAACATGCAAACTCAATTCAGACAGACCCCGAGGTGGGAATCGAACCCGGAACCTGGAGGTCCGAGGCGACAGTGCTAACCACTAAACCAGCGTGCCATTGATGCATGAATCTGTGTTATTGTTTTATGCAGTTATCTGATCTTACAAAGTTATATTCTGGAGCTCTGATCAGTACAAATCTCCACTGCAGGTTGAAGAGTTATGGCGGTAATGTGTAAATGCAGAAATGGAATACGTTAGACAGAATTACAGAGGAAAGAGTAAGGAAGTCATAATAAAACATTATTTTAGCAGAATTCAGCGTTTCACCAACCACAGACTAATCTTAAAAAATATATATATATATTTTTTTTTTTTAATGAAGCAGGATTAGTGTTGGCCGGAGATGACTTATATGATATTTTGCCAGTATTTTGACATTTTATTAAACTGCCCATATTCTAAAACAGAAAGAATGTAGGGCAGACAAAAAGAGAAAATCAAACCACAATAGGAATTGGACCTTTTCCTTTTTTTTTTTTTTTTTACAAGCTGCTTTCCCCAGCCAAAAGCTCTGAACCGAATGCACTGAGCTGAGCAGGAAAGCAAATGTAACTAGTGCTAAGTATGGAAACAATCATCAGAAGCGATTGTTTGTTTGCTGGATGTGTGTGGAGGATGTGGTGGTAGAGCGGTTATAGCACCCAGACCATTCTCCAGGATGATGGAGATGGGGAGAGATTAGAAGATTGGCTTTGATTACCTGTGTGGAGAGGTAATGGAATAAGATGCCGTGGCCTAGTGGACCCATCACTGGAACGCCTCATAATGCCTTAATGAAATGTGGCAGGGACAAGGTGTGTGGGGTGGGAAGTATTATCACAGCACAAAGGGAAATGAAAGTCCCCTGAAAGCCCTCTAATCTCAGAATAGTGGGAGGAAAAGCCGATGAGAATTCGGTAATAATGTTCGAGGCGAGGATGAATGGAATTGGAGAGTATGCTGCAATCATGCCTCTGGCCAGTTCAGAATGGGGGAAAAGGCAGGAACTAGCAACAAAAATGGCACAAACACATACAAACAATAACATAAAAACACACACATTGCCCGGGCGGAAGGCAGGAAATCTGATGGAAGTTTAAAAATCTGATAAGACACATAAAAGCTATAAACGACTTGATAATCCTGAGCATTTCAAATCCATTCAGCCTGAAAGCAATGCTTGAAAGGGTCTAAGGAATGAAATACAACAATGATGTTATAGAAAAACAAGGAAACACAGTTTTGTTGCAAAACTGGTGGCATACTGTAGTGGTTAGCGCACTGTGACCTCTCATCTCAAGGGCCAAGGGTTCGATTGGCACCACATCCAGGGTGTACCCCTGCCCAATGCCCTGAGACCACCCTAGGCCTCCCGTGACCCTGTACAGGAGTCTAAGTGTTACAAAGATACTGCCAATGGAGACTCAAAATTTCTAAATAAAGGTTAAATAAACATGACCATTTACTGTATGTGGGAAGTCCTGGTGTAATATAACCCTGAAGTACAGTCAGAGAGATCACGTTATATAAAAATTAATCAACACCTTTCAAGCAATTCAGAATTCAACAGCTTCGTGGTAAATCCTAATCTTATAATCTTATACATATTCTTTTCTTATGAATACAAGACACCCTGAAGAGACTCCACTCACCCACCACATGAAATCCATCAAAATAAATTTAATTAAAGTGTCATGATAGTTTTTTTTTTTCAGGCTTTTGTGGTCCTTAAAAAAAAATTCCCAAGAAACTGAACAAGGAAGTGACTATCATACACTTTTGTGGTCCTTAAACTTATACACATTTAAGAACATAATGATGGATGAGTCTGTCTCCAAGACCCTGCTCAGTAATCTATGTTTAGAAGTTAAGTGAGGGTCACGTCGAGGTCATGCCCTCAGAGCAGCAGGAAGACGCCTGAGTGTGCCCATATGCTGATTATTAGGCTGGTATGCAGGGTCATATCAGGTTACTGGCAAAACCTTCATTTATCACAGAGCCATGATAAACAGCACATCATGTCATATGGAAGGATAAAAGTTAGAGGATTCAAAACTGCTCAAAACAAGCTTTTTTTTTAGACTTATTGCTGGTTTCTGTTTTTAAATATTTATAACATTATAAACTCAAGCTGAGTTAGCCTGTGTGAAGCAAAGTGTCCCTCTATTGCAGACTTCATAAACAGAAATAAATTACAAAGAGATGAAATATGGGTGTATCTTGAAAGTGGACAACAATCCAAAATGTAAAGCAAAATCAACAGGAAAGTAGTTTAGATCAGATGTTCAGGGTAGGAATTTATAGATGGGATCCAGAGGGTGAATGAACAAGTTTGAACAGAATGTTTGTCACATTTAGAAAGTAAGAGGTGAATCATTTTGCGTTCTTTTCATCTTCTTATCATAACACACATGCACACAATTAGACCAGCGCCGATTCCAAGCCCGGATAAAATGGAAGGGGTGTGTCAGGAAGGGCATCAGGCGTAAAACCTGTGCCAAGTCCGGACCGGATGGTCCACTGTGGCGACCCTTCGATGGGAGCAGCTGAAAGACCGATAACAACGTTATAAACTTTGTTCGACTTTTTTTTTTTTGCATCCAATGAAGGAACATCTGGGAAACTAAATCCTTTTGCTATCAATTTACCTTTCTTCATCTTCGTTATTTATTTTGTTTTTATTCCATCCAACCATCTAGGAACCTCTGTAGTCCAACAAGGGACCGTGGTGACCATCACATTTAATTTTTTGTCTTTATGGAAAGTCAAGTTTTTATAAAAACAGCATTGTGTGTAATAAGGTAAACTTAACACTTACCTACACTGCCTGGCCCAAAAATAAAGAAAATAAGCTGGCATTTCAGAAGGGTTAAAATATTGGCCTGTGTCAAACAAACTAGAAGTTTAAAGTACTGTAATTAAGTTAAGAAATGTCCAATGCATCACTAAAACCTGGAGGGATAGTCCTGAACCGTCAACGTCACATAAGAAATGTGTTCGGAAAAAAATCATAAATGACCATCATCTGAGATCACTTAAACACTTGCACCATAAAAAGTTGCATCATAATATAGTAGAAATCACATCTACAAATATTTGTGAAAATAAGATAATTTACGAACATATTGTTTTATTTCATTTTTGTCTCCATCGTTATTACTTGCATGTGACAATGTGCACGGGGCATGTGATCTAACTTCCAAAATTGAACACACGCAAACGCATGTTCGTATCTTTGAAAGTTTGTAACTCGAATGTTTGTATGTAGGGGACTGACTGTAAAGTATTAATAGCTAAACCTTACTTGTAAAAATGCAACAATTTTTCTTACGTACTTTTTTTAATTGTAAAACTATGTGTATTTATACTGTATTTCGTCTTGAATGCACTTGTGTGTATGGTTTCTTAAAATTGTAAAGTCTGAGTAAATTCCCAGAGACTGTCACACAATTACCATTTGTTAAGATATTGTTGGAAAAGTTTTAACCCCCCCAGAACCTGTTGGCACATCCAGAAACTCTTCAGTCATTTATTTTTACACCTCACTCAGAATTCTACATATTCGCATTCATAATGAATTAGATAAACTACCGGTGAATAACTGAATATAACTATCATTTTACAGCCTAATTCTGTGTAGTTTTCTAAACTTGGTTTGTTTAGAATTCATGAGTTGGGGATTCTGAATGTTGAAACAGAAAACCTTTACCTTGACACAATGGAATACTGATCGGAAGGTCATAGGTTCAAACCCCAGAACCGCCACCGTTGGGCACTTGAGTAAGACCCTTAACCCTCAACTGCTCAGACGTAAAATGAGATCAAATCTAATGTAAGTTGCTCTGGATAAGGGTGTGTTCCAAATATACAGTATATAAAATAAGTATTGTTGTGAGTTCATTTCCTGATTAACTAGCAAAATTCTCACGCTACCAAATTAGCCAGAGCAACACGTATGCTTAAGCAGGTCAGGTAGCTCTTTCCTGTGAGTCCGCTTAGCTGCGATATAACAGCAGTTTGAAAGGATGTGTCATGCGTCTTATGACCAAATTGGTAGTAATTTCCCCTTTTGGTTCAAAAACATGTTGATTTGGCATTCCACATCCTCCCTGACAAACTTTTTTTAAAAACACTTTAATCAGTCCGCCGCTGTTTTGAAGACCTGACTCACGATGTCACAGCGTCACTGATAAAAGCATCAACCAAAAATCCTTTTCCTGTTTCCTCTCCCAGCTCAAGCATGCAGGTGCTTCTTTTGTCTAGTTCTCTTCTCTTTCTTTGTGTTAACTCCATGCTGGCAGACTTGGCTTTTACCTCTGCATGATTTGTGCATCTGGACGACTTGCAGATGTGTAACAGACAGAGCTGATTCAGGCAGCGAGGTGTTAACAGCTGGTGGTAGCAGCTGCACGGTAAACATTTCTGAATGTCAGAATTCGGTTAACACCTGATTTACTCACCTGATTTAATACTCACGATTTCTTCCCAATGAATCTGCTTCAATTATCGTACTCTGTACTTCTGTTTCCCCGGGTGTGAAAGTGTAGCCATGGCAACAGTTTGTAGCATTGTAAAAAGCTGTGGTGCATGTGCTTTCCTTGAAAAGGCATTGTTATAAACCTACACATGTGGCTTTCCAAATAGTGCTTATCCCTTACCATCTGCTGGGTCTGGTGGTTTATTTTTATATACATAATACTCCGTTTTCCATTATTGGATCTGCTTCGTCCCTGCGGCTGTAATACTATTTTTAATATTAGTTAAAGTCATGCTGTACTGGATCTTGGCTTCTGTACTGTTTAAACAGCACTCGACCAAAGCCAGACTTTAATAAGGATGGATGGTTTGAGATTTTGAGCCTTCACAGGGAACCTCCCAAAGAGCCCGGTGAGCTGTAATGTTTACCTCTGATAATTAGGTCTACATGAGGTAAAAATAAATTCGTCCACATCACATGCATCATTTACATATTAAATATTTGTGGTGTTTGAAAATGCACAGAATAAATACAAGAAATAATGAATACATTAAAAGACTTAGGGTTATCTCACACAATTATGTAGACCTATGTACCGAGGGAATCTAAAGAATCAAAACTAAAGACTTGTGAGGAAAAAGCCAAAAGGATACTGTTACAAAACTCTTATGAATAATTGATTTGTCAAGCACTAAAAATAAATCCATCCAGATTGACTTGTTCATGTATTACTGGTGGCGTAGTGGTTAGCATTGTCACTTTGCACCTCCAGGGTCCAGGTTCGATTCCCACCTCGGGGTCTGCGCGCATGGAGTTTGCACTGACAGAATCTGACCGAATGTTTTATTTTTGCTAACAGAAACAGATCCTGAACTAGCCACACTCACGTTATAGCACATTACAGTAGCTACCTGGATGACTTTGATTTAGCTGGATGGATTAAAACTACAAGATATACAAGGAGCAGATAAATAAAGCATGTAAATGACAAGTTTTAAAAAAGGGAACAAATTAGGGAAATGATCTTAATTGCAGTGCGACCTTGATGTGAAATTTTAGATGTGACAACAGTACAAATAGTATTAATTGTGTAAATACCTTAGTATTATTGGACTAGTATGAAAGTGACAATGAAAGTGGGTCTGTGTGTAACGGCAAAATATGCCATACCGAGAGAGCGACTGACCAAGACGTGAAGCTAACAGATGAGAGAGTAATGCATGTAAGAGCGCGTTTGAAGTTTTGTCCTCTAAAACAATCTTGTAAGTCAAACGTTACATTCAAGAGAAATGGACTGTATCGTCCGCCGATGATCTCAGCAGCGACTACTGTAGGAAATGGACTTTTATGCAGAGTGCCGGGTATACTAAAGTGTACAAACACCTTTTTAAAGTGTAGCCTATAAAACTCTCAAAACAACACCCACACACATACAGGGGGGAAAAACATACAGTCTGCACTTCCTTGTCACTTCAGCTCGTGCCAAGCTCCTTTCGTTGTTCGCGCCTGTGTGTTGAGTCTGCCACCGTCGTGCAATTTGTCGGGCACACTTGGCAAACACCGCGCCGAGGGGCTCTAAATGTGACGTAACGCAGATGGGGACAGATGAGGCGAACTGTCAACAACGAACCAAGTGGATGCAAGTTGACAGCAGAGTCAACTTCAGCGGCATCAATATTTTATTGTTTTTAATTAAATATTAACTTTTTTTTTTAATGGCCTGCTTTTTTTTTCTGGTATGGTGACGTCTTTTAAATAAAATCCAGATGAACATACACATAAACCACACATACATATATAAAGTATATATATATATATATATATATATTACTTTATAGTATTATATATGTATATATAATATATGTATATATGTATGTATATATGTATATAAAGAAATTCAGGATGAGTCATTATTTTATATTAAAATAAAAAATTTTTAAAAAAGTACATAGTTCTTGATTTTAGATTTTCTGCTTTCACTCACTAAGCGTACACATACACACACTTATGAAAGATGGTTGTGTAAATATGGTAGCAGCAGAGCTTGTAGCTTCTTTTCAAAAAATTGCTCCTGTCAAAACAAGTTAGTGGTTTGTCGTTGGCCTACACCACCTACAAACGGCATAACAACAGTGCGAGACAAGATGGAGGGGAAAAAAAAAGTAAGAGTAAGGACACGAAAAAAATAAAGGCGGCACATTGATTGGCAGCGCTTGTTGTTCCAGTCCATCTTGTGAATTGAATCCGACAGAAGTCCCTTCAAGCCCAGAACAATACCAGAACAATTTATTTGAGGTGCTTTGATAGCATCACCACTCTCACAGAAGCTTTAAAATGTGTCTCTTTTTTTTTTTTGAGCAGAAAAAAACACAGACTCTAATCAGTGGTGATGAGCTCTGGATAGAAAAGGTAATTCATAGATTTAGGGCGTAAGCCGCCTGGATATCTTCACCTTGGGAATAAGTGGAAACCTGTCAGGTATTTGTAATGCGCTATCTTCAGTGTTACATGAATTAAACGCACAGATATAGAAGAAAGATGGGGAAGCCAAAATGACTCCAGAAAGCAGGTTGCATTATTGCATTTGCATCCATTTGGTCAGTTGGGAAAAAAAATATTCAGCAACTTCAGTAGCAACTTCCTACGGTGAAAGTGATGAGGCTCAAATGAATCAAGCAGCTATAAAAAAAAATCAGTAGAGAAGAAAAAAAATGATAAAATATAGACGCATATTAGAATTAAGAATAAATTAGAAAAATATCAGGTCTGTTTTAGGTTGAAAAGGCTACCAATATATACAAATAAAAACTAAAGATTTATTTAGACTACACAAGTACACAATAAATAAGAAGAATATTCATAAAAATGACGAGTGATACTATTAGCGTCTTGGCCTTGCGCATCTATCTATGAGAAAACATTTAAAAAAAAATTTTTGTGCAGCCTGTACTTTTAGTATGCTAATTAGACCCAACCTCCCTTCCATGGCACTGAGATCACGTGACCTGAGACCTTATTATAGATTTCTTCAAAACAACCATCTAAAAAAAAAAAAAAAAAATGTAAAAAGGCAAAGTTTTTTTGCCGAATCTGCCAAAAAAAAATCTTTACTTGTTTGGGTTTCTGACATCTTGTTTGTTTTGATACCACGTCACATGACCGTTGCATTTGCATGCTCATTAATATGCATTAGCATCTGCCAAAGCTGGGTGTGTACACAGGATCAGCCTTGTCTTTCAATTATTTCCATGTTTATACAACACACTGTATTTATTATAGTGACTTTTATTTTATTTTTTCTATTCATTTTAACATACTGCGCATTCTTACACACAAAATCGTGTAGTCTGTGTCAATCTTTAAGCAAGTATAAAGGATGAGAAAAAATGAATTGTTTAAGTAGCTGTTGGCTAATTTCATCAGAGCATCAGCCCGTCCATGCATGATTGTAAAATAATTCTTTTAAAAGGTCTGAAAATCTCTAGTGTAAAAGTGTGACGTACACTTAACATGAATTTTGTCAATTAATATTCTCAATCATGAATTAATCAAGTCTTAGTTATCTTTTTTATTTTTTTATTAATTGTCTACATGACATGAAGGATTCTAAGAAGAACATGTTTTTCTTTTTCCACTTCGCAACACTTTCATGAAATGTTGAGGTGTGTGTGTGTGTGTGTGTGTGTGTGTGTGTGTGTGTATTCAGTGGACAAACAAACCCTGCTGCTGTTAATTCCTGGGCTGGAGCTGCTATTACAAAGTAGATATTTTCTGTACAGTATTGACATTTATAGTATTAATAGTTTCCCATATTGAATATTACTCATTGATTAAACACCAAGTTTGTATTTAGCTACAGGGCAAGTAATAAGACGTACAACAGTAGTAAAACTTAGTAGTATTGAAGCAGCAGCACGGCACAACCAATGAAAAGTAGGATTTTTGTTGTTGCGCAATCTGTGCGTCAAACACGTGAAAGTGTACTTTGTGATTATAGCAGTTCTAGTTGCTGGGCCGCTCACAGCAAGAGGCAAAGACTTGTATAGCTTTAAAGCATGAAAGTGGCCATTGTGCATGCATGACCACCATTATACTGCACGCTGTGCACAGCTGGTTGAAAACTGTGCAATAACCAGTTCATGGAACAAAGCAAAATGTGCCACATTTATCTTTTGGCACTTTGTCTGAGTCATTTGCAATAAGAGTATCTGCCAAAATGACTAAATATAAAACAAGAACAAATAACTAATGTGACCTTCCTCAACTGCTGCGTCCTTGAACATTGTGCTGAAAACCCAAAAAAAATGTGATGAATTGATTACTTCACTGCTCGTTGTCAGTTTAACTGCAGTGCTATTATTCTATTCTAAAACCATCATTGTTGACAAACGGCTCCAATGGTTAACCAATGGTTGGCTGCAATGGCGTTGAGATTCAAACCCCCCAACCTTGGCGGTGCGAGGCAGCATTGCTAACCGCTAAGCCACCATTACTCTATTGGAGTGTTGTGTAAACAGAAAAACTCACACAGGAACTGTACAAGTCTGGGAAAGCTGGTTGGATATTGTTGTGGCTAAATACTGGCAAAAGATTGTTTAAGAATGTTTATAACCTTGTTAGATTAATGACACAAGGAATGTCAAGGTTTAATCGAGGCTAGAGATAAGTTATGTGCTGTAGCAAAAGGATGTGTCCATCCGGTCTGGACTGTAAAATCTGTTTTATATATTGAATATAAGGTCGTCTGTATATACCCATTTACAAAAGAGAGTACAGCCCCTAATTTCAGCAAACATTTTAGTATGTCTTCTCAAAGGACAATACTATAGAAATGAAACTTGGATATATTTTAGAGTAGTCAATGTGCAGCTTGTATAACAGTACAGATTTACTGTTCTCTGAAAAGAACTCAACATATGCCTATTGAGAACATATAATAAAGTGGTTGCTGAAATGTGAGGGGTGTACTTACTTTTGTTAGATACTGTATATAGTTGTGATACATGCAAAATTTAAAATATAGTCGATTTCCGGAAAGCACACAGTAAAATCTCCAGTATTCCCACCGGCTGCTTGATATAACGCAATTTAATATACACAGTAGTGGCCAAAAGTATTAATACAATAAGTTTTTCTGACCTTGTTTGAACTTCCCTATGTCTCTATCTCTTACATCTCTTTTTGTTCTATGTCGTTCATCCATAATACAACCCACTCACTGTTCTTCCTCATTCCTTACCTTGTAATTCTTCCTATGGCTTGCTGGAATACTTTTGTCTAACTGAAACATGCTAACGTGCTTCCTATCATCTGTCGGTCTCCAAGTCTCCATATGAGTAATTCTCTCCGTTCTATCCAAAACATGCTAATTATCATTGTATCTCAGTAACCGCTGTACGTGACACTAGGCTGAAAAACGTAAATGTGCTAACTAACGGGAAAAAAATAGTGAAACGCTGTCTATGTGAGAATGGTATTCAGCTCCTGGGGCCATGATCCAGGTCATCTCCAGATCCAATAGAGAACTGTTGGACAATGGTGAAGGAGGCAGTAGCAGTCAAGAAACCGTCTTCTGTTGGATTTGGTAAGCGATCAAGCAGGCGCGGATTAAATACAGTAAGTAACACCAGGGTACTGCAGACATCTTTTTGACTTTATGCCCAGACGGATCCAGCAGGATTTGAAGAACAAACAGCTTTTTTTTTTGTTCTCAGAACCTTCATAGTTAATACGGATTTTGTATTGGAGTTTTATTGAATAAAAAAAAACAAATGATTCAGATTATCTTGATTGTCATTAGTATTTATGTTTATTAGTAGTATTTAATCTTTGCCTGGTTGCTTTTATCTTTTAAAGATTGACACAGACCGTATTTATATCACATGTTTAAGAATTTAAGTTAAAATAAAGTGAAAAAAAAGTCACTATAGCAAATACAATGTGTTGTATAAACATTGAAATAATTGAACACAGACAAGGCTGATCCTGTGTACACGCCCATCTTTGGCAGAAGCTAATGAATATTAATGAGCATGCAATGCAACGTTCACGTGACAAGGTGTCAAAACAAACAAGATGTCAGGAACCCAAACAGGTGAAGATTTTTCTAGGCAGATTCCTTTAAAAGCTCTGTCGGCTCTGTGTCTCCGCCCTAAGGAAATTATAATGAGGTTTCAGGTCACATGATCTCAGTGCCATGGAAGGGAGGTTGGGCCTAATTAGCATACTAATAGTACAGGCTGTACAAAACTATTTTCAAAATTTATTATTTATTGATAGATGTGCCAAGACAATAACGGTATCATTCGTCATTTTTATGAATATTCTTGTTATTTATTGTTACCTTGTATAGTCTGAATCAATCTTTTGAAGCAAAATGTTACACTAAATTATTATGCAATCTTTACCCAAACTACTGTATCTGAGATCTGGTACTAGAGATATGTTTTTCTGATATGGACTCTTTAGGAAAGTCAAGCAGGAAAGCTTAAGGTCAAACCTGTAATCCCATGATCCAAACAGACAGGTGACCACAATATCAAAGCGAAGGTCAATGGCGGCGGCGGCGGCTGATTGGCAGCAGCCTGCATTTGGAAATTATTTCAGGCAGACTCTGAAAATAAGTCCATCTGAACTCAGTGACCTGACTGATTGCTTCCACGGTAAACAAACCTTCATTTTATTCATTTTATTATTTTTTTATTCTCAGAGGCTTTTCAAAGAGAAAGCTATCTTAAAGGTTGTGGACGAAAAATCTAACAAATATCTGTTTAAGGTTTACCAAGATTAAGGGTATTCTACTAAGATTTATGAAGGTTAAGTTTTATAAAAATTTCTTGTTTGTGAAGGTCTGAAGAAACTGCTAAAATGAACGGATGGTGACAAAAGCTGAAACATTAGTAAATATTTCATGCCTATAAATAAGACCATTTAAAGGAGCTGCTTCGTTTCACGCTGGCACTTTACATTACTTACAGATAAAGAGGTTCATATGGTTTTGAACTCGACATGGGAAAAATAATTGCGTACATCTGACAGTTCGTCTATGAGCATTGTTTTGCTGTCATCTTTTTTTTTCTTTTCTAAGCCATGTTGTCACTTCACAAATCAGACCCTAGAAGCTAACCACAACTTCTACAGCACAAATCTTTATCTATTTGCACAGCTTTGCCTCTATTTGCACATAATGTGGACATATCTGCACTTTGTCATGACGGATACGTTTTCCTGTATCAGATTTGCACATTTTATATTCTCTTTTTTTTTTTGCATTCATATTTATACTTCTGTACTCACACTCACTGTCTTTCTCTATACTGCTTATCCTGTACAGGGTCATGGGAGGCCTGGAGTTTGCCCCAGAGCATGAGGCAGGGTACACCCAATCCAGCAGAGGTGGAATTTGATGCCAATTAGTCTTATTAATCTGCATGTGGGAGGAAACCGGAGTACCCGGAGGAAACCCACCAAGCACGGGGAGAACATGAAAACTCCTTGCACACGAACCCCGAGGCGGGAATTGAACCCTCGACTCTGAAGGGGATTTATTTTTTCTTTTACTATTATTGTGTTTGCATTTAAGTAATTATATTACATTTTATTTGTTTGCTTGTTTGATTTTCTCAAGACCATCATAAAAAGCATTTCATTGCGTGTCGTACTGCGTATGCTTGTGTGTAGCATGTAGGACAATGAGTAATTTAAATTATAATTAAGCAAACCTGTGGGAAACACCCCCCATCTAAACC